>VYZX01017752.1:63972-74363 GCA_013401335.1 Brachypteracias leptosomus
TCAAAGCTGAATGAGCAAACCTGAGTCCTCTATAAACAGAACCTTAGACCCAAGTGGCAAGCAGTGTGAGTGGGATTTGGCTGCAGTAGAGGTTTGGCTGTGGGTGGGAAGGAGCTAAAAGGCAGGCTACCTGAGGTACCAATAATGAAATGAGAAAATAAGTGTGTTAATTTGTAAAAAATCCAACAAACCCTTCTCCTCAAATGCGAAAAAGCACATGCAAGTCCTTCTCCGTCTTCCTTCCCTTGCCTTCTTTAAAATTTAAGCAAAACAGGGTTTGACTGGAAAGCATTTATTAAGTATCATATCATGGCTACTTGCTTTGTGGGCAGCTAATGGCACACAGTGGCTCTCAGGAGCAAAGTGCTATCAATTGGCCAGAGCTGAGGAACTCTGGACAAGTGAATTGGAAACACCTTCACTGTACAAAAATTGTGCTGCTTCTGAGGAAGGTGAAAGTCTTACAAAAAGAAAGAACCCATCTAATGAAAGAGAAAGTGATCTACTCTAAATGACACCTCCTCACCAGAAAGAGTCCATGAATCCTTTTGGACTCAGCATAACTCTTCACTATGAGGCACAGATGATCAGAAAAAGCAAGCTAGAATGATGCAGAAATGTGTTATGAGGCATGCAGATAGGGAATTTCCCAAGGAGGAACAAGCAGAATGAACAGTAGACCATTTTTCAAGCACATTTTTTTTCTCAAATAAACTATTTCCAGGTCACAGAAGCTTATCCAGAAAGTCATCATAGACAAGCTACCTAATTTTTGTAAGAGTTCACCTTAGGATCTTAGGAAGGTTGTCACAACAAAAAGCTTTAATTATGGGGAACATAGAGGAGTTGATAAAATCTGAAATATCAATAAATTAACTTTTACAGTAAATTATTAAAAGTAATAACAGCAAATTGTCAGGATCACTCTTCACTGCACTGTTTCAAAGGAACTTAAGTATGAAATTGCTTAACTACTGTGGTATAGAGTGTAACATAAGAAAGCTATAGAGGATCAGACACATACTGATAATGACCGTGGCAAATACTTTGGAGAGAGTTTAAAAATAGGACAAGCATGCAGTAATGCTTCCCCAGCACTTTCTCCCAGTCTTCAAGAAGTTAAAATGACTTCCTAGAAGGAGGTGAGATCTTTGAGTGTATTAGTTGTCAATGTTTTTTGTTTTATTTCTTTTCTCCACAAATTCATCTGTTTACTTTTTTTAAATTATATGAGCTTTTGACAAACTGAACTAAATGTTGAAAGGAAGGCCTCCTTTTGTTATGAAAGTACCACTTTTTCATTTTTTTCATAGCCCACACTTCTTGTGTTAGGAGACAAAGTGAAAAACTGCTTCCTACTTGTTTTGTCTATGTTGCTCTTAATTCCTGGATCATATTTTTCTCTTCTCCCAATCATCTCTTTTTCAGCCTGAGGAGTCTCCTTAATTGTTTCTCATAGAGAGGCTGTTACAAGCCCACCATTCTTGCTATCTCACTATGTACTTTTTCAGGTTTTTAGATGGGATGGTCAGTGTACACAATATTTGAGGTGTTTGCCTGCATGAGGGGTGTGTGTACAGTATGAAGTATAATCCTAATTTACTGCATAATTATGCAATGATGTATGTTTTCTTACACACAGGGCAGTCTGTGTTGTCTGTGACCTCTCTGCTATGTGATGTGTCTTTCTTTTGTGTAACTTCTCAATATGAATGGTGCAACATATAAATTAGAGAATTCTTCACCAAAATGGAGATTAAGGCTACTAGTTTTAGAAAGAAAAATCTGAAACTAGGTTTTAAAGACATACTTAAACCCCATAGAGGAGAGTGTTGTATGTGCCCCTAATAACTCTGAGTCCATAGCTACATAATTGTCTTTTGTGGCTTCTAAACACTCCGAATGAAGACTTCTATGCAATTTTCTGCCAACTTTTAAGTTACTGTATCTTATCTATTTTAGCTTTTTTCCTTGCCATAAGGGGACAGAGCTGGTATGAGGCTCCTATCTCTAAAAATGTGCCTGGATTTTGAAGTGAAAAGACCCAGTGTCCTTCATGAAAATAATGAGGTGCTCCATTTGATTCTCCTTGTTACATACCTTAATGTGCTATGGGAATCCTTAGGATTTAGGAAGCTGTTTATTTATAATCTCTGCCAAAAAATCATCAACCTCTTCTCAAATCCTTTTTTCCAAGCACATCATATAGCTAAATAGTGTGCTATTTCCAATAATTGCTGCTTAGTTAGGTACACAATAACAATGCTATTACATGTATTCAAGCAAATATTTTTATTCATAGAATACATCTCAAATTTATTTTAGCAGTTTAAATAAGTGAGTTTGATGTATATTTAGTCAAGCATTACAGTAGTGAGGGCTTAAGTAGATTAGAAATAAATGAATCCAATTAAAGAACACGTCTGTGAAATTTGATATGTCATAGACATGAATGAGCTGTTTGCACAGCAACTGTAAAGAAATCATTAATGATTAACTATCTAGAAGAGATTTAATCAAGGATAAATGGTATAGGACATAGTTAAAAACATTCATGTCAAATACATGGAGATTCTGAAATAATAAAAACATGCTTTGCATCAGTAGTGACATGAATACTGGTCTTGAGTAATGCATTTTTTATCTGTAGTAGACATGCAGCTAGGGCCTGCAGCTCAGAGTTAGCTTAGTATTGATAGTGGGAGATTGTTCCTTCCAACAAAACCCCCAAGTTTAATAGGCAAAACAATGATATTTCACAAAAGAAATGTTCCCTACAAGAACATACTGTTATCCTCCCTTTCAGAACTAAAGTTAAAGCAGGGATACTCAGAAGTGATCAGTGCTGGGCTAAATTTGACTCTTCCAAAACAAAAAGTCTCATTGGCTGCCTTGAGGGCAAGCTCAGGCAAGTGCCAAGTGCTTGCTAAAATCCCATGATACATGATTTGTCCAGTGTGGCACCAGTAGTCTGTGGGAGTGTTGAGAATTGGATCCAGATCACTTGGCCTCTAGATTGATGTCTTAAAGGTGTCAGTGGTATTCAAGGCATATTTTTTAACACATAAAAACACTAAGAAGTCTGAGATGGGGAAATCTACCCTGTATAACAGCAGTCTGTTTCACTGTTGTCAGTCTGGTTTTCTGCAAAACAGAAATCATCTTACAGAGATATATGAGAACTTATTTTATGTGGCATTAATTTCTAAAGGGGTGCTGCATTCATGCACTTGCTGATGCACTGAAGTGACATCAGGTTTTATGGAGTGGTTGAAAGGAAGCAGTTGGAAGAAAAAAATGAGACTTTTTAAAGTCTCATTTAACAGGCCCTTGTTTATTCAGAAATATCATTTTGAATGTGCAAGTGAATTTAAAGTAATGGAAACCTCCAAATATAACAAAGAAGTCACTACAATAATTTAACAGTAGGGATATGAGTCATGGAGTTCTGAAAGGTTTAATATATCTTCGGATAGAGTATTCTTAATTATTTGGTGGCCATCCAAAAAAAAAAAAAGGCATTGAAGGATATGTCCCTCTAATACAAATTTCTCATTATCAGACAGATTCTAAAATATACAAACATTTCTAAACTCCTGTCAAACCTCTTTCTCCTTTTAACTTGGCAAGCACTGAATATACATTGGACATGACTTTTAGCCAGTTGTGCTTCTAGGCATTTTGCATTTGAAAGAAAGCACTCCCAGTAAAAATAAATGTTAAAGAATTAAACTCAGGTTATTGTATTTACTTTATTTAAAGCATTTTTTTTCAATGCTATCTGTAACTAAAACCAGTAGTTATATTTATATGTAATTAGTCTAGGATATCTTAGGCATTTTATTTACAAACAATAGTAAATTTCTGGTGCATATTTTCATCTATCCAATCTAGTAAATAAAGGCAAATACAGTGTACAAAGGGCTCCTTTTGGAGCCAGAGATGGCTAGACATGTGGTTGAGAATGACAAACTGTACCTTCAGACTGCTGAAAACTCTGCCACGCCATGATTATCTGGAGGCCAGGATGTTTTATTTAACTCCAACTGACAGATAAATGACTGCATTCTAAGATGAGAAACTAATCAGGGAATATATAAAATTTCTCTGACAGTAGTTGTCTAGAGCATATCCTCAGACTTTTGTGTTAAATGATCCATACAGGAAACTTCGAGTTTTGTTTTTCCTAAATGTGTCAGATAATTTAATTAAACTTCTTGGTTTGGATTGCTCTGTCTTTTAAAGCAAATACAGAAACATAATATCAGGTATGTGAATCTCATGGCTGGAGAAGCTGTAAACTTTGACTCAACAAGATGTAAACAGCTACTGTTGCTTATGCTATTTATGGAGATAAATGGATGCCTGGAACCTAATGAAGGGATCCAATATACAGTACTTCTCCAAGTAGGTGCATTGCTTAACCATTAAGTGTACTAATGATAAACAACCATTTGAAAGATTTCTGAAGGGTCTTTCCAATTACTTTGGTGAGCAGTTAGTCAGGCCTATATGGGACTTTTCACTCAAGAAGCCTTAGAAAGCAGGTTTACTAGCAGTAACTGGTGGAAAAACAGAGGCAAGAAGTATCTCTGAGGTGGCACAACTGAATGTCATGTAGTTTCACAACAAGCAGTGAGGTTCAATGGCTTTTTCCTCACTTTGTCCTGAAATTTGGCTTCCTGTATGAGCTAAGTAGAACCTCCTTCTATTGACTGATTCTGGAAGATGGTGAAGGGATTGCACACACTCCTCCTGACAAGTCTCGTGAGCAGATTGAGGCCTTTGTAAACATTTCTGAGACACATTGTACATGAACAGAGGACACAGCAGATGAGGAAATTGTCTGTTTTGTTGTACCATCTGCTGATTTAGAAAGCCATGAAGATGACAAATAGCCAGAATCTGTTCCCTTTTCACTTGTCTGCTGAATGGCACTTTGTTAGCATTGCATGAGCTGGAGTGTGGAAATGTTAGAAGTTGCAAGCGTTGTTCAAAAGTAGAAGAATGATATATTATGGTATTTTAGTCAGACATGCATGAGGAAGTGCTGGACTTCTACTATCTTCATGTCTGATTTTAACTGAGTTGCAAGAACTGAGCAAAATAGACTGAACATTAATAATATTAACACCTTTAGTTTAATCTCACAATTTCTATTCTGTGTTCTGTTAGACCAGCAGAAAACCTGACAAATACAATTTTTCTGATTTTTAACTAAAAGAAATGCAGAATACATATGACCCTTCTTATTGATTTTTCATGTAAAATTGGAGGAAATGATGAAAATTTATTACGCACTCAATAGAAATAATAGTGCAACCAATTAAAATTACACCTTGTTTTCTTTTGTGTGAACAATGCTTTCCACTTTGCTTTAGTCATGTGAATGGTTGTCCCCATGATGTAAGAACCTGCTGCATTAAGGTCATCTAATGCTTTTACTTTCAGCTTGTGCTTAATTAATTACTTTAATACATGTAAGGAATGACATGGGTGCAGGCTATCCAGTGTTTGTCAGGTTTAGGTGGCCATATTTTTATTCTTTATTTGCTGTGATTTCCAGTGACAGTACGATCATTGCATATTGTTCAGAATATAAATTGAAAGACATCTAAAAGTAAGAGCAAGATCTATTTCCAGTTGTATACTGATATTTTGATTGCTGCTGGAGAAAATGAACTGAAATGCATTTCTAAATCAGTGCCATAGCTCCATGCATGAAAACTGAATTTCTGTGAATTTTCTTTAAGGTGTCTTAAGTTTAGTGTCTTTTGATGGAATTAAATACACTGTAGATATCTGCCTCTTTGTTGGTTATCTGTGTATTCTCACTCACTGTATGTATAGCTTATACTTTCTTTCTATTGTGGCATTAGCACAAAAAGATGCTCTTATGGCTTCTGCAAAGTTTTCCATAGGCTGAGCATTTTTTAATTCTTTTTTTAAGATTTCTTCTTGTTTTGAAGATTATGCTACTTATGATTCTAGATACAGGAGATCTCTATTCTTGTCTGTCTGTCCTTCTTCAGTTCTTTTGCTTAAATCTGGATATTTATTCTTCTCTAATGGATGTCATTATTTTACTCCTTCCTCTGGTTACATCCTATTGAGCTGCTCTTTCTGCCTGAAAACATTTTTCAGGGTTTAAGTTCTCTTATGTTCTATAGCCAACAGTGTCTTTAAGTAGGGAATCTTAATATATTCAAAAGTATTTGTGCCTTTAATTCTCTAATGTTAAAGTCTAGTCTCACTTTAGTTTTAGATTTTGGTTAAAGTGGTCCCAAACTTCACCCTATTACTTGAAGAAACACAACTACAAAAGAGCCTGGCTTATCTGTGAAGTTTTAGTTTGTCTTGGGCTGTAGTGTGCCCACTGGGCCTCTGTCACTAAGTCCAGTCTTCCCAGCATTATTTCTAGCAATGCTGACTTACTCTTTCCTAATCTTTTTTCCTTCGAAAAGGCCATATAAAAAAATCTTATTTTTTCAGTTTCATGGTGATCTCTGTCCACACACTCAGTTTCCATATTTGTGCAAGCTCTTTTGTTTGCTGAGAATTCAGGTTTTGTGGTGCTCTGATACTCCCTTACTGTTCTTCTTTGGGTCTTTCTGCTAATGAGTCATTATCTTTTCCTCAAACTTTTGTTAGACAGACTATTGCCACCATGTTTCATATTGTACATTTTGGCAATGACAGTAGGCAGAAAGTGTCATCTAAAGCTGAATTGTGAGAACTCACCACATAAGTGTTGTAGATCCAGCTGGCATCCAAGTCACGTGTAGACAGGTTGGCTTCCTCTTCCAAACACTTTTTTGATTCAGGCTTTGTCCTTCTCCACCTATGCAGCTTGCTATAGCTAGATCCCTTTAGTAAAGAATGCTCAGTACTCAACTTTCAGATGCTTTATTTATGAGAAGTGCAGTCGCTATAGTCATCGATCCTTGTCTTTTCATTATACTAGTTCTAGTACATCAATAAGTGCTTTCTAAATTAGGCTCAAGCTTTATAACGGGCATTGGAAGAGCCAGAGATGTGGCACACAGTGGAAATGCTTCTGGGAGTAAGATCTGAGAAGGAAATGTGAAGCAGCATATTGTAGCAAGAGGATTTTATGCTTTGTCTTCTGATTTCTTTTCACTTACAGTGAAGCATGGTAATATAGTCTGTAGGTGCCTGATACATTGACCATACTGGCCAGACTTGGAGGAGAGACAAGATAGAGGAGAAATAATATATTTTTGGAAGCATATGCTACCAAAAGCATATGCATCCAAGTTTTTTGAGGAGTCAAAGAGCACCTAGGATTTTCATCCAACTGTGGAAAGAATGGCTGTTTCCCATCACGAAAAGGTGGAGGTCTTCAATGTGTTTCCCTTTGCAAAGAAGCATCACTTTGGTCTTGTCTGGATTCAGTTTGATTCATCTGTTCTTAATTTAGGAGCTAATTTCCTGTAGTTATTCTGATGTTTTATAGTGATGATAGTTGCATCAGAAAATGAGATAAATAGTAGATTGTCAGCAACATACTGTTAGCAATTGAACACATGCCATATCACTCTCTCTCTCAGCAGTATCATGTAGATAGATGTAGGTTGTATGGATCCGTGTGGGATCCTGAAGGTGAGGACCTTGGAGGAAGAGGCTTGTATCCACCACCTTTCTTTGAATTACGTGTAGAACACAAGAGGCGGTACTACTGTGTTGTTGGGACTGTGTAATAGAGGATTTGGGTGTCTGAGAACAAGAATCTGGAGATTAGAGTTCTATGGTTGGTGGAAGTTTTATAAATTCCTTCAGGAAGTTGTCAGAATTTCCATCTGTAGTTTGTTTACTGAAATCCCTAGTTCCTCTAGTCCTTTGGCTCACAGTGCATATGGCTATACTAAAACATTTTCATTTCTTGATGGAACATCTTCTGCATCTGACCCTTCCTCCATGTTTTATTTTCTTTTTAAAAAAAAATTCAACCCTTCTGGTATCTATCTCGGAATGTTACTATTGGTGTTCTGGTGTCTATCTTGGCTCTTCTGAAGGATAGGCTAGGATAGGGTTGAGATGGCACTGAATCATGCCTCAGTGATGCAAAGTAGCCCAGATGTTTCATCTGCAAGGAGAGCACAGATGTGTTCTTTTTCTAATGGGAAACTTTGGCAGCAGGAACTTCAAATAGTTTTCTTCTTATCCTTTGTTTAATGATGTTACCATCTAAGCAATTGGCTGCAAATACTAGCTTGTAGTGTTTGTTGTAACATGTGATATTCTGGGAGGGTAACTCTTCACCATAATGATACTAAGGACTTAATTCTAAGTAAAATATAATGGCATGCAAGGGTTTGGGTGGCCTGGTTTGCCTGGGTTTTTTTTTATTTAGATTCCTGTGACCTAGAAACATTGTACAGTGTAGTCTCCATGATTTGAATGCTTGGCCCTTAAACAGACCATAACAGCAGGCAAGTAGTGTTGGAGCGACAATCTGCGGTTTAAATACTGGGGTGGTGTTTTGTCCAATTTTAAAAAACTTTTATTCTGACATGAGAAAACAAGAGACTGTTACAGGGTGGCATAGACCAGAGACAGGGAGGTAATGGCAGGAGAGCAGAGCTATGTGTTCTCCAGCAAAAAGGGAGACAAAAAGCTTGTAGGTTCAAAACCAAACCAGAAACTTCTCATATCCCTAAGGCTATGAACAACTTATCTACTTAGTTTTGATTAATTTTCAATTCTGAAGGCAACACTCTCTGCATCTGACACTGAGACAACAGGACCCTTCCTTTTCTTATAATCAAATAGTCAGGGGGAGTGTGTATGTCAGATAGTTTTGTTCAAGACTATTGATAATATCTCACACTACTGTAGTAATTAAATATGAAGATTAGTTTACATCCTTTGCTTTCAATGTTTTATATAACATAAAGATAATTTGGTAGAACTGGATTATGGAGACGGATGCTTTGCATGTCAAGTCAAGGTGTGTGGATGGGAATTCTGAGGGTAACCATGGGAAAGATTAATGCTTTCAAAATACATGGATGAGCCTTACCTATCAAATAGGCCAAAGCAAATCCCTGTATTCAGATGCTTTCACTGTGGACAGGATATTTGAAATGCAAATATGATAGCAGAAGCCATCTCTATTAAAGCCAAAAGTTGAAGGAATTACATCATTAAGAAGTAATTTTGCATTACAAAATATTAATTATACTGGGTTGATCTGTGTCTGCTATGGACTGGAAACAGTGTAGTTAGCACAGTTCTGATGGCAGTGTTCTATTTTCAAGTGTTATGTATACATGGGTACATACACACTGTCTGCACAGCTGAAAAAACTAAGCCTTTTCAACCAACACGTTTGTTGTTTATCAGGTGAAAAAAAAAAAGTGTAGAACAGGCATAAAATAATTTGTATGTTTTGCATATTTATCTGTGGCTGTTCAAAGATTCATCCTATTTCATTTATTTCAGTGAAGTTTGTCCTTCTGCCCCTGGCTTTTAACTGAAAGAATTTCAGTGTATGAGCAGTGATACGCTCGGGTTGTGGTGCAGTTCCTTTCTAAAATATGTTAGACTGTCATAGCTTACATCAATATATGTGTGGTTATAAAGCAATATATTGTTGCTAAAGCTGACTGAACAATTTATTATTAATATAATTCATTAAGGATGAGTCTTCATGTTCAGATGGAGTATAGGGTAATGTGTGAACGAATATGTTGCCTCCTTGACTGCATAAGAGAAGCATTATTCTTCACTTCCTCTCCCACTTCTCTGCTGTTTAACACAAAGGAAGAGAAAAGCCATGAATCCTTCCTCTTTTCCTCCAGGTAGGTAGGTCAGGAAGAAACTCTTGCTTCATTCTCTTTTAATAAATCATTGTCAGAATAGGTTCCGTATGACTACATGAAAGCTGTAGAGATCATTTCTTACTCCCCCTGGTATCATCAGACATGCAGATGTGTGCAGTCCAATGCACATGCTCCCGTTATGCTTAGTAAGACATTGTGAATAATGCCTGTTGCCCTTACTTTTATGTATTCATTAGAAAGTTTGAAGAAACTAACACTGAACTTCACAGACTACTGTTATATCCCCATAAACTCCCCATAGGAAACCTCAAGTCTTTTGTGAGCGGGGGACAGATCATTTAAGTCATAGCATTGTATTTATTTAGCTGTTTTCTCTGACTGGTAAACTCAGCATAAGAAACTTCAAACAGAGGAGTAAACACTCACAAGACTCACAGAAGAATAACTCAAAAATTTGCACAAGTTGCCTGAAACCTTGTAAACAATGAAAAATATAATCTCAAAGATGAAGTGTTTTCCATAAAAAATTAATTTGTTCAATTTGCTTAGTCATCTGTCTAGGCTGTTATGTGCACCCTCACACAT
>VYZX01017752.1:79458-115892 GCA_013401335.1 Brachypteracias leptosomus
AATACATTATGCATGATAGGAGTCAGAAGGGAAAAATTAGTAGAAAGGAAAGCTTTTCTGGTGGGGCAGGACTGGGTTTAAAAAAAAAAAAAAATTTAATTTGCCATAATTTTCATTAAATCTGATTCCATTTTCTATAGCCTTTCATCACTTGACATATGGAAGCCTAATTCTGACTTGAGAGATAGTGTTTCCACTCCGATTTCAGTAAAGCAGTATCTTTGATCATCCTTTCATTTCTCCCCCCATTAACATGTCACACATGCCTGTATTTGGAGTCTGCACCTGTCAACATCAGATTCCCAGAGAGACAGTGTTAGGACTGCAGTGGTAGAGGCAGCCTGATGATGCCAAATAAAGATATTATTAGCTTTAAAGGGAATTAGACATATTTTTGGCCTATATCTACTTTTGTTGTACCTTAAGAGTAAACAATCATCAAACCTTGGTAGACAATGTGAGCCTCAAGCAATTTGCTGTGTTAATTTAATTCTGTCCTTGGCCTAGCAACTGCTATAGGTCAGATCTCAAATAATCATCATTTACATCAAGTACAAATAATATGCATGAAGTATTGTTGGTCTTGACTACATGGTTATATGACAATATATGGTGCATTTCTGATATTACCTGAACATGTACCCTTTGAAATAGTTTCCCTTTCTTAAGAAAAGTGCATGAAGGCCAGGGCAGCTGAATGCCTTGTGGCTAAGGAAGTTTATAGTTAAATGGAGAAGTTCCCTTCAAAAGAAGATATGTTGTACTCTGAAGTGTTCTTAGAAACAAAGAGCTAACAGAAGAATATCTATTAGGGCTAAATGAAATTAAGAATTTTCAGTTTGAAAGAATCTCTGGCATTTATTATCATCATAAATTGTCCAAAAATTAAATTTCAATATAATATTATTGGAAATTAATTTTACTTGTCCTCCTCATGAAAGAAATATGTATTATGAATTTTGCTTTTAATAAGAAAATAAATGAACCTTTAACTTTTTGATATTTACATTTTACTTATATTATACTTCATCTTAACTTTTTAAATTAAAAAAACTAGCTTATAAAAGTTGAATCCAAAAAGAGTGCTAAAAATAATTGTAAAACTAAGAACAAACACAAAACCAGTTTTGCTTCTGTGAATTTCCATTTTAATTAAAATTTAATAGTGAAAATCTTGTTAAGAATTTCTAAGTTTTTCTTTAGGAACTTAATTTTATCTATATATCCAAAAGTTTACAATAGTTCAGTTGCTATTTATAAAGATATTTTTGTGACTAATCAGTTTGAAGACACTAGATTGGAAAGGATAATAGAAGAGCTAGACATTCCAGTTGGTCACATAACACTGTGGTGGCTGAATTTAAAGTTCTTAGATACCATATGCTGAGTTATAGGCATTTAAAAGAACTTTTTAATGGTTCTGTATCTATCTTACCTCCATGCAAAGTCAGATTTATCCTTTCATCTCTAAAACCTTGTGATGAATATGGTGGTACTGACTTGTTGACCTCCTCCATATCTATTGATAGCCTTTTTGCCTACGGGTATTCTTCTGACAACTAATAACAAAATATAATAGAGCTCCTCAAAGCCATGACCCTTTCTTTCTTACCTTGAAATAGCCTATCATGTTAACAAACAGTATTCACAAATATAAACTGTAATACTGAAGAAATATCCAATTAAATGCCAAAGCCACTACTGATGTTGGACAGATGGTTTAAGTTTCTGTAAGGCAAACATCTGGTCAGTACTTTTGATTGGTAAGTGCATAAAACCTTGATCCTGGCTGATAATGAGGAGTTTCATAGCAACTCAATCTAATGAAAGGGAAGGTAAGTTTATGTTTTCAGCAGAGATGCCTAATGCCTATTAAAAGAAAAGGTAGAGTGGGCATCTGGAAGGTGAGTGTCAGAATGGGAGAATTCCAAAGTTTCATGTTGTAATGCATTGATTTGTGACATGAGTATGCAGTACTGAAGAGATGAGAACATATATCTTTGGTCTCATCTCAATCCATAATCATGGGTGAAATTGATTTAAAGATGTTCCATGAAGTTTGACAGTTTCAATAAATAAAAAGATTTTAAAATGAGGTAGCTAAATCTTAGGAGGTTTAATAAGCACTCCCAGTATCTAAAAGTTTGAAACATTCATCATGAATATCTAGAAATCTGTGGTATTCAACATAACCCTTTCTTTTCTCTAAACAAATGCCCATGCTCCTGTTCCATCTGCTTTTCCAGCTGCCTCCTGTGTTGGGAGGGCCCTGCTTAAGGGAGGGTGGCAAGTGCCCTCTGCCTGCTTTGACTAGCAGTCACCTTTTCTGACAAGCATTTTCTGTATTTTCCATGTTCCCACATTGCAACAGCGCTGTGATTTTTAGCTTTCTACTGATCTGCCATCACTTTGGAGCTTTATTTTGTAGTAGTGTTGGTAGTCCCAGGATCTATGGGAGACTTTCTTTTACCTACTAATAGGAGGAAAGAAGTCCAAAGATACCACTCTAGGTAAGAAAAAAAAATCCAACAACAAAGAAAATATGAGGAAAAGAGAGGGAATCCTTAGAAAAAGAACTTGAAATACATTCAGTTTAAATTTGACATGTGAGAATACTCCAAGAGCAGTGTTATTTTAGTCTCTTTTGAAAGTGTTTTGCTGAGGAGTCTTGGAACACTATTGCTGAGCATAAGCACCAGCTTTCAAAGCAATAAGAAAAACCTGGACATATTAAAAAAATACTGAATTGCAACAGTGATGTTGCTGAGCCTAATATCACACATCATAAAGGAGATGGCTATTAAGGATCGGCATGGGATGTTTTAGACTTTCATGAAGTCTGTCCTGTCATCTGTGAGCTCATTACAGAGTGTTGTGCTGGAAAGGACTAGGAATCCAATCAAAAGGTGCATACGTGTAGGCGTGCTCATGAAAAACACCCTATCACATACCTGTTCTGTCTTCTCAGTGCAGTTACTTGCAGATTTCACCCAGGAGTAGTAATTTCCCCGCTGCTTCTCCTGTATTGCAGTATTCTGGATTTCACACTGAGAGATCTGAGTCTGACCACGAGAGCCAGTGGGGTGGGAGCCCCCTGACCGATACAGCTTCTCCTCAGCTGCTGGAGTCCACGGACAGACCAAGCTCCCAGCACCACGATGTCTCCTGTGCCTACAGGCAGTACTCAGACCGCAGTGCCCTCTGCTATGGTTTTGCACTTGACCACTCCAGGCTGGCTGATGACAGACATTTCCACACTCAGGCCTGTGAAGGAGGCAGATGTGAAGCTGGCCGATATTTCCTTGGCACACCGCAGCCGGGAAGGGAGAGCTGGTGGGGATCTCGTTCAGCGTTGCCTCTGACCAAGTCATCCCCTGAGAGCAGAGAAGCGTATGAAAACAGTATGCCTCACATAACGTCAGTGCACAGGATTCATGGTAAGAGATCACAAGGATTCACAGAAGTGACATCATCTCAGATAAAGCAACATGACATAAATATGCATCTGTTTATGTGAGATACAGAAAATGAGAGACCATCTTGATGTATGTCCTTGTCTCAGAAATTGCATTTATGGAGATGAGGAATACTTAAAATGCAAGTAGAGTTTGACAGTCTGTCTTATATGCAGCAAAGTATAATTTTGTTGTATATATTTAATCTGTGAAATTAAGGTGGAAATATCTGATTGATGAGATTTTAAGAATGATCTTAAAAACATAAACAAAAGTATATATTTAGTAGAAATGTGTTATTTATTTAAGACCAAACTACTTTAGATGGAATATATTTAACAAAAAATTAAATCCAAGCTAAATATTAAAAATTCTTTAAAACTATAAACTGTTCTCCAAATGACTTCTTCCTCTGCACTAGTTATTACTAGATACTGTCAGATTTGCTGGTTTTTTTTTTAATTTAAAATTGGAAATTCAAATTAACCTTTGCTTTTGGTTTCAGATATTTATTCCCAGCTGTAATTTTTAACTAATTTGAGTTTCTCCATTCTTTCAGCACCAAGCCTGAAGCCTTGCTTGGTGTCTGGCAGGTTGCAAACTCAGTGCATTAACACATCTTCAGAGACTGAAGCTAATAAAAATATAACAGTGAAAGGCTGATCTTGGGTTTGGAAAACTACAAAGGTCCTTGGGTTTAAAGAGTAGGCTGAGAGTTGAAAGACTGCAACTTACCCAAAAGTCAGGGTTCAAGATTGTAAGGACAGATACATCATAAAAAAATGCTTTTTTACTAAAATAATCTGTTAAAACATAGATTGTATTTAAAGAATTAATAAAAACTAATTACATTAGTACTATTCCACTGACTTTCAGAATGAGGCTTTGGAAATAAAAAATAACTGTACTATTTTATGCCAATCTCAGGCATTGAGATTAGAAAAATTATTAAATAGCAAGTTATAGGAAATACAGTCAGAGGAAAAATGAGGAACGAAAAGGAGTCCTAACTTATACTCATGAGAACTGTTCTCCACTTTTCCTGTGAGAACACACCTCCTTCCTTATGTCTGTTCTGTACTTCTGTCAGACTTGTGTTTCTCTAGCTTTTTCTTGTCTAAAAAAGATAATTGAGCTAAGTGTGACAATTTTGCTGGCAAATTTTATGCATGATAATTCTTGCTGAGCATAGAAAGGTAATAATGTAGAAATATCATACAGAGGCACAAATACAACATTATTAAATATTTATCCTATACCTTTATCAAGGATAATCAATGGAAATGGATAATGTAATTTGATTTTATTTTGTTTCTTGATTTTGCTTTGATTCCATGTGCTGCAGTTATTTTCTTTATTGTATCAAGTCTTACATGTTTCAGTAGACCTTTAGTCTTCATGTAGCTTTTGAGATAAAACCTGACATGTTGGTCTTAGTTCAGGAGGGGAACAACTCAGCTTCCCCTGCAAATGTGTCATAGTCATTTAGATTTAAGCAGTTTCAAACCTTGGCCTTTCACAAATGAAACTCCTTTTGACAATAGTTTGTGAACATTGCTGTTAGAGCAGTTTCTTTGAACAGAATTTTTTTTTTCCTGTTCTTTTAATGTATTTTCTGGTAGTTCTGGCTCAGAGTCACCTTACAGTAATGACAAATAGCTGACCAGTATGACAGGCTCTGGATATTATGTATGAGCCCATGCATTTATGGTCACATGCAGGAAGTCTGGGACACTGCAGATGTGGTCTATGCAGTGAGACAAACAGAGCATGTGATTTAGAGCCATGGCTGACCAGTGTGTCATGGTGTGCCAGATATACTCTGTGCTCTGGTGGCTGAAGCTCCCTTCCACTCCCAGGCCATGGCATTTTGGGTCTAGACCTTAAGAGGATGTGAAGGATAAATTTATGTTCATAAGATGCTCCACAGTGCAGTATTTCCACTGATGAATGGCAGAGTATGTTTATTATAAAAACTCATCACAGATTTTTGTTGTGAACTCTGCAACACAGTGGTAGTGGTCTGCCACTCAGTCAGATCTGTATGTCTTGACCAAAGATCAGGGGGAACTACTTGTGCTAGTCTGAAAATGGGTTTCCTTTGAGGAGTCCTGTCAACCAACCCAATGGGCCTCATCCTCCAAGAGGACCTTGTATGTACTGAGGCAAAGGCATCACTAAGTAATTTGTGCAAGTCCAGCACGTGCCCTCCTGCAGGCGCACATCTCAGCATTCCACAATGCTGTCTTTATGTTTTAGCTCCTGAGAAGGCTGAAGAAGACATGCTAGAATGATGTGCATTTGTAGTTCCTTAAGATTTTTGTTTTCATCATGGTCCTAATTCACTCAGTCTTTGTTGATGCAAAGAGGTAATGTGGAGTCAGGGCCCTGAACATCAGTGTTGAGGGCACCTTGACATGCCCTAGGATTCCCTGTCTGGCCCCTATCTGCTCCAGAAGACACAGGGTTCCTGTAGCGTTTGTGTCATACTTGCTGGGCCTTTGCAGATCCTTGGTTAACCTAGAATGTCTCTGGTCTCAATGGGTGTCTGTGTTGGGGTGCTTAGATCTCTTCTTTGTACATTTTCAGCTGTGTCACTTGTTCCATGTGCAGACACTGGAAACTAGAGTTTATTGCTGAAAAGCAAGGGGTCTACCATGGTCATTTTTTGTGACTTTATTATGCATCCCTTGCCTTTCTCTTGGTTTTCTGTCTGTAAAGGTTCAGAGTACTTGTTTTTTAAGATTGCTTGCCTTCTTCAACCTCAATGCTTGTCCCCTTTCTCTTTTTCCTAGGAAGAGGACACTGGGATGAGGACAGTGTTGTTAGCTCACCTGACCCTGGCTCTGCCAGTGAATCAGGTGACCGATACCGTACTGAGCAATATCAGAGCAGTCCACACGAGCCCAGCAAAATTGAAACTCTAATAAGAGCCACCCAGCAAATGATTAAAGAGGAAGAAAACAGATTACAGCTGCGGAAAACAACCCCTGATCCACTGGTCTCCATTAATGGCACAGGGAAGAAACATGCTATCTGTTTTGCAAACTACCCACAGCAGCAGCTGGCAGGGGATGTCTGCCGTGTCCCGACGGTTGCCAACACTCCTCCCTGTGAACACATCCAGCAACGAGATGGAAAGATTATGAGCCCACATGAAAATGACTATGACAACAGCCCCACAACACTGTCTAGGATAAGCAGCCCCAATTCTGACCGAATATCAAAATCTAGTTTGGTACTAGCTAAAGACTACCTGCATTCAGACATGTCCCCTCATCAAACCTCAGGGGACCACCCAGCAGGCTCTCCAAATTATTACAGCTCCCACAGGCAGTACTTTGATAAGCATGCTTACACATTAACTGGATATGCCCTGGAGCATCTATATGACACTGAAACCATTAGAAACTATTCATTAGGCTGTAATGGGTCACACTTTGATGTGACTTCTCATTTAAGGATGCAGCAAGATCCAGCACAAGGACACAAGGGAACATCTGTTATAATAACCAATGGAAGCTGACACTTTTTTTCTAAAAACTTTTGTCCTTTGAAAAGCAACCTTTGAGATCTAATTGGAAGACATTATATGTTTTCATGCCCTTGTCATTACCAGCATTTGATATACCACAGTGCACTAGAAAGAATAACCTAAGGTTTGGTGGGGAAAGTTAGTTAACACACATTATTTTGAAAAATAAAAATACACTGGCATGCAGTGTTAGAGTGAATGGAGCTAAACTCAAAGTTGGTGCCATGCAAGGTGAGAAGGATGGAAGAGGTCTAGGCGGGGAGTGCCTGGGCCAGGCTAGCAGAGCAATTTATGCACATTGTGTAAGAAGTGGTTGTTTCGAAACGCTGCCAAGGGCAAGACCTTCTGAACTGCATGTGCCTCACAGGCGCCAGCCAACAAAACTGCTACACACTCTATTCACATAGAAAGTGGAATGTGTTCCTTCGAAATACACATCAAAATGTGTACTTCTGGTGATCTGTTTATTCTCTAATGGCCAAGTGTGTTATGCTGCTCCATGGTATAAAGCATCCATGGCTAACAAATGCAAAATCAAAAAGGGGAGAAAGAAGAGAGAACTCCTCCAATTGTTATTTTCTTGTGTACTCACATGCATAGCTATTTACATATGCTTGTCTTGAAAGGAGTCAAATGAGCAGTATCCTTATGATTGGTATGATCAAATTTTTATTTCGACAGTATTTAAAAGAAAGAGGGCCTTTCTCAGTATAGTTTTGAGACATACATAGGGCTTGGTTGTCTTGTAGAGATGGGAGATTGTCCTCGTATTTTTGAAAAGTTGCAGAAGGTGGACAGTGGAGTGAAATGGAAGAAAATGGTCAGGAGAAACAGGGAGAATAGGCTGGAATTAGGAATGGTCCAAGATAAACACCTTTAACCCTATGTCTATTTATGCCATTTAGTAATAATTATAAAATAAGGAAAAGTGGTTTTAAGCGGCTGAATAATTAAGAATTAATTTGAAACACAGAAGGAACTCAATAGAATCATAGAAATTTTACTGTAAAATACAAAGTTAATCGCATAAGTGTAAAAATATGAGAGGCAAGGATAGACAAAAAAACTATTGTGATTTGTCTACTTCTGATAAAGTTTTGGAGTAAGTTAAGAAAGTAGAAAATTGTAACTACTCTGTCTGATATACAGTAAAGTAACAGGTCTGGCTTTGAAAAAGAGATATACATTCTTTTCTTGCTTGCATCAGAAAATTTAATGAATATCAGAACATATTAGGGATATCAAAATCAGTCATGTACATAAAAAAATACTGAGGGAAATCAGGGTCCCAAGAAATTCAATTGTATTAAGAATGCTGATATTATCAGGGCCTGTCCTAGAGTTATAGAAGACATAAAAAGAGGCAGAGAAACTTTTTGCAATTTTTAATAATCTCATCAACAAAGGGACACTAATTGATTGGAAAAGAGTAAATAAAAACCACATGCTGAAAAAAGTAAAACAAGGCATTTGTAGGCACAATTTCTAGACCTGCCATTCTTTGTATGGCATTTATATGAAGTCTCGAGGTTGAGTGCAAAGGTAGCAGGGCCACTGCTCCCTGTTATACTAATGTGGAGGTAAGGGGACTTGAGGTGGTTACTAAAATGAGATTAGCACTAAACCAAACTTCATTTGTAACATTAAAAAGCTTGACATATGGGACTGAGTCATCAATGGGACTAAATATAAACCTGCATGCTATGAGTGGGTTAAAAATATCTATTTTCAAATAAAACTAATCAGAAGCAAGAGCTAAATAGTAACATTATAAACCACGTAAGTAGAGATGTACTTGAAAGCAAAGGAAATTACCTCTCTGAAGTTGGAATATCGTGTATAGTCCTGATCACTCCAAGGCAGATTGTGAATCTTGAATTGAGTAGTACCTTACTCCATAAGCAATCTTTGTTGACTGCAGTGTGAGCACTCCTGGTGAAATGTACATTGAACACAAGGAAGAGCAACACAGTCTGGTCTTTATTATCTAAACCTCATAATACAAAAGGTGGAGCAGAGCTCAGCAAAAGATAAAGAGACGGAAAGATCTAATAAAAACTTTAAATAAACTGGGTCTGTCATCTTTGTAACAGAAAAAAGTATGGGAGAATGTCACTGGTGTGCACCAAGCTCTGCACAGAGGAGAGATAAATAATGGTCTAAAACTATTTGAACTAGAGGCAGAAATGAGAGACAGGACGTTGAATGTTAGCCAAGGCAAAATGAGAACAAAATTTTTTGGCAAGAGGTTTGTTTGACTAACTGCCAAATGAATAACAAAGGTCATAAAGAGAAGCAGCTAGAGGTTTTTGTTTGTTTGTTTGTTTTAAGATAAAAATGAGGCAAATAATCAAGGGGAAGAAAAACATTGACAACTGTTAGCTCAGAGGAAGGAATGGACCAAAATGGACATCTTTCAGCCCAACAATTGTATATATTCCTAAAACATAGGAACGAGAAAGTATTTTTGATAAATCTAGTTCTGGATACATGTTTATTTCATGTATTCCTATGAATAATATGAATAAACTTGTATTTGGATTCTCATTGTACAGTATTAAAATACAATTTGCAAAGCGAATTAGAGTAGAGGTACATGGTATATTATCCCTATTAGTACATATAAAAATAAGTCTAAGTGTCAATATTATTTTGTATTACAGAAGAGTTTCCTAAACCATTTAGATGAATAGGATTTTGTCAGCACCCAAGTTTTTTGGGATCACCAAGCACTCTTGTTATCAAGCTTTTAATTAGAAGGCAATAGAGTTCTGCTGACCAACTGCAGTTCCCTGGCTGTGGTCAAATGGCCACAAGTAGTCAGGAAACCACAGTTCAGGCACTATTGTGTTTGTGTTCTGACAGGCACTTTTGAAAAATAAAAGACAAACAGGCACAATATAAGATGCTTGTGTCTAGGAAAAAAAACAGTGTGCTATGCAATAAAAATTCCCCATTCTTATTTACTGTGATTCCAAAATAAAACTCCGCAAACTGTAGTTATTTATCCTGTTTTCAATAGTTCCAGCCCACTATAATGACAAATGCAGAAAAATGCACTGTAATGAATGGAATAGATCAGCAGAGAGGTCTGTACAGGCAGCCATGTTGGGCTACAAGCAAAGGTTAATGCTCACTCCCTTCATGGGCTTCCAGCAACTGGTACTCCTTGGCACTTCAGCACAGTTTGCTGGAAATAGATTCCTTTTGTCAGTTAATTTGGCATCCTGCTTCTTTAGATAGCCAGGAATTTCTTCTTAATTGGCAGAAAGCATTGAATGTTTTAAACATTGAATTCGCATGTTACATGCTACATGAAAGCAAGTTTTCAATCTTAATTACAGCATATGATATCACTGCAGCTTGTATTACATGTATTTTTTAATATGGCATAAAGCTTATTTTTTTCCATTACATATTTATTTAATTCAAATTTTCATTTATCATCCTTCAAGGATATAATCTTTTCTTTGCTTCTTCATTTTCTAAATCAGATGAGACGTATTGCAAAATTGAAAAATGCAAGGCATTTGTATCAAATACATTTAAAATGTATCACATGAGCTAAAAGTTATCACTTTAAAAAAGGTATATAGATTGTGTTTTGGAATGGAAACGACATAAAGTACTGTGTTGCATAATTTCTGTAAGATAATACTGTTTTACTATTAACACCAAATTAATATTTTGTAGCTCCTCCAAATACAGAGTGACCACACCTCTTTCAAACCATTTCTTATTGATATCAGTGGATGATGTATTATGATTTTTGTGCATTATTATTTTGGTATATGTCTTTTGCTCAAAGAAGGAAAAAACCCCCTCTCTTCTTTATATAAAGTTGCACCCCAGGGGCATGGAGTTTGTAATTTTGGACAAATTTGCAAAGCAATTCTTGAATTAGAATAAGAACCTTACTCACCAATTGGTCCCATTGACATAAATGGGAATATTTGTGGAGTAAGGTACTACTTAATATGTATAAGGGCCAAAAAACTGACTTATGAAGTGGCAATATGTTTGGGGTTTGTTTGTAATTTTTTTTTTTTAATATCTCAAGATGTGAGTATGGAAACTATGGAAGATAATAGCTATAATGGCTATGTTTCTATATTTGAGGCTATTTATGCACGCTTTGAAAAAATGAGTGCATCTCTCTGCATTGAAGAGCCCCAGAAGTATTTCTTAAGCTTTAAAAGACTTTTGTTGATGTGTCTGCAATACTGCTACAGGTTACACAGTGAAATTCTGCTCTTTTAAACTCTTTGAATCACTCTAAATCTAGTTTTTATCTCTGGTCATGCAGCATTTATTCATTAATGTCCCTAAGTATGTTAACCACCATATGTTCATTTATGTGAACATCCTGAGTGAGCTGGAAAAAAAATAGAAGGTCACATAGTATTTCTGGAAAAGGCACAGCCACCCCAGAAAATCAAACTGGCTGTTCCAAAGGTCAGTTACCCTTTCAGTCAAAGAACAAAGCTGTGGCATACACATTGGCTTCAGACCTTCTGCATACAAAGCTGTGTATAATGGGGATTAGAGCACACTGTTCCAGGCTTAGACCTAGATATGTCTGTTTTAAGGTAGCTATAGTTAATGTACGGAAGCAAATGGATTCAGGCTCTGGTCTTTCCAGGAGTTGTAAGTTTACTTAAAACACCTAAGGGTCTAAAGGCAATACAGGCTTTATTATTAGAAACAATAGTGGATGAACATGTTTTTCTGTAGGTATACTGGATTAGCTCCAGACACCTCCACATTGTGGAGGAGAATCTATTTTATTTCATTTGTGGTTAGTATTGACAGTTAAATATTTTGGCTGTATGCACTGAGAACCAAAAAAAACAAACAACCCCAGAACCAACAATAGAAAAAAAACCCCAGTTGTTGTTGGTTTTTTTTTTTTCTGTAATCCTTCAGTTTGGTGTCAGTAAAGCCTGCTAGAGGGTAGCTGAGGGTTTAGCTTTTATTCTGAAACCAAAAAATTAAATAGTCTTCTGTTCAGAATGCTGAGAGTACTAGTGTGACTCCATTTCACATTTCCTTAGAGCATTTATTAATGAAAAGAAAAATGATGTAAGGTTAAACTTCACTGTGACATTCAGCTTATATATACAAGGGTTCTGTGGATAAATCTGGCTGTAAGTTGCTAAGAATACATCCCTTTCTTAAAAGAGGTAATTTATGACTCCATCTATGAAGCTATATTTGAAGGGAAAGATCAAATACAGGAAGAAACAAAGCTTTTTTTCTGGTTGTATTGACTGTTTAACTCCCCTCTCATACAGAGTTCTCAAGATTTCCTTTTGTTCTAGGATTCAAAATACAATTTTTAAACATTCTTATTTATTGCAGTTTGGACTGCATGCATTTTTTAATTTTCAGCTATCAGTACTTAAGTATCGATATCTATATCAATTGGGAAGTTTAGAAATCAAGAAATAATCTTTCTCACACATTATAAGACATTGGCACCTTTACATTTCTTTAGGAAAAAATGTTTATTAGGAAAAGTACTTTTAAGGTGTTGTAACTTTTTCCAAGGTAAATATTTCAATGAATAAAATATATTGATCTAGAAAAAAAGCACTTGAGACATAAGGAAGCATTTCATGTTTGCTTTAAACCAATGGGTTGTATTTATGGAAAAAAAAAGATTCAGATTGCCAGCACTTCAAATACCATGCCTTGCAAAGTATAGGGTCTAGTGACATTGTAGCATAACATCTGTAATTTGAAGTTTTCCTTTGGAATGTAATGTAGGAAACACATTTTAGCTGTGTCAACAATATCTTGCAAAGTGTTCCCATTTATAGTTATTTATATTGTAAATAGCTTTCCGAAGTAAATTTGAAGTTAATGTGCAGAAGATGTATTTATTATGTGAAGATTTTTTTTGTTTAAAATATAGCTACCAATATGCAATTTTTGTCTGTCTTCCTACATTTTTAAACTAAGGATTGTCTTATACTGGATACATTTTCAGGAATTAATTTTAAATAATGAAAGTATTTCTTAGAATTGGGAGGGAAAAGTAATTTATTTTGATTCCTGTGAAACCTAAGTGCTCTCTGAATCTTGAATGAAGTTTGTCAAAATATGAAGGGACACTGCTGATATACTGCTACCCCTTTCAAGAATGATGTCTGAATCTGCTCAGATACTATTCTGACAGAAAGAGCTGACTCACAGGGGCTTAATTAAGATTGTCTACTTCATAAATAGTCTGCTATGTTTCTTGAAGCCATCCACAACACCTGTGCCTCAGCTAAATCAGCTTGCTAATTTGGAGCATGATGCCCCTTAGGTGCTTAAAATACTATGCTCAGAAAAAGAGAAATGTTATGACAGAGGAGTAGGTGAGAAGTTATGCTGAACTGCATTCAGATCTGAGACCTGGCTGGCACTTGGGCATGTGTGCTTGTACAGTTCAATCAATCCATAATAGCCTGAGATGCTGTGCAGCTGCTTAGCTGCTCCAACCCTTGCCTGGTCTGGGGTTTAGGTCCTTCTGAGCTCAAGGGTTCAGGGTCACAGCTCTCATTTTCTAGACTAGTTTTTGATCCATCAAACCCCACCATCTCGGTTGGTCCCCTTGAGGCTCTTTGCTGCAGGTGAACAAATATGAGACTGATGGTGTCAGAGAGTAGTGGGAACCTGATGCTGTGCTTGGATGAGTAAGGAGCTTTTCCAGGAGATAGAGCATCTGCTCACATATTTTCCATTCACAAGACTCAGAACAAAATGCATATGCAGTGGGGATGGGGTTGAGATGCACAGAAGAGTCAGTTTTGACTCTCAAGTAAATTAATTTCATAAAATGGAAATACAATTGTGTTACTAGCCCTTTGCTCCTCCATGGACACAAGTAGTCAGTTCTCAGAGACGATCCTGGGATTAGGGAATATTCTGCAGCACTGAGTTAGATGTTTAAACTATACTCATGATTTTAGCATTTCCTATGGGGGTAGTTTAGTCAGTTCCCCCCCTCTTTGGCTTGATTTTTGCCCTGGTTCTCCATGCAGGCAGGAAATGATGTCATCTTTCCCCAGATGATGCCGTTTAGCTGTGCAAAACATATGTTGAGTTTCTTTCTTTTTTTTTTTTTTTTTAATTGCATGGGTGAGGGTTTTCAGAAATGCCTGTTATTGATCTACCTTTCTGTCTATGAAGCCCATGCTAAAAGAGACACTGAGATCAACAGGCACTTATAGGAACTTATTGTCCTCCATAGGAGAGAAGTAGTCCTAGCTTCTCCATAGTCAGCTGTGCAACAAAAGTGAGTATCATCCTTGATGTTGAATGTCCTGCCACATCTGTGCCTGCTCTTCACTCTCTCTTCTAGTGCATAAAGAGTACTCATTGCCCACTGGTCTCTGTTCACTCTTGGCTCCTACACTCGGGAAATTTCTTTGCACTGAGGAAATCTGCTGTCATGGTCATTGCAATAAAAGAGTGCGATACCATCAGGAACTTCCTCTATCCCCATATGGTGGCCATCAGAGGCTTCAGCATCAGCAATTTCATTTGATACAGCTTCTCTGGCTGTCAGAAGGTCACAAATAGCCTGCTACTATGCAGCCTGGTGTGCCTGTGTGAATAAAAAGTGCTATCCACCACAATGCAAAGCCTGACGGACTACATGGCTTCTTCATGGACGACACCAAGCTGGGAGGAGTGGCTGACACACCAGAGGGCTGTGCTGCCATCCAGCGAGACCTGGACAGGCTGGAGAGTTGGGCGGGGAAAAATTTAATGAAATATAACAAGGGAAAGTGCAGAGTCCTGCATCTGGGCAGGAACAACCCCAGGTTCCAGTATAAATTGGGGAATGACCTATTAGAGAGCAGTGTAGGGGAAAGGGACCTGGGGGTCCTGGTGGACAGCAGGATGACCATGAGCCAGCACTGTGCCCTTGTGGCCAAGAAGGCCAATGGCATCCTGGGGTGTATTAGAAGGGGGGTGGTTAGTAGGTCGAGAGAGGTTCTCCTGCCCCTCTACTCTGCCCTGGTGAGACCTCATCTGGAATATTGTGTCCAGTTCTGGGCCCCTCAGTTACAGAAGGACAGGGAACTGCTGGAGAGAGTCCAGCGTAGGGCTACAAAGATGATTAAGGGAGTGGAGCATCTCCCTTATGAGGAAAGGCTGAGGGAGCTGGGTCTCTTTAGCTTGCAGAAGAGGAGACTAAGGGGAGACCTCATTAATGTTTATAAATATATAAAGGGGGAGTGTCACGAAGATGGAGCCAGGCTCTTCTCGGTGACAAACAATGATAAGACAAGGAGTAACGGGTACAAACTGGAACACAGGAGGTTCCACTTAAATATGAGAAGAAACTTCTTCTCAGTGAGGGTAACAGGACACTGGAACAGGCTGCCCAGGGAGGTTGTGGAGTCTCCTTCTCTGGAGATATTCAAAACCCGCCTGGACGCGTTTCTGTGTAACCTCATCTAGGTGTTCCTGCTCCGGCAGGGGGATTGGACTAGATGATCTTTTGAGGTCCCTTCCAATCCCTGACATTCTGTGAATCTGTGATTCTGTTAACAGGAGTTTCACTAAGCGTGCTCATAGTGCTCTGGACTACAGTCCAGAGACCAGGTGCAAGGCTATGTACACATAGAAACATCTGGGCCTCACCATCATCAAGCCTACTCGTCCTCGGAAACATATGCCTCTGCCAACAGTCCATTATTGCCTTTCTCCCACAGTCCTCTCATTTTCAGTTCCCTCAGGCATTATCCCTTCCATTTCCCTTTCCTTCCTTCTGCCCCAAGCCTGGCCTGCGATTTCACAAATCCTCTGATCTAGTTTGCCCAGCAAGTGTCCTCTGTTGACCCTGAAAATCATGTTTTCCTATTCATGAGGAAAATGGCTATCTGGCAACAGTTTCCATCACTTGCACTCCCCTTCCCCTTCTTTGTATGGTGTAAATGCCATGCTGAAGACCCTGCAATCTCATTCTCCCAGGCATTAGTTCTGCTACAAGAAAGTTATTGGTTGAGGGAATGGAGGTAGTGAACTTTTTGGAAAAGCTACAGACAAAAGATGAGAGATGCCTTCAGCATACCAAATACACATACTACTTTAGCTGCATTGCAAAATGGTGTCATTCTTGGTCTGCAAACAGAATACATGGATGAAAACTGAAACCAGAGGACTGTATTGGAAAATAACAACAAAAGCTACTGTCAGATACACCTGTAACAGAAACTTAAAAATTAGGTCTTTGTCTAGGCATGCATTAAATTACCTGCAAATGATTAAGTGTTCATTATTACTGTTCATCTCATAATTATTATTCATTTGTTCATTTTTATCATGAGCTGTCATCATCTTTGTCTTTTTTATCTTGCTATCTGTATTTGTCACCTGTTATCTATACACTTTTTCATCTATAAATAAAAATATTCTATAATAAAAATAATAAGAATATAAAATGCAGGGCATAAACTGAGGCCTGGAAAATAAAAACCAGAAAGTATCAGCGTATTCCAAGCTTTCAACTGACTATAGGCTTCACTATTTGCTAGTCGAAGTATCAGCTGATAAATGTCATATAGGAGCCATCTTTCACACCCAGCAACATTCCTAGGAATTGTTAGTATGACATATTTGGAGATTATACCAAACCAGTGTTGCCAACAGATAAACATGTACATTAGCAAATGTGCTGCATTTATGTGATTTTTTTTTTCTACATGATAAAATAGTGAAGAAAAGGTTCTTTTTAAAGCTGGATGCTTTCAATTATCCCTCAAGATGCAGTGCCAGAGATCATTTGATTCACTTTCACAGGGCAGAGAAGAATCTTTCTATGGCTCCTTCTATCTCCCTTGAAGCTTGAGGTAGCTCTGAACCAGTTGACTTACTGGGATTGGCTAGAACAGTCTTGAGGATACACTGATTTGGGCCACCTATCATGTCTGTCACATCTGTAAAACAGTGGCCGTCTAGCTTGTAGAGAGTTTGCAGAAGTTTTATTTTTTCTCCTGCACAGCAAAACTGAGTGGACACTCAGAAGACTTTTCTCATTGCAGCAGAATAAATGTTTCCTGGTGGATTCTTGCCTGTATGCAGCCAGATAAGGCAACTTATGTGAGGAATGCCCTTTTGCACTGACAGTGACGCGGCTGGTGAAACCACGTTTGTATGTACAAACTAGCCAAAACCCTATGCATAAATGTCAGTGTTTTCCATGTTGGTGACATATCCTATCAAAGGACACTAGGATGGCCCTGTGCTGAACCTTTTGCTGCTTTCCTTTTACCCTTGTATCCATTTGAAGCCCAGTATGGAGAAAGTCAAGACTGCAGAGCAATTTACACAGTTCTAACAGAAGTAAGATCCATTTTTCTTCTGAAGCTTCTTGATTTTGATTCTAACACAAGACATTTCATCAGGTTGTGAATTATTTTTACAAAATCAGGTCTCTGTTTTGTCTGTCTGGTTTCTCTGTGGGACAGTTGTGTTGTTTTTTTTTAAAAGAATACCAGTGAAAAGCATTCTTTATATTTTCAATTTGGATCACATCAGTGAGGTGCAAAATACAGCATTAGTATTACGTTTATTTTAGTTGAGGGCACAGTTGTGTTTCTGCCTTTTTTTAAATCACAAAACCAGAGCCTTTCTTCTGTGCTGCTTTCTATTTAACCTCCAAAACAACTGCAAAGTATTAGAATGACAGCACTATCCTCTCCGGCATTAACATTTCTTGAGCTCAACAGAAATGCCCACAGTTTCATTAGGTTGGTTATCTGACAGACTGCTCATAGAAAACAGCTGATTTTTATTTTTTTTTTAAACTGAACAGCTTTGGCTTCCTGTGATCAATCTTCTTGGCTACAGCAGTAAATATGCTAAACTGCAGGTGCCAGCAAGCTTTGACACAGTCTGAGGCATGAATGTTAACCCATGGTTGTGTTTTGTGTGTCGTCAAATAGCCTATCTTATGTACAACTATTTGGCTTATTTGTTAACTTGGGTTTTTAACTTAATGTGTGCTTATTTACTTAAGGAATTAGATCCAATGTGGGAGAGATGTAAAACAGCCAGTGGTTTAGGATTTTAGTAAATAATCTCAGCTTTGTTCAATTTTGCTCTAGGTCAGGCTGTTGCACGGAGTAATTCCATATGGCAACTTGATTTGAGCTTACTCAAAGTAAACTTTAAAATGGATTTTGGCAAAATCCATCCAGCCATCAGGAACCCATTCTTGGTTTCTGATGAGGATTTCCTGATAGCTTTCTTCATGTAAAAAAAACCAACAGAAAAAGAAAAACTTTGAAACATTTTTACTGTCCAAAATACCATTTTCCCCTCTTTCAAATCTTAACTATCAAAAAGCCCTTTAGGCTGTTCTAATTTATGTCAAAAGCTATAGAAGTTAGGAGGTGCAAACGTGGCTTAAGAGACTTTTTCTCCCGAGCTTGCTTTGCTTCATGCTTTCAGTGATGCAGTGCAGTGGGGGAAGCTTCTTGAGAGGGAGATGCGTGATAGGAGGGCATGGTGGCTGCCTGATCTTTGCCTTTCTGCCCCAGCTGCTGTGCCCTAGTGTGGAGCAGCAGCTGCCTGGTCCTTCACTAGCCTGTGCCATGGGGGTACACGGGCTATCAAAGCCTCTGCTGCTTTTGTAAGGATAAGAGAGAAGCATGGAGATTTGAGTGGTGAGAGAGCCTCCTGTGGGGTGCCTCCAGTATTCAAAAGCAAGGAGTAAAATCCTGGCATTAATGAAGTCGTTGACAGAAATACTTTGTTCCCGCTGAAGCGTGGCCAAAAATGTAAAAACATTTTCAAAACAACACTTGAGGCAGCTCAGTGTGCCTCCCTCAATGGAGCAAATGAAAGTGTAAGTAAACAGAGAGATTTACTTCTGTTCGAAACAAACATAATTTAAAAAAAAAGTGCGTAGGGAAACAAGTACACACACAAAATCCACTTGTCATTTGGCTGAACGATGTCAGATATGAATAAAAGCCCTGAGGTAAAACTTGGACTAGAGAGTAAAAATTCTAGCAGGGTTATTTCAAAGTGGGGCTTTTAGGAAAAGCTGCTGATTGAAATCAATACAGCAAGACCTGGAATCTGAAAAGTCCATTTCTAAGACCTGAGAGGGTCACTGAGCAGAAGTGTCAGTTGATAGTATTGAGGCTGCAATTACCTTCACCAAGGTGCTTCAGTGTTTGCTTTAGTGACATCTTGCAGCTGGTGGCTGAGCATACATTTAACATCCCACCTGAGATCACTCTGCTGGGGGCAGGGAAGTTTTTTAAGACTTCTGTAGTTTAAGCAACTCCCTCACCTCCCACATCAGCATGTCACAGATTTTGTATATAACTCAATAGTATTTGATTAATGCAATACATGAAAATAATTGAAAAGGTTATTTTTTATGGAAATAATTTTAAAGACATTGAAGTTTTCTCTTTTTTCTTCCATTCTTTAAAAAGATTCATTCATTTTAGGTTTTAGCAAGTTGTTATTTATAACATCAAACTTTTTTAAACAGACCTTGGTTAATATTTTCATTTTTCATACAGTAGTGATGGATCATATTTTGATATTTGTTTGTTTTATTATGCAGCACTTGATTAGGTAATAGCTTCACATGGAAGAGCAAAATACAAATCCTTTATAGCATTAGAACTTACTGTAAATATTTCCTAGTAGTTTATCAGGAGTTGGAGAAGTTATTAGAAAATAAAATAAACAGAGAAACTGAATTTCCATTTTTCACATGGGATTGTTTTTCCTGCATCAGCTTGCAGTGATATAAAAATAATACCAAAAGTCAAAAGTAAGAATTGAACTTTCCATTTATGCCAAAAAAAATATACTGTATTTTGATTACAGGGTACTTTTACAATGGCTATTTTAAAGTGCTGGTTTTGATGCTCACTTAAAAGCATGCTACTTTATGAGGATACAAAGAATTCCATCAAAGTCAATTGCCCTGTATTTGTATTATGATAAGGTGCAGAGGAGAGAGAGCATTCAGATAAGAGTTTGCCCAGCCCAGTGTTTCCATTTTAATTACTATCTATTTTTAGCACTCGGAGTCTCAGCAGGTCACTCCAGATCACTGAGGTAGGTGAAGCTGTACCAACTTGTTCCAGCTAAAAACCTCCAAATCTCTTTCTAGTTGTCATGGTTTCCTATGAGAATGAAGCTCATGCAATCACATTGTCTCTTTGTCCATCTGTCAGTCACTTTATCCCTAATATCTTTGCAACTCTTCAGCCTAATTGAACCAAGTTTTCAAAAGAGATGTCAGTTTAAATTCTCAGAATTTTTGTAAAAATAGGATGCTACAGAGAGACAAGAGACCTTCCAAGCTGCAGCTCAAGTAAAGTGAAACAAGAACACTTTATGTGTCTGAGCCTTGAAAAGACTACATGGTCTTCTCCACCAGGGAAATGTTCATTGACGTGGTGAAACACTGAGACTCAAGTGAAAATTATTTCAAAAGAGCTATATGGTCCACATAAAAGTGTCATTGAGATAAAAAATGTCCCAATACCAATGAATTTAAATCTGTAAAGTGATTTAATTTATAAAAAAAATAAATCTGATTTAGGGCTGCTTGCTCAAGTATGAATTAAATAAGAGAAAATGTTATATGTATTCTTTCAAGCAGTGTCCTTACTTTTACTGTAATATTTCAGTTTAGCAGATTTTTCTACCATAGCTTGGGAACTATTTAGGGTGATAGTGAAAATTGGTATGACAATGGATATAGAAACAGCTAGTTTTAAAATCCAAATATAACTGATAAGAGGATATTAACTGTGATATCAGATATTGCTACAGTGACCACATAAATTCCATGAAGTGAAGAACCAGAAGAAAGCATGCAAATTTGCAATGGTACAATGCATTTGCAATATGGATTGCACTTATCTTTTTATTTGCCACAGACAATGTAAATTATGTACAACAGAATGGAGATTCAAATGATCCAGCATCTACATAACACTATAAATCACACTACACTGAGTATGATAGAGAAAAGACTTTACTAGTATCTAGTTCAAATTAAATAGTGTAAAATGCAGTATCCAAAAATCAGTCCCAGAGTAATAATGAACAGACGCTTACAAGTATAGAGGTTCAACTACAGTTTGGTGTAATGACAATGTACACATAGGTTTTCAGACACACACTTCCAATTGACTTTGTGTGTTAGAGGCAATAATATTAAAATTATAACAAGCACCTGAGGTGATCCAAGGTTTTGCAATGTTTATGAGTGCATCTAGGTTAAGATCTTTTAGTGTCTCTCCCACTGTATCATATTCCACATGCAGTCTTTTGTCCTTCTTAAGGGCTTCCTCTTCTGGTGAATGGAGAATGCTTTGTCAGTTGTACACCCCCATTCCCTGGAAAGTCCATATCTATTGCCTGGATCTAGTCACTGTCGAGGCTAGTGTTACTCCCAAAATCACAAGACAATCTGAGGAAATTTTTTGGTTCTCCCATAGATTTCACAGATTTGAATTTACTTTGTTTCTGATCTTGTAGATAAATTCAGATTATACAGATTTCAGAAGGCAGAGAAAAAAGAGAGAGGGCAAAATGAGCCTTTTTTTCAACAATTTCCATTGTGCTCACTGATTCTTAGATGTTGTACAGTTGTCATAAATCAAATAGCAGGTGGTTTTAATTGATGAAATGATCCTTAATAATTTTTCATCTGTCACAAACAGAGCTAAGGCAAGTTATGTGGTCAAGTTGTAGTGGATTTTTTTTTTTAGACATGTACAAAGCATTTTGTCTTCAATTCTGAAAGTGGAAACATGACTTCTTCCTGGCCTTGCCTGTGTGTGCAGGGCTTGCTGTTTCAAAGGAAGAATGATATTCGCTTTAAAAAAAGGAAATACAACATTTTTTAAAATGTTCCAGAAAGATCAGGTCACACTTTCCCCAAAAGGTCCTTAACACCTTTTGTAACAGTACCAACAATAACTTGTGCAGGTTTTGGACAAAGTGTGTGGAGAGGTATCTCCATAAGAATAGACATGTGAGCAAATCCAGACTTGATGGCGCCAGTAAGAATGGCTGCAGGAAAGATGTAAACAAGGACACACACAAGGACGGTTACAGGGAGGTTGTAAACAAGGACACACTGGGATAGCCACGTGTGGCACGTGACACAGGAGTGAAGCAGCAAGAAAATGGAGGCAGAAGGCGGAACCAAGGGAGGCGCCTTGAGACTACCTGGCCAATCAAGAGATGTTGCTTAGCGCCTGGCAGAGTTGCTTTACCAATTAAGAGTGGTGCTTCCAGTGCGTGGTTAGCGCTGGTGGGTATATAAAGAGTGAGCTTCGGGCAATAAACGGCAATGCTTGGATTATATTAATCCGTGTACGCGTTGTCCATTGATCTCCTGCCGCAAAAGTGTGCCAGTAATAGTGCAAAACCATAAAAACAATGACCATCTCAGACACAAAACTATTGCTCATGAACAGATTGATGTGTTCACGCACAATTGCTCTGAGAGACTCTAGACATGTTGGGGTCAAATTGGCAAAATAGGTAGCAACTGTAGTTTTGCAGCAGCGTCCAAAGGAAAGAGGCATATGCCTATTCTATCTTGCAAACACATTCTTTTACAATGTGTTACTTCATCTCTTTTATTGCAGCAGAGGAAAGTGAGAGACAGAGAATCAAGGATAACACTAATGATAGACCATATGGAATCCATAAACAAAGTTGTTCTAGAATAAGATGGTCTTTAAAGCGGATGGGGGCCTTATTGTACTTGGGCCAGACATTACCTAACTCCCCAGGTGAAAGAAGGAGAATAGGTGAGAATAGGGAGCAGACGCTGGGATTATGTGATTCAGAGCAAGGCTTTCTGGAAGATATAAAGAGCAGCTTGAATCTCTTTAAAGGTCTGAGTTCCTTTGTATTAAAATAGCCAGCTCCTGGTCCCTGGGAGCTGAACTTTCCTCATGAAGACTACTGAAGAAAATATTATTTTGAAACTGGATTTAGAATTTGTTGTTCATGAACCACTTAGGAAATCCTGCACTTATATGTGAAGACATGGGCTCCCTAAGGGGGGAAATGACCAAGAGAACACCCTTCAGTACAAAATGCCCTTTCTTTTACAAAGGGAAGCCAGTAAAAACCACAAAGACTCAGGGCTGTCTCCAAAAACTGGATGGGAGAGCCAATACACTGCCACTTTAATAGTCTTTTAAAGCTTGTTTTGGATAGCACTGTACTTAGCAAGTCACCCTGCTGATTGTAGTCATTGCTCTTGGTGCTAGCATCTGAGCCAATCTAGCCCAGCGGCCAGTAAGTAGGATGGCTGTCTTCAGCAAAGAAGCTAGACGAGTTAGCTATTTTTTTCATATTGTGTCTAACTGGCCAATGTTTTAACTGCATGAGCCTAGGGAAGAATGATAGTGTCTGTCTACCCCAGCATCTGTGAAGGTTTCAGGTTTTGGCCTTGCTGTATTTGACCTCATTTAGGACAAGAATGCTTTTATCTAAATCAAAGCCAATTTCTAGTATTAGCCTGAACTTGTGAAGACCCCCAGTGAACAAAAATATCACAGGAATTAGGCAATACATTCAGAATGCATTTTGAAGTTTTAAGCATGTGCTTAAGTGCTTTTCTGGCTCTACTTTAATGAAAGATGGAAATGTAATGTGGAAATATGACCAAGAAATTCTGTTTCATTAAAATTGGAATGAATCCCAGCAATGAACAAAACTCTAAATAAAGTACTATTTTGAGATTTAAAAGCAGCTTCTCTCCATGTTTAGTCTCTCCATTTTGCTGTTGCCTGATGTGAGCCTATGGTGAGAACATCACAGTGAACCTGCTTGCTACGTTTCTAATGTGAAGTAAAACAAACTAGTTATTGGACAGTGGGTTGTCTCACTAGGGCATGCTAGAAGGACAGTACAAACAACAGCTGAAGTGTGAAAGCATAACAGGAGATTTCTGATTACTTATCTGAAGTTTATCTGACTTCCTTGAAAAAGCTATAGGACACGGAAACGGGTAACAGTAAATAATTGATAGAGAAGAAAAAAAGTAATTTCTGGTTTTATTTCTTCTTTGATGTAATTCCATAATTTTTCTAGTAGCAATAATAAAATAGAAGCAGGTTGAGGGAGACACCTTCATAAGATGAAAAACATCATAGCTATGCTGACTTCAGCATGTTTGTTTAGGGTAGAGGGCACAGGCATTCCTGTGTGTCCCGAAAGGCTTTTCTATTTGGGACCCTCTGTCTTTTTTGTAGCTGTAACCAAGTCACCAAGCAGAAGCAGCCACTCAGTCATCTCAGTCAAGGCCAAAATGAAGTGTCAGAGCAGGTCACCCTTTCTGGTGGCTCAGAAAGAGGCAGGAAAAGTCTGAAGGGAAAGACAGCCAAATGCCAAGAGAAACAGCGAAGAATTTTAGGAGAAACAATACTCTGTTGTTTTCTTTTGGCTGGGTTTCAGAAGAGGGGTCCGGGTTTTGTCTCTCTGCACAAGGGGAAGTGACAACTTAAGAGGAGGTAGTTGTGCTGAAACCTGGTGAGCCCCTGTCCTAGGAGTAGCTGGTGCACATCACACAGCTTTGCTTTGGAGGTTGATGGTTTTTAATAGTGCTTGTGAGATGGGGCTACCATTAGCATGGAAGAATGAACGTTGTGTGATGAAGGCTGCTGTGCTGGGTCTGAGCTCAATGGGTTACTGTGGGCGTTGACGGGTGACTTAGTCCTCCTCTTCTGTATTTGCTAGAGCTATAGATTTTGACTATAAGCCAAAAGCTAAATGGGTCCAAACGGGTGAAGGATAGGTCAGACATTTACTAATGCATGTGATGTTCTGGATGCAATCTGGATGGTGGGGACGGGGGAAGTTTATCTATGTGCTCTGTTTCTCATGTGCAGCTGTTGTCGGTTACTGTTGTAAAATGTGACAACATAGTCCAGCCTTTTTCATTAGTCAATAAAAGAAATCTCATAATATCAACCTGCCACATTTCTTCCTTTCTTATTTCAGTAAAAGATAGGCAGCAGCAGCTTTTCAATGAAAATATTGCACAGCTAAGGATTCCATAGCACAATAATGTAAATCGGCAAATAGATCTCTGAATACGATCAGCTCTTTCTAACATGCATACCCTGGACACCCATGAAAATCCAGTGAGCACTACATTATTATGGGGAAGCACATGAAAGAAAAATGGACCATGAAGATGATATATATGAAAATTTTTCCAATTGTGACTTTTAGTACCACTTTTTTCATAGCTCAGCAGGAGGCCTGAGCTGTGCTGAGCAATTGCCAAATGGCACGGTGAACTAACAAGTAGGTTTTCTATATGTTATCTCAAGTTTAGTGGACCTTTGTAGGGCAACAACCCACTAGTAGATCACAATTCATTTGGGCAGGCCAGTTTGTGTGCATTATTGACCTTTTCTTGCTGTCCATAAATTCTTGACAATGCTGACACAGAAACGCACCAACTGACCTTTCAAAAAATGTTGGAAATAATCCGTTCCAGCTGCAGGCTAAGGACACTGACCATATTCAAATATAAATCTCTCCGTCAGCACCATGGACTGCTGGCAACAGCAGCATTCACACTCCCCAAACTGATCCTCTGCAGCAACAGGTCTAATGTCCCTTATGACAAAGAAAATTCTCACTGGCTAAAAGCAGGAGCAGGAAACACTCTTTTTAAAGCTGTCTGTGTAAGGAAAATTTAGGGCAGCACTGATTTGACTTTCCCCAAAAGCTGGCTAGCAAATAAAGCACACTCCCTTGACAGCTCTTAGTGTAAAATGTTCTTAACACCTGTAAGTCCTGCAAACCTCAGGCTCAAGGACAGAACAAAATGTATGTTTCCTGGTTTTGAACTGGCATCCTTTCTTCATGCTTTAAAGCACAAGGCCTTCCTCTTGAAACTCTTTGAGCATTGTACCTTCTTCATTTGCAGAGCACAATATTTGTTTTTCCCTTTCTTCTTAAAGGAAAAAACCAAACAAGCCACCTTGACAACAGACTCTTCAGTTATGATAAACTATTGCAGTTGTGTAGGAGTCCTCATGAGACTGGATCCTTCAACCAGCTACCTGGCTTAGCTAAGCTGTATTAAGGGCCAGTTATACAGGGCTTACTGTCTGTGGAAATGGTCTTAACTTGAGGTCAGAAATGGATGAGGTGCTTTGACTGAGCTCTTGAGCATTTTCTGTAGGCTGAATGTACTTCAAGTTTGCAGACGACCTAACCTTGGGGTACTTTGTTCATGTTCCTAAATTAATTAGCTTTAACTTATAACCAGTGAAAGACATGGCTTCCCTATCAAATGATGATGAACTACATCAGTAGATACATGAGAGATATCTCACATATTTCCAAATAGCTGTGCAACCCTCTGCATTTCTTTGGTGAGGAAATGCACTCTCTTTCAGGGAGACTTGTGTGTCTCTGTGAAAAACACGAATAACTGAGAGATATTTTAGAGCTGAGGTAATAGTACAGAGATTTGTATTCAGAAAGTGATAGAGACCAACCATTTTTCAGGGTTGAAAGAGGAACTTTTGTAGAGATGACATTCCTCTGTAGTAGAGGATCTTCTGTAGCAATTAGATTCAGGGTGCAATAATTAAACTTGAGACTACAGAAAGGAAGATAAAATCTCTCTCACATTGTTGAACTGCAAAGTTCTCTAACTGATAGCGTAAGGATAAGATGCTGATGGGAGATTTTGCATGTTGCAAGGTGTCTTCTGAAATGTGTAGTGTCAACCTCTGTTGTTTATAAGGGAAAGTTTCATTTAGGTAAACCAAAAGTCCTTATCCACTTGTTTCAGGATAGTAGCTGAAAGAAAATCTGTATCGTATATGTATTAAAGTTACAAATTTCACTAAGTCTTTATTATGGCTACTAATCATATGAATAATATTTCACATTTTCAGAGAAATGTAATTCAATCTGTTTAAATTTATTTCCAGAAAATATATTAATGTGGATAGCCAGGAAAAAATGGCTAAAATAGTAAATGAAAGTTTTCAATAAGCATTTTTTCTTCTGTTTTATTCCTCATTAAACACCCTGGCCAGTAATCCTCAAGATGATCTTTTTTCAGGATCTGTTTTCCTTTGTCACCCATGGGCTTGATAATACAGATTTGACTTTGTTAATACGCTTCTTTCTGTTTGCTTTGTGTTTAATTCTGGGAAAGAAGTAATAGTAGCATGTTCTGCATATAGGAGTGCTTCACATTTCCTTTCCAGCTGTCTAGTATATATTTTTTGTAATTATTGTTCCTACATTTGTTTCAAATTTCCCTGCCTCCTTGAAGTAAGGCATAATAGTTTTGAGAAGCAGTGCATGAGTATTAAACTCATCTGTGTAAAAGGGAATTCCAACAGCTTGGATGAGATTATAACACTTTTTTTTCCTTCTTGTAAGGCCAGGGACCATGTAACGATCTACTCCAGCTTTCTGTATAAGACCATAAACCTCATCACAGTTCTGTAGCTTCTTTTCAGTGCGTACTCTCCAAGTACAGTGTAAATATAAGCAAAGGAGAATCTGATAAAGTTCTTCTGAAAAATCATGGTGAGAAAAGCTCTAAGAAGTCTAAAAACTGCTGCATCTGCAATTAGCAGATGACTTTCATAATAGTAAGTAAACTTTTTGTAAAAAGCCAAAATATCTTATCCTGTGTGACTTGAATATTTCAGAGCCCTTAGATCATAAAGGAAAAGAAAAATTTAAATGTATATTTGTCTTGACAGTATACTTCTTCTGCTGAATGCTTCAATAGTGTTTCATTGGCTGAATATCTGCTTCTTTTCATAGTGTCCTTATGTAGAACAATTATTCTTTTACATCTCAAGATAATATTTTATATATTCTGCCTACACTTGCTGTTAAAAAATGTTGATAATTTCTTCATACCATGATTTGTGTATGTCTTCATCACTTATATTCTCTTATACTACAGGAGATCTTTAACTTCAGTTCCAAAAGGTCCTCACACACAAGAAGCTGGAATCTCTAAATTGGAATTGCACATCATCAAAATTCCTTTGACCCTTCCTGTTCTTGCTGACAAACCATTAGACCACTGTAGTCTCTTCAATGACAGCCTCTCCTTGTATTTCCCCTGCTTTTAGAGTCCAAGCTTTCCTTGGAAGGCCATTTAAACTAAGTCCCCATTTTTCCCTTTCCTTTTTCTCTCACCTCAAATTTCAGTAATTGAGTTAACAATAAAAAGATTTTCTTCTTTGTTTCCTAACCATTTTAATCCTCAACCACTCATAATGCTGTTGTCCCTAAGAGTAACCACATGCAGCTGTCACCTCTCCAGAGGATAAACAGTTATCTCACTACACTACTAGGCTTTGGCCAAGCTTTTGGTGTAGCACTAATCTATACTGAAAGAAAATGCTTTAGCTCCCCTGATAAGAAATTAGTTTAAAAAATCAATCTAGCATTTGGCAGCTGTAATGATTAAACCAGCTTAAGTGGTTACCATCCTTCGATAGACACCTCTCCTCTGGATAACCATGAAGAGAACTGAAGTGGAGCTGTGATATGGCTGCAAAATTACCTGAGAAAGTTGTATTTCTGCTGGATCAGCTCCTTGGTCTGGTTCACTGTGCAGCTGCTAGCTGGGAGAGAGGACAGTGGTGAGAGGAGCAAGCACCTTGGACAGAGATTGCCACCATTTATAGGTGCTACTAGAGGAATAAAGCTATTAAACAAATGTATGTTTCTATATGAATCACTTTATGAATCATAGTTTCAGGATGAAACCTCTTCATACACCCACAAACTGACGTCTGTCTTTATGCCAACACTGTGATGCCAGAAGGTGCTTCTAGATTTTGTATGAGATAAAATAAGAATTATTTATGGGGATAATGAGTTTGGGATGAACTGACTCAGCTGGCAGAGTCTTCAATTTCAATGGATTTGTTGTCTAGATAATTCCTTTGAAATAATTATAAAGATTATTTGAATAAGTTAAATAGTTTCCAGCCATCAAAAACTGATGAAAAGTTAGGTTCTTTTCCATGGTAAACCTCCTAAAAGTATGTTAGTAGAAAGGAATAATTTCTTACTGAATAATAACATCACTAAAGTTTTTTTCTGAAAAGAACAGTAAGATAATTTAGTACAAGTTGACCATAATTGGAATGACAATGACAGTCTTATCATTGTCTAAAATACTATTTAGATGTTTTATTGTATCTAGATGATTTGGATTTCCCAAACATTTAACTTTACTTGCTTCTTGTGGTGGGTTTACCTTGGNAACTCTTGACATCAAGGCAGATCGGGTGTTTTTTACTTTTTATGCCCAGAAGTAATGATTTTATATCTTTAACTTAAATGATCCTTTTAGTACATTTGAGGAAGGACAGATTTCCCTTTCTTTCACCTCTTAGTTCTGCTGAGCTAACCACTGAGTTTTGTAGTAGAGTGAAGAATGAGTTTCAGATTAGACTGGTACAGGGAACTCTTTGTTAAATATCAAATAATTTTTTTCAGCCACTTTCTGGGCACTCCATATTTTAAGGATAAATTCTGGGAACTAGTATCAAACAATTTCATTGAAATATGGTTCAAAAATAATATCCACAAAAGTGCTTTATTTCACTGGGTAGTAGACTACTCACATCTACTAGTAGTATAATGGAGTGGGATGATCCTGCATGAATTTGTAACTTCCTAGCAGCTTAAATTAGTGGCAGTTAATACAGATGTTACTATACCTAACACAGCCTCTTTGACCTTAGTATCAAAGAAATATGGAAAAAGGAAAGACAGTATTTCATCCACAATGAATTCTGACCTTGAGCAGTCCAAGACAATATCAGCCTTGAAAGCACAAGTTACAATTTTTAAATGCAATGTAAATAAAATTGCTTCTCATGCAGGAACAGCAATACCATCTATGGAATTTGTCATAGTGTCTGCTCTCTCAGATGATTTTTGGCAAATACTTCCTATGAGCCTACAGGTTTGTTTATTTGTTTCTTCACATTCTTTGATGGAGACAACAGTCCTGAACTCTATCGACTTCCTCTGGTTGCCCATCTAAAGTCAGAAGCTGTAGGGAACTTCACCAATATTCCGTGTTTTGAAGCGCCTAGTATACAGGGTTTCTGTGTATCTAAGTTATGAATTCTCAAGGTTGGGTGCTAATGTTTCTTCTCTTTTCAGTGAGGCAGATAAAGCAAAATACTCAGAAAAAAAAAATCTTTTATTGTCAAAGTGAACTTTGAAACTCTGTCCTTTGACATAAAAGAAATAAAAGATAACTTTGGGTACTTAGAGTAAGAAAACAGGGGACTAGATTCAAATTCCCTTCTGGGAATTTTGTTTAATCTCTAAACCTTTTAACAGTTCTAAGATCAAGAGGGGGGTGTGTGTGTGTTTGCAAATGATGTAAAAAGATAGCTTCCAGGAATAAGCAGGAAGAGTACACCTAGAATACTAAAGGTCTAAGATTTTTAAGTTAAGACCTCTACTCAAACTCTGTCTTTTGAGATAAAACCAGATTTCAGGGAACAAGAATCAGAAGACATGATCATTGAATTAATTCTTCACATTCACAGAACCAAAAGTGACCACAGAATAATATCAGACTCATTTAGGAAAGAATGGAGTATATGCATTAGGACAAAAGTAAAATCTAGTCCACACAGAGACATTAAGTGCATTCATTTGCCGTATTTGTCCTAGTGCAGTTTAATGTTGGTGATTAGGTAATAAAAGAAGACTCTTCTATGAGGCAGCCTTCATCTAGCATTGGACTCATATTCATGCCAAAGTTTCCATCTGCAAATACAATGAGATCTCCATTTCTTTGCAGCTTAACATCTAAGGCTTAGGCAAGATTTACCCTGAACAGACTGGCCACCTGTTAGTGTTTTCTAACATCTTAAAAATGATAATAACTTCAGAGTTATCAATCTCTTAATTTGCCTTTTTAAAAAAAACCCAAACAACTCAGTATGCATATTTTAATAAAATTTTTATATGACATATTCTTATTTGCTGAATATTGTAATTATTTTCAGTAAAGTGTTTCAAAAACTTTCCTTCTTTAACAGAACTTATTAGTTCTCAGCACATATACGTAGATTAAGAGAGTACTGAAAAAAAGGCAGGAGACACAGATTCAGACTTCATATTCTCATTCCTCTGTCTGAGGACTCCAATGAACAAAGGGAATAGTGAAATCAGCAGACTGTAGGGCTCTGAAAGAATTACCCTAACCACTAGCCTGGAGAGCAAATTTTTCTATCTTGGGAACTGTTTACTCTATATAAGGTGAGAAAACGGGAGGTTCACATGAATGTTCCCTACAGACAACTTGTTAGGATGCTTCCAGTGAGAAGTAAGCCTAAAGTGGATTTTAACTTCATGAATGATGTGCCAAAAGGCCAATATACCATGGGGTATAACAAGTAATACAGAAGATACTGAAAGTCTAAGGTGGTCCTTTCTTTATTGTTCCTACTGGAACTGCTCTACTGCATTTAAACTGTTTTTTTAAAAGTGTCCCCCAAAACACTATTATGTTTGATACAGTATCTTTAGTCATAGTCCATAGGCAGTATTTCTAAGATCTTACATTTCTGTACTGGCATCTTTCCCACCACCTCCTATTTGTGTAAGCCAGTTTCCAGCCCTAGCATTATGTGGAATTGGCTGGTTATACTGGGTTTGGCTCTTATTAATCATCATATTTTTCTAGTACAGTAATAAGTCTTCAAAATAGAAATATGGTTGGAATCAAGTAGGGCTCCCCCCCCTCCCCCCCCCCCCCCCAAAAAAAAAAAAGGTTGGTGACCTCATTATGTAAGTCAGTAATGACTGACCTCAAACATACCAAAAAGGTTCTCCATGTGGATCCTCTTTTCCTGTGATAACTAGATTGACTTATCTAACAATAATTCCACTCACCTAAGGGAAACACCAATAAGAAAATTCAAGAAAAGGTATCTCCTCTTAGTCCTGTGGAGAGAACAGGCTCATCAGTTAACATAGAAGCTCAGCAGACATAGAATCATAGGATGGTTTGGGTTGGAAGGGACTTGAAAGTTCATATAGTTCCAACCACCCTGCCATGGGCAGGAACACCTCCCTCTAGACCAGGTTGCTCAAGGCCCCATCCAACCTAATCTTGAACACCTCTAGTGTTGGGGCATCTACAAATTCCCTGGGCAACCTGTTCCAGTGACTCACCACCCTCAGAGTAAAAAATTTCTTTCTTACATCTAATCTAAATCTCCCCTTCTCCAGTTTAAAGTCATTACCCCTCATCCTATCACTACAAGCCCTTTAAAACATCCATCCCCAGCTTTCTTGTAGGCCCCTTTCAGATACTGGAAGGTCACAATCAGGTCTTCCTGGACTCTTCTCCAGGCTGAACAACCCCAACTCTCTGCCTGTCCTTGTAGGAGACCAGCTGATCATTTTCATGGCCCTCCTCTGGATCCATTCCAACAGGTCTATGTCCCTCTTGTACTGGGGGCTCCAGAGCTGGACACAGTACCCCAAGTGGGGTTTTACAAGAGTGGAGTAGAGGGTGAGAATCACCTCCCTTGATCTGCTGATCACATATGATTGTGCTCTCAGTTTTGTAATGATTGATTGAGATATCTGCTAATGTTTTGTATGTCTTGTCAAGAAATAATTCTTTCTTGGTTTTAATTCAAGATGTAAAGTTACACCCTAGTCAGAGCTGGGAACCTGTTGTGTTTTACAGTTCCTTCCTCATCAAAGTTAGTTAAGAGGTATTTGAATGGCAGCAGACACCAAATGGGACATGGTGTCTTCTGTGCAGTTTTGCCTACAGCTCTTTAGCATGAAGCATTAAAAAGTGCCAGTTTAACTTCTTTGCAGGTTAATGCTTTTTTTTTTATTCCTGGGCCTTCCATGTTTCTATTGCCCCATAGTTTCAGTGTCTGTGGTGTCAACAGTTGTCGTAGTTTCTGCAGAGCTAGACAGTATTTGCATAGGTGTCAATCTCCAGCTGCCTGAGGAGTTGCAGGGCTATGTTATGCCTCCATGTATTCCACAGCTTTCTTTTGCTCCCTCGGGGAATACTTGATCACATTGTTTTGTCCTTCTAAACTGTTGGCGAGTCGTATTAACTCAGTCCTCACAATAACATGATTTGTTGCAAACGTTGCAGTTGGGAACTTGCAGATTTTACCACTTAAAAGTAAGTAAAATCAGGCTTGCTGTGAATTCCTGCATAACTCACAACTCTGTGTAAATCAGACTAAATTTTGCACAAGTAAATCCACATTTCTCCTTTTTTTGCATTGGAATGAACTGATGTTCTTTGCTTAAAAAAAGTAGAGCCATATGGGGCCTTCCACTTCAGTATAGCTACATCTAACTCCTGGGTATTCGGTCATCTAGTGGAAAATTGAAATCAGGTACCTGGGAACAGGACTTAGTGAACTAAAAGGGAATTTTCTAATTCCATCATGGGAAGGTCAAATCATTAATTTTAAATCTTTTGTTTCTAGCAATTAACCTTTTGCATCTACCTGGGATTCCCTCCCCAGTGCAACCAGCTGGCCACAGAACCCAAATTTCTTTTGCACAAAATAAGGCAAAAAGTGTGGAGGGACATGTAGTGTTCTGCAGTTATGAGCTAAATGCTGTCTTAGAAAACTCTTTCCTATCCATGCCCTTAGAGAATTTCTGTGAGCAATTCCTTAGGCAATCAGTTAAACCCACTTAGCATGTTTGATTGCAATTTAAAAAACCCAAACATTTTTATTTTTTTTTAACTGTCCTCACTGAAGAATTTGGAATTTGAGTTACTAAATTATCTGTTAGTTATCACTGAAAATGAAGGCAGTGGATAGCTGTGCTGCTAGCTCTCTTCTCCCTCAGGCAACACCAAACTCAACAACATCCTCTCAACATACCTTCATCTTTTATTCTTTGTCTGTTTGCTCTTCTCTGTCTCGAATCAGCCAAAGGGGAACATACTACTAAGAGAAAACTCAGCAAGCTGCCCCCAACAGGAACTCTCTTCCAACCCCTCAGCTCCTTGTTGCTTCTCACAAACTAGTCGGTTCCTGGTCGATATAGTTCTAGCCTTGCCCACCACCCCACCCATGATCACCCTGGGGGCAGGCAGGGCCTCACACAGGTGGGCGAGGTTCTATCTCTGGGGCTTGAAACCACCTGGGGAACAAAACATGTTGCTGGGTTGTGACTCATCCACAGGTCAACTCCAACTTGGTGCCCACAGCCCAGGCCCCAGCACTTCAATATATTTCCACTAAATCAGATAGATTTGATGATGAAGACCAAATAGTGATGGGAACAACCCAATGAATAATTGATAAAAAAAAAAGACTGCATGATTATGTAACTAATAAATACTGTCCATATTATATGTTGCATGAGGCTGGATGAAATAATAATATAGTGCATAAAGACTGTCTTTGTATATATAAAGTCTTTGAACTAAAGTTGCACAGTCTTAGAACTGATGTCATCTGAATTCTGATTGCTTAACTTAGAAACATTACTGTGCTTACTAAACTAAGTGAATTTAGACAGTGGTACAATTTGGGCTAAGGAACTAGGAGAACAGAATACAGAGACTTGGGTTTACTTTTAGTCAAAGGAGCAAGAACTCTTTGGAAATCTAGCCAAAGTTGAGAGTGGCACTAATCCTGGCTGAAAAATAACCTTCTTCAAAATCAGAGAAAAATGTGAGACTAGGTATTGCATTTAGGGTTTAGGTAAGAGAATATGGGTAGAAAGAAGGATTGTTAAGCAAATTAAATGATATTCTAGAATTCATGAGGTATAGAGAGGGCAGTTAGAACTTGTAAGATAGCAGAAGCTGAGACAAGTTAGACATTACAAAGGAATTCAAAACAAAGAACAAAAGGTCTTCAGCCTTATAAATAAAATGAGGGTGGCAGGATAAGGGAGGCTACTCTGCATTTGGAAGGGATGGAAGGTTGTCACACAACTAAAATAATACTTTGCTTCAATTTTTAATAAATGATATGAAATACAGGTGAGAAGGGGCAAGACAGCTAGCTACAGGGAATAAAAAGTGTGAAGTTACCATGTTTACGGGGGAATAAACTCTGAGTTTCATGCTCTTTCCAGAGTTTTGAGAGGACTAGCATATGAAATTGCAAGATTGGTGGCAATATATTTAAAAAGAAATTTTACAGTAGAATAACAAATATAAGATGTATTTTTATAAATGATAAAAATTATGCTGTATTTTGAATAGGTTGGCCAGGGGAGTTGTGGATGCTCCATCCTTAGAGGCTTTCAAGGCCAGGTTGGATGAAACTCTGAGCAACCTGGTCTAGGGGAAGATATCTCTGCCATGTCGGTGGGTTGGAACTAGATGATCTTTGAGGTCCCTTCCGAAGGAAACTGTTCTATGATTCTATGAATATACACAGTAGCCCTTTATTTTTATTTTTTTTTCTACAAGTAAACATGAGACATCTCAACCTGAGCAAACTGATATTGTGCTCTGTGAGAAATTACTGGTTAGTGTAGGCAGAAGAGCAGGTTTGAGCAGAGACTGTATTGAGTGAGTACTGGAGGAGAGGTCTTGGGGTGTAAGGAAGCTGCTAGTGCTAGCTCTGAAGGTATGAATTAAACACATTAAAATATAACTGTCTTGAACAATCAGCCTGGATTATAATTGCAGTGAAATGACACTGAACAGAGAGAATTACAAATTCATGTCTTTGGGGGTTAATAATAAAATTCAAAATTTATTGGTAGAGGAGGAGAAAGATTTTGCATTAGTTACTCATAAAATGGCTGTAATCCATAAGTGGGATACAACTACGAGAAAGGCAAATTCAGTCATCAGATTTATTATGCAAAGCTTTTTCAATAGAAACGAGGACTTAATTTTACCCTTATCCAGGGTATTCTTCCAGAATATTGTTTGTGGATTGTGTTATTCAAGTTCTAGAATTCAACTAAAAATTCAAAGTGAGGAGAATGGAGTGATCAAAGGATGTAGAGGTCCTGCCCCAAACCGTGGCTGTTCAGGTCTCCAGCTGCAGGGAGTGCCAGAGCCTGCTGCTGCAGGGGGAGGAAGGCCAGAATTCCTCTGCGTGAGGTGTGAGCAGGTACAGGATTTGCTCAGCATGGTCGCTAAACTTAAGGAGGAGGTTGAGACACTGAGGTCCATCAGGGAGTGTGAGAAGGAGATTGACTGGTGGAGTAACTCCCTCTTGTGCCAGTCAGAAAGGCCCCAGGGGGATACCCCGCAAAAGGGGATGGACCCCCTGCCCTGTCGGGCGGAGGGGGAAGACCCGAGACAGCCCCTGCCCTGTCGCTGTTGGGCAGGGGTAGGGGACCAAAAAGATGACGAGGGTTGGAAGCAAGTGCCAGCCTGACGTCACGGGCAACCCCCCGTCCCTACCTGCTTTGCCTCCCCA
>VYZX01017754.1:5923-18290 GCA_013401335.1 Brachypteracias leptosomus
AATGGCTTCAGTGGTCAGAATGGTGTAGAATAATAGTCCTGCAGGCTGGAGGGTTATTTCAGTGGCTGGAGCTGCTGGATTCTGTGGAAGGTGATAGATGCAGTTCAGGACAGCTTTTAAAACCTCCACATTGGAAGGTGTTGGGAGTGTCAGCAAATAAATAGCACCTCCAGTGAGATTTCAGGGCTCTCAAGTGAGTTCATTTCAATTGTAAGAACAGGACTTAAATCTGTGTTGCTCCACGAAGAAGGACCTTGAAGCCCTGGTGGACAATAAGTTGCCCATGAGCCAGCAAGGGGCCCTTGCAGGCAAGAAGGCCAATGGTGTCGTGGGGTACACGAAGAAGAGTGTGACCAGCAGGTGGAGTGAGGTTCTCCTGCCCCTCTACTCTGGCCTGGTGAGGCCACCTGTGGAGGAGTACTGAGTGCAGTGCTGGGCTCCCCAGTTCAANCAAGGAGCTAGTGGAGCAAGTCCAGTGGAGGCTCTGAAGGTGCTGGTGCCCCGCAACATTCTTAGCTCTACCTTAGGACAGGCAGATGCTGTGGCCTGGAGGAGCCATCTCTGGGGCTGCAGTGGGATGCCTGGGGACATGGTGAGGTGGTTGGGAGCAGGTACAACCCCTTCCTAAAGCCCCAGGGTGGGAGGATGGTGCCCAGGGTCACAGGGGTCATTGCTGCTTGATGTGGGGGGCTGTGTCCATGAGTGCTGCAGAGCCCCATCTCTCCTGACTTCCACAGCAAAGGGCTGCTTCCCTGGGGGAAGGGGACAGGGAGGTCTCCCCTGATGATTGCTGGCACTGCTGGTGGTGACTCAGCCCTGGGGATGGCTTGATGCCCTTTGGGGCTTGGTGGGAAGGATTTGGAGCTCAGTGACACTTTTGCACCTCTTTGGAGCCATGTCCTGGTGCTTCCTGCACTCCCACCCTACCCCAGGCAGGCACCAAGAGCTTCTGCATAAATGGCATTTATTGGCAAAACAGAGAACCAACCAGTCATTAAAGCTGCTACCTCATCGACAGCCCTCACCTGCCTCACCCCGCACTCTCTTCCCCCCCCTCTCCCTCCCCCAATCCCCCTGATCCCTGGATGAGGCCGCATCCCCAGCACTGCCCGCGGGAGCCTTGCGCTTGCTGCCAGCTCTGGGCAAGGAGCCCTTGTGCTGCTTCTTGCCCTGCTCCTCCAGCCTGACATTGTGCTGGGACACGCTGGCCTGAGCTGGTGGCAGGTCTGTCCCCACCATCATCCTGCTGCAGATGGCTTTAGAGGTTGTGGGGACGCTGCTGTCAGCGGAGAGCATCTTGCTGGGCAGCCCCGTGGACCTGATGTTCTGTTGGTGGGTGGTGCCACTAGTGCCCAAGGAGATGTCACCAGCTGGGAGAGTGTTCTCCTCCATGGGGACATCGGTGCTGAGGGAGATGTCCAGCCGTGGGGAGATGCACTCCTCCATGGGGACATCGGTGGCCAGGCTGATGTCCAAGACTGGGCATGGGTCCACATCCATCGGGACAGGGCTGCCCGGGGTGCTTCTGCTGCCCAGGGGTGCCCCCGAGGGCTTCTTTGTGCTGGCCAGGCTGGGCTGTGCAGGCTGTCCCTCGGGGTGGCGGTGGCAGTGGAGAGGCGGTGGCAGCGCTGGGGAGGCTGAGGCCGCTGGTGTCCCCTGCTGGTTGTAGGGCAGGAAGAGCTGTGGTTGTCCTTGTTGGGGCCATTGGTGTGTTGAGGGCAGGGGGAGGCCAGAGCCCTGGGGTCCCCAGAGGGCAGGGCCTGCTGGAGGAGCGATGCCATGGCCAAGGGAGAAGGTGGCTGCCGGAGGTGGGTTGGTCCTCATCCAGTCGAGGCAGAAGAGGTGGTGGTTGAAGCAGCTGCCACAAGGAGTCATTTGCAGACCTGGCCAGGGAGAGGAAGATGTGGTGGGTTGGGAGACGGGGGGAGTCTTCGGGGGCACCCACCGAGGACATGTGTGTGGGGGGTGATCCCTGCGGGGTGAGCGGGTGTGCCAGTGGGATGGGGTGGCAGAGCCAGGAGGTGCAACGGGAGAGATGGCCCCAAGATGCTGGGAAATTACCCCTAAATCATATTTCTGGGTTGACCTGAGGCCAGGAGCCACCACAGCCGGGGGACAGGAGTGGTGGGGGTGCCCGGAGAGACAGAGGAGCCATGGGTGCTGGAGGTGCTGGGGGGGCCAGGAGAGCTGGGGTGCTGGGCAGATGGGGGTGCCATACCAGGTGGGAGTGCCCAGGGTGCCTGCGTTGCCAGCCCTGGCGGGGGTGCCCAGGGGCCAGGGAAGGGCTGGTGCTGGTGGCCAGGCTGCTGGTAGAGGGTAGGTGGTGGTGAAAGAGAGACATGAGCGTTTGCTGGTGGCTACATGCCAAGCTGGGGTGGGGGGAAGCACGAGGAGGAGGAGGGAGAGGTGCTGTGGAGGTGGGCTGTGAATTTCCCCCAAGTGCGTCCCTGGGTTGCTGGCTTGGGGTCAGTCCTTACCTCTGGCATAGGAGGTTTTGGGGAAGACCACTGGGTGCAGTGACTGGGACATCGTGGAGGCCCAGGAGCCACACAGTGGGTGCTGCAGGGATGGCAGTGCCGTGGTCACTCCTGGGGACTCCAGGTCTGGCTGCTTCTGTTGGAACGTCTCCTAGGAGATGGAACCTGAGGGCTTCCAGGGCTCTGTCCCACACCCGAGGGCTCCACCGGCCCTTCGTGGGGAGAGAAAGGGTTAACAAGAGGCTCCCAAGCAGAGTTGCAGTCATTAGCTCAATGTCCAAGTGGAAACCAGTAATGAGTCGTGTCCCTCAAGGGTTCCTATTGGGACCAATACTCTTTAGTATCTTCAGCAGTGCCATGGGCAGTGGGATCGAGGGCACCCTCAGCAAGTTTGCGGCTGACCCCAAGCTGAGTGGTGTGGTTGACATGCAGAGGGGGGTCATGCAGAGGGATCTGGAGAGGCTTGAGAGGTGGGCCTGTGTCAACCTCCTGAGGTTCACCAAGACCAAGTGCAGTCCTACCCCTGGGTCAGAGCAATTCCCAGTCTGGAGACAGGCTGGGGATTGAGAGCAGCATTGATACTATGCCCCAAAGTGCTTTACACGAGCAAAGTGACTGATGGGCTGGGTGTTGGTGCGTGGGAGGCTAGGAGGATGATGAAGGCACTGGAGCAACTCTGCCCAGGAAAGGCTGAGAGTCCTGGGGCTGTTGAGCTGGAGGAGAGAAGCCTCAGAGGGGATCTGCTCAATGTTGCTCAAGAGCTAAAGGGTGGGGTCAAAAGGATGGGGTGTGCAGTGATAGGACGAGGGGCAACGGGCACAAACTGGAACATAGAAGTTCCACCTGAGCAGGAGGAGAAACTTGTTTGGTGTAAGGGTGTCAGAGCCTGGCCCAGGCTGCCCAGAGAGGTTGTGGAGTCTCCTTCTCTGGAGAGATTCCAGACCCTCCTGGACGTGATCCCGGGCCCCCTGCTCTGGGTGAGCTGCTGGAGCAGGGGGGTTGGACCAGGTGATTTCCAGAGGTCCCTTCCAACCCCCACCATGCTGGGATTCTGTGATCATACAAGCTTTGGCTTCCCATGCTGTGCTGTGAGTGTTGCATTCAGTGCTCTGGGACTATGCAAAATAAAACAACGTTGGAATTGGTGCTTTAAAGTTCATGGCAGCTTTGATAAGCATCTACCATCTTAAAATGGTGCAAAGCCTCATTGTCCAATTAGTGCTCTTTTGAACAGAGTGATGTTTTGCTAACTAAGTGTCAAGGAAGAGGGCTGGACTTTAAAGATACCTGGGAGGATGGGCTCCTGGTCAGAGCAGTGGCTGCATTAAGGGGTTTAAGTTTTGCCTCAGCTCTCCCAGGCGCTTACCTGAGTGTAGGACAGATTCTTTTCTGCCATTTCTAACCTCTTCCATAATAAATTTATATTTTTTGCATTTTTTTTCGGTGCAAGAAATGTTTTCTTGTTTGCAGCAGGTGGTGTTTTATTGTTTGAGGAAGGCTGACTTTTGGGTTGGGGTTTTTTTGTTGTCTTGGTTTTTGATTGCTGTTTGTTTTGGTTTCCTTTGGGGTTCTTTTAAGCAGGAAGCTTCCTGTGCTGGGGTACAATTACTTAGGTCACATAGCTGAGTGTGACCAGAGCTCAGGGCCTCTATGAGGTAGTGACATAAAGGAACCTACATCTTAGTGTGTTTTGTCCGAGGTTCCTTGGCCAGTGCACTTACTTTCATTGTCAGCCTTTTCACAATGGTTTTTTTTTTTTTCTCAGGGTTTGTAGCCTCCTGCCAGCATTTTGTTCTGTTGTTCAGCAGTGGCAGCTCCACTGTGCTGCTCAGATAAATGAAATGCAGAACCAGGATATCCCCCCAGCTTTTATCTGAGCAGCCCTTCAGAGCTGAGAATTTCCAGCTCCCTGGATTTTTTTTTTTAAGCATTATTTGCCTATGTGTATGATCTGAATTTTACTTATACTTGGTAACAAGTGTAATTACTTACAAAAATGTTGCCTAACATGAATAACTTTGATGAAAACTGACATTATCGATTGTTTTATTCTTCTGTCCAGTCTTTTCCTGGTGTGAAGGCTCTTCTCTCTGCCCTTCAGAGCTCTTTGGCTGGTATCTGTCACCAGCCCCCCTTCATCTGCTAACCCACATAGTTCTGGGTTCTCCCTAACATGCAGCTAGAGAGGACTTTGCAGAGTCTGCAGCCGTGGTACTGTGAGAAGGGAGAATTACAATGTGCTGAGCAGAAAAATAAACACTTCAGAAGTGTGAAGAAAACAAAAAAAAACCCCAAGAAAAAACCCCAAGAAGATGCCAATTTTGTGTCAGAGAAGAGAGAAATAGGGCTGGTTCTGGGAGGAAGCAATTATCTGGTTGCTTTACTCCTCTGCTGAAACCACAGAGCCACCAGCTGAGGCTTAGAAGCATCTCTACCACCTACAAACCACCTCACTTAGTGCCTACCCTGCCCACAACAGCAGATGAGTTATGTGGTGACTTCATGTGAGAACCTTACACCCTTGCTCCACTCCGGCCTGAGCAATTGTCTCTTTCTGTCACCACTAAAATATCTTTTGTTGCTGCTGCAAAGAGTTTAATCAAGTTGCAGGGAGGGCACTGGCACTTTGCAGCATGGCCAGTGCAAGAATGAGGCCAGATTAGTAGAATCCTAGAATTGTTTAGGTTGGAAGAGACCTTAAAGACCATCAGGTCCAGCCATTGACTGAGCACTGCCAGGTCACCACTAACCCATGTCCCTCAGCAGTGCATCTCCACAGCTTTGAAACCCCACCAGGGGTGGGGTCTCCACCACTGCCTTGGGCAGCCTGGGCCAGGCCTTGATGAGTCTTCTGGGGAAGAAATTGTTTCTCATGCCCAACCTAAACCTCCTGTGGGGTGACTTGAGGTTATTTCCTCTTGTGCTATCACTTGTTCCTTGAGAGAAGAGACCAACCCCCACCTGGCTCCAACCTCCTCTCAGGGAGTTGGTGAGAGNTTACTTGTGAAGGTGACACAAGGTGAAGCTGTAGAGGTCACTAACATCATGTGATGTGTGTCCTGGTGCAGCTTCTTGTGAAATGGGGTTAAACTTTTGAGCTAAGAACATTGTATACTGTGTAATCAAACATTTCCTCATACGTTCATTTTCCTTGTCTGTGCTGCTATTCCCTGCTCAGGTTTCTTGGGTGATACTTTCCCAGGTAAGGTCTTGCCAGCCACCCCCTGCCAGAGGATGTTGCTGAGATTCTGCACAGGCTGTTTTGCTGAGCAGGGAGGTCAGGTTGGAGATTGGAGAGGTCACGGAGTCCTAGAATGGTTTAGAACTGCTGTTGTAGTGTTAGCAGAGTTACTCATGGCAGCCCTAGATGTAGTAAAGTAGGTGTAGAGTCACAGAGTGGCTGAGGCTGGAAGGGACCTCTGGAGGTCATCTGGTCCAACCTTTTTGCTCAAGCAGGGTCTCCTAGAGCTGGTTGCCCAGGACTGTGTCCAGATGGGGTTTTTTAGGATCTCCAGGGATAATTCATGTAGCTTTGTGTATGAATNCAGGGAGCTTTGTGTATGAATAAAAGCCTAAGCTGTTTGTTGGAGACTGACTTTATTCAGAGGGGTAGAAGTAGGAAAACACCGTACTGAGATGTGGTATCTGAGATGACAGCACTTAATATAAGTAGTAGCTGCCAGTGTATAATTGTAGGTGTACTTAGGGTGTTTGAAAGTGAGAGACAGGTTCATTTTAAAGGCAGCAGTGATGTCAGCAGTTAATTGTAACTTAATCTGTGAGAGGTTATTGGCAAGATCATAGAATCATAGAATGGGTTGGATTGGAAGGGACTGAAAGATCATCTAGTTGCATCCTTCCTGAATGGACAGGGGCAGCTCCCACTAGACCAGGTTGCTCAAAGCCCCATCCAGCCTGGTCTTGAACACTTCCAGGAATGGAGCATCCACAACTTCCCTGGGTAGCAGAATCCCAGCATGATGTGGGTTGGAGGAGACCTCTGGAGATCATCTTGTCCAACCCCCTTGCTCCAGCAGGTCACCCAGAGCAGGGTGCCCAGGATCATGCCCAAACAGGTTTGGAATCTCTCCAGAGAAGGAGACTTTGTTCTTTACAGGTCTTTACCTTTTGGTAAATTATATTTAGCAGAACATCCATCCAGAAACTAAAAAAATGAATGACAATTATTGAATGTTCGGCTTGAGTCATCCTTGTCTAAATGAAACCCTAGTTGATACCTTGTGCTGGAGTAGGACCCAAAGAAACTCCAACTCAAGCTAAACACTTTTGCCTCAGTACTGAGTGTTTCTTATGTTTTAGCTGTTGGCTGCTTTGGCTTCTGTATAAGCAAACTCTGAAGGATGTCAGAGATTTCAGCCTTCCTAAGCCTTGGAGGTAGGACATTGATCATTTGATGTTTAATCATGTTTCCTATGACCAATGCCTTCTGTGGCAACCATCCATGGAAGCCTCATGAAACCTGCTGGTTTTGAATAGAGGCTGGGCAAGATTTGAGCGTTCTGGATATCATGTGAGGTAACCCTGCTGTTCAGAAGAGGTTGAGATTTCCTAGGGGGGATAGATTTTGCCCTTGCCAGTGTGTGTCTGGGGTAATTCCCGTGATCCTTAGTGCTAAAGACGGTAAGAAAAAAAACATACCAAGAGTGCATCTGAATTTTGGGGGAGGGAGGATTTTCTCTCTGTGTCAAACCCTCCTGTTCAAGGTACTTGAGTGGCAAATGGAACCAGGACCTCAAAATGGCCTAGAAAACTCACTTCAGAGTGCCCTTGTGTTGTTGCCTTGGTGTTGCCTTTGACAAAAGGGCGTGGTGGCCGAGACATGCTCTCCACACAAAGCAGACTTGTCCAAACCCACAATTATCTGTTGCTACATGTTCTGTAGAGATAGAGGACCTGTGGTCATTGCAAAGGGAGGAGAGGAATCCATCGTGTCTGTTTGATGTGCTTGCCATCCAGAGACTTGTTCAGGAGGTGCCTCTTTTTGTCTCCTCAATCTCCTTTTCCTTTCATCCAGGTGATGTGATGTGCAAAGACAGAGACACAAACTGTTGGCTTGCTCAGAGTGGAATATCTATTTCTTTGCCTTGTGTCTGTGTGTAAATCCAAGTTATTTGGACTTGTGAAGATGTGGGAACTGGCAGATAGGGCAAAAGGTGGTGTTAATTTTTTAATATCTATATATTTTGCATCACTGATTTAAGGGCTTGTAGTGATAGGATGAGGGGTAATGGCTTTAAACTGGAAGAGGGAAGATTTAAATTAGAAATTAGAAGAAATTCTTCACTCCGAGGGTTGCTCCATCCCTGGATGGATGTCTAGTGGATGTTGTCTCTGTCCATGGCAGGGGGGTTGGAACTAGATGATCTTGAAGGTCTCTTCCAACTCAAACCATTCTATGATTCTGGCAGAATTTATTTCTGGTGGGCCTAAGACAGTGGTTTATATGTACAACACTGTTGAGTAGACCCAATGTCAAGGATCCTTTGGATGGATCTCATCCCTCGAGTACGTCAACCACACCACCCAGCGTGGTGTCATCTGCACACTTGCTGAGGATGCACTTGATCCCACTGTCCATGTTGTTGACAAAGTGTTAAACAGCACTGGTCCCAGTACCGATCCCCATGGAACACCCCTCATCACTGGTCTCCACTTGGACACTGAGCCGTTGACCACAATTCTTGAAGTGCAACCATCCAGCCAGTTCCTTATCCACTGGGTGGTCCATCCATCAAATCCATATTCTTGCAGTTTAGAGACCAGGATGTCGTGTGGGACAGTGTCAAACCCTTTGCCCAAGTCCAGTCTTCTCAGGGGAATCTCCCTTTTTGAAGAGCACAGTTTCTCTGGCCTCATGTACCTGCCTGATGTGACCCCAGGTGCTATTAATGTTCTAGTACTTCTGAAGTCTCACCCAGCTGAGTTACTTCACCAAGAACTTGGAGGATAACCTGGAAAGCTTCATGGAATTGCTGGAGGGAAGCGAGTACTTGACAGCTTTGTCTGCTGGCTGACATTGCTCCCTGAAGCCATAAAATAGCTGCAGGAGTCTTGGAGTTTTCTTTTACACCCTCTGGAAGGTCTATGTTGCCATTTAACGGTTGAAACAATGCAGCCATGGAGAACTTCAGAGTGGCTTTGCTTCCACAGCAGCAAGATGCAGGCAGAGCAGGTTCCTTCCTGTAAACACTCACTTTCCGTGGCTCCAAAGCTTTGGGTTTTAAGGCATCTTTATTAAAAATCACCAATTAATGCTGTGTCCACAAGCTTGACAGCATGTATGGTCCTCCTGGGGTGTGCTGTGGAGAAACTAATCTTCCTACATTCTCAGAAAATTGGATTGACTTGGTTTTACATGTATTTTTCTTTTATTGTCTCTATGTTTTATAACTTCTTCCTGGTAATTAAATGTAGGCCTTGCACGCAACCAACAACGTATATAATATATTTATCTCATGAATCACTCCTTCGGGAAAGCTTGTTCTGTCTTATCAGGCTTTTAATTAGCTGTGGTTGAGGATCTGATGCAGGTAGAAATCTTGGTTTTCATCATCTCAGGCTGCTCTATCACAGCGGATCTACTGCTGATAACACCCCTGGTGTGAGCACCAAAGTGGTGCTGGTTTCACATTGCTCACTTCAGCTGGGAGCTGGAAGGTGACAAATAGGGGACAATCCAGTTGATTGAAGTGACTAAGACAGTTTCTAGCAGTCTAAGAGCTCATGATTAATTATTCTCTCTTCTGCCTTATCCAACTTGTTCACTGATATTTCCTGCTAATCTGCTGGCACTCAAGACAGTTTGGATGCCACGGAGGTTTGGGCTGAGGTTGGTTGCTGCTCTCCTTTGAGGTTCCTCATTTATGTGGAGTGTTAATGTTGCAGTTTCTTTGATGGAAACATGGAGTGCATGAAGTGCATGCCTTCTCTTCAGCTAACCTAAAAAGCTAGAAAGAACTTTGATTTTTGGCTACATTGAGAAGAGTGTGGCCAGCAGGTTGAGGGAGGTTCTCCTCCCCCTCTACTCTGCTCTACTGAGGCCACCTCTGGAGTATTGGGTCCAGTGCTGGGCTCCCGAGTTCAACAGAGACAAGGAACTAGTGGAGAGAGTCCAATGGAGGCTGTGGAGATGCTGAGAGGACTGGGGCTGCTGAGCTGCAGAAGAGAAAACTGAGAGGGGATCTCCTCAATGCCCATCAAGAGCTAAAGGATGGGGGTCAAGAGGATGGGGCCAGACTCTTGTCAGTGGTGCCCAGTGACAGGACAAGGGGCAATGGGCACCAACTGGCACCCAGGAGGTTCCATCTGACCAGGAGGAGAAACTTGTTTGGTGTGAGGGTGTCAGAGCCTGGCCCAGGCTGCGCAGAGAGGTTGTGGAGTCTACTTCTCTGGAGAGATTCCAAAGGAGCCTGGATGTGATCCTGGACCCCCTGCTCTGGGTGAGCTGCTGGAGCAGGGGGGTTGGACCAGGTGATTTCCAGAGGTCCCTTCCAACCCCCACCATGCTGAGATTCTACCCTTTGGTATTTGAAAATTAGTGGGTGTTGTTATTTTTTGCAGTAGTCACTGTGTAGAAGCAAGGGCCATTTTCTGTGCTGTAGCTTTGTGAACCTGCCCTTTGCTGTGGCATTTGTCGTTCTGGGATTTTATTGGAACTGTTCAGTAAAATATTTATTCCCATGATAGAAACCAAATCATCTTTGTCACAGAGTTTTTAGTCAGTGACATGAAGTGGCTGTAGCTGCTTATCTTTTGTTTCTTAATTCTTGATTTGCTTGTTGATGTGGAGAGCTCATAAAAGACTTTGGAACTGAAGGACACCTTAGCAGAGGACTGAGTATAAAATGTGTTATTTTGTGTGTAAGATCCATATTGTCAGCAGGTATTTGCCTTGTTACTGAAATTACTTTATCTTGCTCAAATACATCTTCATACCATGGGTTTTAGAGACTGGAGGATCATAAATGGTGAAGTACTTTACAAGCTGGAGCTACCATGTGACTTCCATGTGTGGTATGAAATGCTGCCATCATCTTGGAAACTCTGCTGCGCTCTGGGAGACCCCCCTGCAGTGCTGGGGCAGCTCTGGAGTCCATAGCACAGCAGAGACATGGAGCTGGTGGAGCGGGGCCAGAGGAGGCCCCAGCAATGCTGGGAGGGCTGGAAGTCCTGTGCTGGGAGGCCAGGCTGGGAGAGTTGGGCTTGTTCAGCCTGGAGAAGAGAAGGCTCCAGGGAGACCTTCTGGTGGCGTTCTAGTATCTGCAGGGGCCTACAAGAAAGCTGAGGAGGGACTTTTCACAAGGGCTTGGAGTGAGAGGATTCGGGATAATGGCTTTAAACTGGAGAAGGGGAGATTTAGATTAGATGTAAGGAAGAAGTTCTTCACTGTGAAGGTGGTGAGACACTGGCACAGATTGCCCATGAGGGTTGTGGATGCTCCATCCCTGGAGGTGTTCAAGGCCAGGTTGGATGGAGCCTTGAGTAACCTGGTCTAGTGGGAGGTGTCCCTGTCATGGCAGGGGGGTCAGGACTAGATGACCTTTGGAGTCCCTTCCAACCCAAACCGTTCTATAATTCTATGACATTAGACATTCATCTTTGCATGCCTATGGGAGAAGCCGTGGTTGGATGTCCATGCTTGTGCTGGAGAACAGTTTCATGCTCCGAGCAGTGTTTGGAGGTGAGCAGAACATGGAGGAGGGGGTTTGACGAGGCTCGGCCAGCAAAGCTCAGCAGTTAGTGGCAGAACTGGAAAGCTGCCTTCCTCTTCAGTGGGGTCTTTCAGCTCTGCTGCACTGGAGTTGGTGTTGGTGTGGGGGACTCGGGTGGCTCTGAAGGGATTTATTGTCAGCACAGGGGTACAACAGTTGCTTATAATGACAGAACCACCTGGCGTTTCTATGAAAGAACACCACTAACCACAGGCCTTCAACTAGACTCTGCTCCACTGACCACAACTCTCTGGGCTCTGTCCTTCAGCCAGTTTCCAATCCATCTCACCACACAACCATCCATGCCACACTTTTTGAGCTTGGCTGCAAGGATATCATGGGAGACAGTATCGAAAACTTTGCTGAAATATAACAAGGGCAAGTGTAGAGTCTTGCATCTGGGCAAGAACAACCCCATGTGCCAGCAGAAGTTGGGGACTGAGCTGCTGGAGAGCAAAATAGGGGAAAGGGACCTGGGAGTGGGGGAGGCACCCCCGCGGGGCCTTCAGGTCGTTTCCCTCACCCCAGGGCCAGGTACCAGTGTCCACGCCTCTCGCCCCCACAGCCCTCCCTCCCTCGGCCCCAGCACCAGGGGTCGAAGGCTGCAGCAGTGGGGAGCAGGGTGGTGGTCTAAAGACTCGGGCGGCTCGATGGGACCCACGGGGTGGGGCTGGGAAGCGTCATCCCTGGCAGGTGTGGGAGGGAGTCTCTCCCGCGGTGCCCCTGACCGGTCGCCTCCTGTGCCGCCGTCCCATGGATTAGCCGGCAGCCTTCAGTCTCCCCAGTTTAACCAGTTGAACACTGGCTCTCGGAGAAGGTGCCACATCCCATGGGCAGTGCTGTGCGTGACCCTGCCCTGTGCCTCAGTTTCCCCTGTGAGGCACCTGGAGCCCTTTCTGCTGACCCAGGAAATTGGCAGAACAACTGGACACCTTTAGAAACTTCAAATATGGACTGGGAACACTCCCATTATGAAATGGACCTCCTGGTCTCCTCCCAGTATGGACTGTGACCACCCTTAGTATGAACTGGATCCCTTTAGGCCCTCCCTGTATAAACTGAGACCACTCCCAGTAGGTACTGGACCCTCTGCTCTCCTTCCAGTATGGACTGAGACCATACCCAGTATGAGCTTATCCCATTGTCCTCGGCCCATCA
>VYZX01017756.1:0-74928 GCA_013401335.1 Brachypteracias leptosomus
CCACTGACAAGAATCTGGCCTCAGGCTCTTGACCCCATGGGCCTTTTAGCTATTGATCAGATCCCCTCTGAGTCTTCTCTTCTCCAGGCTGAACAGCCCCAGGGCTCTCAGACTTCCCTCGTCACAGAGATGCTCCAGTCCCCTCAGCATCTTTGTAGTCTCCACTAGACTCTCTCCAGTAGCTCCTTGTCTCTCTTAAACCAGAGAGCCCAGAACCGGACACAATGATCCAGATGTGGACTCAGTAGGGCAGAGTAGAGGGAGAGGAGAACCTCCCTTAACCTGCTGGCCACACTTCTTCATGCACTCCAGAACACCATTGGCCTTCTTGGCCATGAGGGCACATTGCTGGCTCATGGTGAACTTGTCCATCAGGACTCCCAGGTCCTTCTCCATGAATCTGCTTTCCAGCAGGTCACTACCTCACCTGTGCTGGTGCAGGGGGTTATTCCTCCCCAGGTGCAGGACTCTGCACTTGCCCTTGTTGAACTTCATGAGGTTCTCCTCCACCCAACTCTCCAGCCTGTCCAGGTCTCACTGGATGGCAGCACATCTCTGTAGTGTCAGCCGCTCCTCCCAGTTCTGTATCATCAGCAAACTGGCTGAGGGTTCACTCAGAACACACTCTTTTCTCTAGGGTTATGGTGGGACCCATCCAGTGTCACAGTCCTTGTGGCAGCCTGTTGTGTCTTGGGTGCCTAATCTCAAGCAGAAAGCACGAGGAGGTAACTCTGCATCTTAAATCTTGTGAAAACAATAGCAAGGGGAAGCATGTCTCCAAGTGAAAATGGGGAAACGACCGGGAAGGACAGAGTAGAATGAAGCAACTTCATAACCAAAGCAACATTCCAGCATTGCAAAGAAGCACAGGGAAGTGAGGAGTCACTTGCCAGAAAAATCTCCCCCTGAAACAGTCACTTCATTTACTATGTCAAGAGTGGGGATTGTTAGAGTGACTTGGAACTTCCCCTGTCAGTGACCAAAACAAAAGTGTGATGGAGTTGTTGGTTCCTCTAAACAGTCTGCACAGAAACTTTTCAAAGGGATTTTTTATCCTGTAGCAATGGGGACAGATGCCACTGCCTCTAAAATTAGAAGCAAAACCAGAATCAACTTGGAAGTGTAGAATTTAGTGGGAAATGGGGCAGTTAAATACAAGAACTGATCATATCTGTCTAATGGCTGTCTTTATAATAGGACTTACCAAAGACAGTCAGTGACACTCCTTCCTTCTGGAGGCTCCAGGTGCTGTTGGTATCCTGTACCTGCCCTGGAGACACACTTGAAGCTTGCTCCAAAATTCTGATTCAATGTTTAGATGTTTCTGGGAAGCATTCAGAGTAAAACAGACATGAAAGCTCTGTAGTATTGGTCAGTTCTGGGCCTGTAAGGACAAAACATGGCACACATCAACTAGCAGCATTCCAATGGTTATGATCCTTCAACTGAATTGTACACCTGGCATATGAATGCACCTGGAAAAGAGTCTGGCCTTTTGTGCCACTGGCACAGAGTGCTGGGCTAGCATTTGCCATTGGAAGGTGAGTTGTCTTTTTTTGCTAGACAGCTGGGTGACCACAGGTGTGTAACAAGAGCCAAGTTGAAGATGTCTATCAGCTAGAAGCACAGCAGTCTTGTTGCTGAACTGTACAGACTGCAGGGATAGTCAGGTTAAATATCATTAATTGGCATCTGATCTATCTTGAAACATGTGGAAGGGTGTGGGCAATGTAAGGAATGAAAGAAACCTGATGAGGGATACCAATGGGTGTCCAAATGAGGGATACCAATAGACTTGCATCCTGCTTGCACCTCAGTCTTCTGGGACAGGTTATCTGGAAATAGTGAATCAGCTCCTTGCTTGGGTATGTACAAAGGGCCCAAGTTGTGTGGCACATGGATGTTGTAACCCAAAAGAAGAAAATGAACTGTAAACCTATAAAAGTGCCCCAGGCTGCTCTCAGCTGCTTGAAAATACCTGTGTAACAGCAACAGAAACAGGGCATCATTGCAGAGAAAATTATCCCAAATTCTGCTTCATTTTGAATATAATCTAAATGAAGGTGGCAGAGAAATGTGAGGTGGGAAAGAATTCACTATGTGCATGGTTGGGCTGGACTTTTTGTCCCCAGAGAGGTTAATTCTCCAAGAAGAGGTTACTGGTCATTGGAGGTTAACAGAGATATTGGGAGGAAGGGAGGTTATGGCTAATCCTGGCCTTAAAGTGGTGGTCAATTTTTAGTCCTGCTTTTATCCAGGATGCAATAAAGTGTCATAGAATGATGAGTTTGCCATAGAACTCAGACTTTATTAATAATCTGAAAATTTGTAATAATTTGGCATAAGGACATAAGATGGAAGAGCAGCTTTTGTGTGTTGCCAGCCTCTTTCCATCCCTTTAACCTGCTGTTTGAAGCAAGAAGACATCAGAGTCCATAGCACCAGTTGATACGATCAGCCCCAGCAGAGCTTCACTGGGGTCTCTAGTCCGTAGGCTGCCTTCTGAAGAGTGGTGATACTCACTTCAGTGTGTCTCTGATTGGAATATACCCTCAAAATGTGTTAAAAGTTGACTGGATCAGTTCTAGACAAGCTAATGATGAACTCTTACAAGTGAATCGTTGTCTCCGTGAATTAGACTTTAGACTTCAACTTTCTCAGTTGAAAGGAAGAAAACACCCCAGTACTTAACATAAGCTCTTGCTCTGGTGCAAACAGTTTCTCTTGTCTCGTGTAATCTGCTGCAGGTACCTAGTGTACAATATCCTTGCAAAGATTGAAAAGGAAATAAAATAACTGAAGAAGCTCTTTAGGATCTCCACATCCTCAGGTGCTTTTGTTATGAGTAGATTTTCTTGCAAGGGAGTCTGTTGTGAGGGCACAATTTTAAGCCTGGTAACAATGGATTTGGAGAATGCTGAAACTTTGCCAGAGAATGCTTCCTTTAAACATGGCCTAAACTTAGTCAGTGAAGGTTCTTGTTGGTTTTAACCAGGCATTACATTTCATTGGCTTTGTGCTCACAGCAGTGCTGCTGCAGCCTAGTTGAATATTTCCTGCAAAGCAAGCAGAGAACCATTTTTTTTTTTGGTAAAAATGCCTAGATGCAATTGGTTGGCACTGGTGACCTGGCTGAGGAAATATGAACCCACACTATTCATATCAGTCTGTCTTCTTTTTATCTTAGTAATGCCCAGGGTAGAGCTACCAGGGACATGAGGGTACCAAGGTCTGCAGTGGCTTTGAGCCGCCTCACCTGGAGGCTTCTCCCCCAAACCCCCGCCTGCAGACCCAGGAGCCCATTCAAGCTCAATCCAGGGCCTCCACTCACTTCTGAGCTCCACTGGTAGAGTGCTGCTCTCCAGCTCAGCCATGTCTGTGCCAAGACCCCCCTGGTGATCTTGACTTTAATGTATGTATTGACTTCCTGGTTTGACTTTGGACCTGTCTCATCACTATGGACCTGCTCTGTCTGATGCTGGTTACTTTTACTGGGCTCCTCACTGATCTGTGGTTTTTGTTCCCAGCTTAATCTTGCACCTGCCTCATTGCCACAAATGTGTCTGGCCATTTGGACTAGTTGGTGCTTCCTGGTAAGGGCCTGGCAGGACAGCAAACATGGTTGATTTTCTGTGTTTTCATACAATCATAGAATTGTTTCAGTTGGAAGAGGCCTTTAAGATCATCAGCTGCTAACCCAGCAATACCAGGTCACACTAAACCATGTCCCTCAGCACCACATCTACACACTCTAGAGATGGGGACTCCATCAGTGCCCTGGGCAGCCTGGGTCAGGTCTTGACAACCATTCTGGCGAAGAAATTGTTCTTTGTGTCCAACCTGAACCTTCCCTGGCACGACCTGAGGCCACTTCCTCTTGTCCTATCACTTGTTAATTCAGAGAAGAGCTTGCTGATGCCAGTGAAGTTTGTCTCTATATAATATTTTATCTTGTTCCTAATCATTTGCTTGAGGCCAGGGAAGCGAGGACTGAGGCTGAACCACTGAGGTTGCAGCCATGCTGCCTAGACAGGAAAACAGCAGAAGCAATTCAATGTTGTCACCTCCTGTGTTTACCTTCTCTTAATTTTCATGTGTGATGAGCTCTCTTCAGATGGTTTAGTGACCTGAAATGAGCTTTTGGTTAGTTCCCTGGAAACATGAGCTCTGTGGCAACCAAGCACAGAAAGGGAATTGAACAGAACATTGTGCTATTTTGCATAAGTCCACAGGACGTGTGCATTCAGTATCTGATAGCAGGGACAGAGAATGCTCAGAGGATAAGTGAGGCTCTAGATCTGCTTCTGTTTCTTTTTTTTTAATTTGAGACTTTATAGGTAAGTTACTAAATAGAGAAAACTATCTGAGCTGGTGGCTGGGGGAATCATGATGTGATGCTTTCCATGTTCTTTGCTAGGCAACTTCTTTTGGCCATTCCAAAATGGGCTGCTAGACTGAACTAACCTTTCCTGTGAGCTGGCAAAGTGGTTGGTGTTGCAGTGAAATACTGCTGAGCTCTTCCAAGGGGCTACAAGACAATGACTCTTCCTCAGTGTTAGCTTGGATGCTGATTAACTTGGGTTGGTCAAGGGAATGGATGGCAATGCCTATTTAAAACCTGTCAATATGCAGCTTGCTGCCACTAGTTAGTAGGATGGATTAATTTTCTGAAAACAACTCTTAACATCCAAAGAGAAAAGTATGCCCTATATAAAAAACACACACTTAGTCTCCAGCACTCTGATAAACTCCTTCTGTCTGATTAAACACACAGTGACATTTGACTGACCTTGCCAGCTGGAGGGGGGAATGGATGAAATAAATGAGCCTCAGTCTCTGACTGAACATATTTAATATGCCGGGTAGGAGGTCAGTGTGACTCATCCTTTCCATTTGCTGGATGGCCTGGTATTTGTTGGGAAAAATCTGTCCTTCTGTTGAATGCTTCCAGAGAGGTAATGCTTCTTGGTACTCGAATCCACTACAGGTGCCTTTCCAAACTGACACCCGGGTTCTGTAAAGCTGCCGCACATCACCACAGCTCTCTACGTGTGATGTAGTGTGAGGATTGCAGCTTGGTCCTAAAGAGCAAGGATCCCCCCGTAGCACAAGGCCAGTAGCTGGCTGCATTCCTTAATGTGCCACGGGCTACTGCAGCTTCAGGGTGGATCATGCTGTCCAGACTATGGAGCTGCTTCTCAAAGGTACCCAAATTTGCTCCTTACCTAAGTAACGCTGCCCTGAGTGTGGCAAGTGGCTTGTGGCTTTTGAGCCTAACTGCATCTAAAGCGATGAGCATGGCTGAGAGCAGGCTTGAAGATGGCAGCAGGCTCAGCACAGGGCAAATGCTGTCCAGGTAATGGCAAACTCTGAGAAGAAACAGTCACCAGCTCCTGCTGCCTCTCTGAGAGAGTGTCTCGGTTTAATAACCTGCTTCTAAAAGAGGTCTCTGAGGAAAAAGGACAGTGTATGTGAGGTTCTCTACAGGAGTTTAATTAGGTGGTGTCCTTCCAGAAACATACTGGCTTTTTTTCAAGTGTCTTTAAGAACTGAGCCTCTGAGTTTCTAATTATCTTGTTCTTTTTGACTGGGACAGCTAAAATAATTAGGATCTGAGCTGGGTGAATGAATGCAGGAAAGTGGTGTTCTTAAATGCAATCAGCCACCCATTGCTCTGACAAAAAGTGTGATAATGTAATAACAGAGCCTTGCAAGAGATCGACATGAATCCAGGAATGCTGCAAAACGTCTGCAGAAGTTTGCCAGGAATTAATCAAGTTATCTTTACTTTGTAAGATGATACAGATCCTCCGTGCTCCAGCTGAAGCTTTAAGTGATTTCTAAATGAGCATGACATGAAGCGAGCAGAAACCTAATCAGTAATTGATAGATCTCATTGCACATCCCTGTCACCACACTGTCTGCAATCCACAGACCGGGTTGAGCCACGGAGCCCTTAGAGCAGCTTCTCAGTAGCTTTAACTGCACTGCAGTGGTGTTAGAGGCCTCCTGATGCTAACAGTTAGGAAAATTGAACCCCCAAAGTGAGAAGGTAGTGCAATAACTAAGTAAAATTTATCCAGCACCTTGCCCATTATTAGCTCGCATCACAAGGCTAAATGGAAAAAGGAGATGGAGGGTTACTGTATGCAAATGGATAATCCTTTTTTTTTTATTATTCAGTTTGTCCCAGCTGTCTAGACAGCTAGACAAATGCCAGGTTAATTTTCCAAGACACTGACTGCAAGATGTGTTAACACTTCATCCTTTATTACGGGTGCAATCTGCCCGGTTTGTCTGGTAGTTATGGATCCTATATCCAACAGGCTTGAAGGTTTTTCAAGGTTCTGTCACTTGAAAAAGTAAAAAGTGTCCTCGTCCAAGATTATAGTGAGTTTGGTATGTTTCTAAATTGATGGATGAAATATAAAGCTGGCTGAGGTTGTGAAACTAGTATAGGAGCAATGAATCACAGACTCACAGCATGGTAGGGGTTGGAAGGGACCTCTGGAGATCATCTCATCCAACCCCCTGCTAAAGCAGGACCACCCAGAGCAGGTTGCCCAGGATCATGTCCAGGCAGGTTTGGAATCTCTCCAGGGAAGGAGACTCCACAACCTCTCTGGGCAGTCTGGTCCAGGCTCTGGCACCCTCACAGGAGAGAAGATTCTCCTCCCGTTCAGATGGAACCTTCAGTTTATGCCCATTGCCTCTTGTCCTGTCACTGGGCACCACTAACAAGAATCTGGCCCCATCCCCTTGTCCTCCACCCTTTAGATATTGATCAGCAGTGATCAGATCCCCTCTGGGTCTTCTCTTCTACAGACTAAACAGCCCCAGATCTCCCAGCCTGTCCTCGTAGGAGAGATGCTCCAGTGAAAACACTTGAAGAAATTGATCTGAATGACTCTTGGACTTACAACTTTCAAGCAAAACAGAAGGAGAGTTCAGGAAAATTGTAATACTGAAGATTAAGGTATACACATACTACATGTGAACTGAGAGTCTAGCAAAACATGGGTATATTCTCATAGCTGTTCAACTCACTCTCTCCCCCTTCTCCCTCCCAATTCTGCTGTTGATGTCGATCTTCCCCAATCTGGTGCATGAAGAAGTGTTTTAGGTGTGAGAGCAAACACCAGACTTCACCAGTCTGTTTCTGCACACGCTGTGTCTGTTGCTCTGCTGCCCTGCTGTAGCTAGTGAAGGCAGCACTCCTCTTCAGGTCTCAGCTTCTGCCTCTCACAGACTCCACCAAGCCCTGCCTGGAGTCGGAGTATGTGCCATTCAAAAGGTGGCTGCTGGGGAAAACCTGTCCAGGACAAAAGGCCAGTGTAGTCCATGCTGCTTGAACATACATGCCCGTGTTGTGTTTGGACTGAGCAATGGCATTTGGCCCAGCCTGATGGAGCAGGAGGCGATGGTGCTGTAGACATATGATGGGTAACAAGCTTGTGGCACAGAGCAGTTGCTCACATCAGACCTATGGAAATTCATACAGTGCATGATTAACACTTGCTATCAAGCAGAATCTTAAAAAGCTGTTCACAAAGAGAGGAGGAAAGCTTGTAATGGTTCCTGATGATAGCTCTTAGAGAACTTGCTATTCAGCACTTCATGAGAAGCCATCTGCCATGCTGAGAGAGCACAATGGAGCCCCCTCATAATTCCTAATGTGGGCCATGACCTGCAGCATAGCAAACAGAAACCTGGGTGTGACATTCCTTTGATGTAGTTGGGATTGTTACCCCCACGGCGTCCGTAAGCAAAATTTAAATGTGCTCTGTCAGTGGTTTGTTGCCCAGCCTTAGAGTGCAAACAGCTGGAACTGCTTCATGGCCTACTGCAGATGCAGCAGAGATGTTTCTGTGAGTCCCAGACTATTCTGTGCCTGTGCCCTTTGAATGTGTGAGGAAAACTTAGACATGCTGCATCTTAAACATTTAGAGATCTGACTAGCACCAGGAGATTTCCCCCCTTGGGTACCTCATCTATGTAGGGAAGCAGTAAAGCACAAACTTCTCCACGTTCAGTAGCATAAATAATGACAGCACCCAGGTTTGGAAGGAGAAGGAACACCATGGTTTGGTGAAGCATCAAATTGGAAGCTGGAACTGGATACTGGGTGCTGAAAATAATTAGCTGATCAGCTTTCATTCCATACTCAAAACTTGTTTTCACTGTTAAGCAAAACCACTCCACTATGTTTTCACAAAAGGAAAACTAGTACTTCAGTGCAGAGAACAGAACCCTGACTACAACTTTATTTAGTAGCATAGTTCAGTATGAGCATAGGAACAGAGTAGCTGTTGATGAGGTGACATGGTGAGCTGAAAAGCTTGTCATGCAATCTTTTCTGCAGCCAACACCCACTAGTGCTGCAGTGTAGTCTAGTCTCTAGTTGTTTCCATTTACATTTTCTATCCATTCCTTATATAAGCTCAACACCAAATATCTTCTATGTGAGATGCCAGCTGACTTCACTAGTGAGTGATCACATGTCTATTAGTTCATGTTCAGCCACACATTCCTTTGACCTCTGATCCTGCTGCTTGTTCCCCTTCTCTTTAGGGTGCCTAGTTTGCATTTTAGCCTGAGCTTTGGCTCCTGTTGTGTTCCCTGAACTGTTTGTGCTGGAAGAGCTGACTTGTATTGCAGCTGTGCTTTTTCAGCAGGAGAGATTTCCTTGGTTGGGGGCACCCCTGAAGTTAATTTCTAAGTAATCAATGAATAGAGAATATCCCAAATAGAAGTCTGTCCTCGCTTCAATGAGAGCCAGGAGTTTACTTGTTAGGTAATGTTTATTCTCAGGAGTCAGGAAACAGCTTTATCTTCCATAAAGACACTTGAGAGATGTGAGCAGGGAGTGTAATCTACTGTGTGGGAATGCTGGGGTGGTAGCCACCAGAGCTCAAATCTGGCCGACAGGCCTGTCTCCTACCCACATGACTAGTTTCCTTCCCTTTTTGAGGTGGATTAGCAAGTAAAACTATTAAGAGTGTTATGTTATGACTGTGAGCACATCTGTTATCCACATTGGTGGGCCAGTCTGTCCAACTGCAGTTGCCTTTTTTCTTCTGGACTTTGGCAATCCCCATCTCTGACAAACCTGGCTGGCCGTGGACAGGCCAGCCTCAGCCTACCTGCACATGGAAGAGTGATTCATGGCAGTCAGTTATTTAGTCACAACTCTGCTCAGATATTTTTGATTGCAGTATAGAGACACTTTTTGAACGAAATGGATGAAGTTTTGGTGGACTCAGCAATCACAGCACAAAATTCTGTTTTTTTCCAGCCCTTTTCCCCTGAAATCCTGAGTGTTGTCTTGGAATCAGTGCCTCCTCTCTGAATGGGACCATCACAGTTGACAACTCTGCCTGTGAAATCTCTCCATTGCTCTTCAAATATTTCGAATTCATTTCCCACAACCATATGGTTGTCATGAGGATTTAACCTCTGTTCTCAGTGGGGCTTTCATTTCCACAGGCAGTTGAGAAGCTTGCCCATATAATATCCCAGCAAATACAACCACCACAGACTTGTTACATCATCAGAAAAGATGCAGGCTGCTTTCTGAGAAATTAAATGACTAAAAGCCTAGAGTATGTGGAAAATAACTAAAAAATCAAATAACATTTCCAAAGCTTCAGCAGAAAACTGAAATGAGCTTCTGGCAAAACCAGTAGGATTCTTGTCTTCAATAAATGATGGAAACTACAACATAATTCTGGTAATGATGGTTCAAATGTAGGAAGTCAAACGTATCACAGTTCCCTGGGTCTATTGCTGTCTCATTTTTCATGGCTGCATCTCATTTTTAAAACTCAGGCTGATAGTACTGAGCACTGTGACAATAGCTAAGCTTTAGCCCTCGGATCAGAGGCCTGGGGCAGAGATAAGTCACTCAATATTTTTATCTCATCGGGCATATGCTTGTTATGTGACCCTCACACTGGGAGAGCTCTCCTTCCAAATTTGCATGATCCCACCCTGACTGAGGAGTTTACAGCTGATGTGGGGAAGGGAAATGCCATTGTGTCAAAGCACAATTCATTTTCTGTGTTGACTCAACCCTTACTTTTACTCTCTCACATCACCTCCACTTAATATTCAGCTTCATGTGCTGGTTTTCAGGTCAGGCTGAGACAAACCGTCAGTGTTAAGAGCTGTGTGTACACAAAAGGAATATTCTCAGAGTGGTAGTTGTGGTGGCAGCAGAAGGTTTCTAAGAATAGGAGGCTCAGGGGAGACCTTCTTGCTTCTGACAACTCCCTGAAAGGAGGTTGAAGCCGGGGGGGGTTGGTCTCTTCTCCAATGGATAGGATGAGAGGAAATAGCATCAGGTTGTGCCAGCGGAGGTTTAGGTTGGACATGAGGAAAAAATTTCTCCCCTGAAAAGGTTGCCAGGCCCTGGCCCAGGCTGCCCGGGGCACTGGTGGAGTCCCCATCCCTGGAGGGGTTTAAAAGCCATGAAGCTGTGGTGCTGAGGGACATGGTTTAGTTGTGACCTGGCGGTGTTGGGTTAATGGTTGGACTTGATGATCTCAAATGTATTTTCCAACCAAAACAACTCTGTGATTCTATAATGAGTTACATATGTAATGATGTTGTACCCTTGATGTCTTCCCTGAGCTCTGTACATAGTGATTTGAACTACTCCAGACAGCTACTGCCTGACAAAGCTAGTATTTGTTAGGGAAAAGCAACACTTATTTAGTTTCTATAGAATAAAATTTCTTTACTGTTTGAAGTCAATGAGTGGTGGGGGTTCTGGGCATGGTATTTTGCAGCTGGATTCAACTACATCGGGCAAAACATTATTGAAACTTAAATTTCAGCATAACCAAAACACAGAGATTAGACTGCAAAAGGAATTCTCTCCAGAGGCACAATGCATTTTGTGCTGATTCCATTAAGGGGTTTATGGCTTCAGACATGGCTGAGCGTAATGCTTTTCCATGGATGAACAGCATGCTGGGTGATGATTTCTCAAAGTGAAATATCAGTGCTGCTCTTCAGCTTACCAGCTTTTCTCTTGAGACTTAATTAAAAAGAATATACTGTCCATCTCCATATGGAAATACTGGCTTGATAGAAGCAGCAGCTTGCTTTGATGTTACTGGTTGGGGCTTAAAAAGCAGATCTATCCAGGTATCATACTTTTATTTAATATACTGATCATCATAAATGCTGCTGCTTTCTTGTATCTCATGAATCTCAGCTTTGTGGCCCTGGGAAGCTGCAGCAGGGGCAGCCTCAGTTTTATGGACTCGGGCAGACAACATACCCAAAACAACCAGTTGTTCAGTGTCATCTGTCATCGCAAAGAAATTCCTCTGCCCACTCCTTCCTGCTGCCTTCTGGATGGGAGATGATCTCGTGAGCTTGCGGGGATGTTGCTGATAGCTCCTCATGACCACACTGAGCTTTCCAGCTCCCCTTATGATACTGTTCTGATGCAAACATACACACATAGATCACAGAACCAACCGAAATACTGAAATGGTGGCTGAGGTGGCAATTTTCCTGCAAGGTGAAGATGCTGATGACTTTTCAAAGCATGATGTGAACTTTGCCAGCCCTGTTCCCTTGATCTTTAGGGCTACCCAAGAGTTGAAGTGATGTCAGGATGCAGCACGCTGCTTGCAGGCAGATTCTTCCTGACAAGAGTAAAACTTGGGATTTCAAGACTCTGGAAGGTGCAAGGATTATGTGCGTTAACATTAAGGGAGCAACAAGCAGAAGTGGATAAGGGAGAAAATGTCACAGAATCCCAGCATGGTGGGGGTTGGAAGGGACCTCTGGAGATCATCTCGCCCAGAGCAGATCACCCCAGGATCGCGTCCAGGCAGGTTTGGAATCTCTCCAGAGAAGGAGATTCCACAACCTCTCTGGGCAGCCTCATCTAGGGCTCTGGCACCCTCAGAGGAAAGTTTTTTTTCCTCCTGTTCAGATGGAACCTCCTGAGTTCCAGTTTGTGCCCATTGCCCCTTGTCCTGTCACTGGACACCACTGACAAGAGTCTGGCCCCATCCTCTTGACCCCCACAGGTCCTTTAGATATTGATGAGCAATGATGAGATCCCCTCTTCAGTCTTCTCCAGGCTAAACAGCCCCAAGTCTCCCAGCATTTCCTCATCACAGAGATGCTCCAGTTCTCTCAGCATCTTCATAGACTCCACTGGACTCTCTCCAGTAGTTCCTTGTCTCTCTTGAACTGGGGAGCCCAGAACTGGACACAGCACTCCAGCTGTGGCCTCCCCAGAGCAGAGTAGAGGGGGAGGAGAACATCCCTCGACCTGCTGACACGCTCTTCTTGATGCACCCAATATGATTTAATATAAAGTAGCCAGAGCAGAACATGTGAGGCTTGTGGAAGCAGGGCCAGCAGCTTATCAGCCGGGATGCCCGTGTCCTGCATCAGAATGGCCTCTGCAGGCAGAGTGAATTCATCTGGCATTGAGCTGAGGCTCAGTCCTGGCCTTGACACTGGCAGGACACTTGTCTCTTCCTGGGTGTCCTGCTGTGGCTGTGCAGACTGCAGAGTTTTTATGGCAGTATGTGCCAAGTCTGCTCCACTACTCCCACAGACTTCAGGAGTTTGAGCCCTCTTTGGCCTTTGAGTAATTAAGGCAAATAAGCTGATAACGTTGAGGAGAGATACGATGGAATTGCAATGAAAAAGGGGCTTTAACTTTTATTAAAATGTATTTGGAGGACAAGTGATTTGCCAGTTAGCTTCAGTATGAGTGTTGCATTTCTTCAGTGACTAAAGCCTTCACTTGGCTGCAAGGAAGCCGTAGCTTTTTGTAGTTCTTTTATTAAATGTGTAGCTGATATATATGCAGGAGTGAAGCACCAAAGTCAGCTCAGCAGCAAATTATTTCTGTTGCAGAAAGGTTGTAAGGCTGCTCATTCGTATGAGACATCTGGTGTTACATTTCTGCTAAGTCATAAGTCAGTATAAACAACTTATTTTCTAATTGCCTGCTCCTTGGGATGATTCTGCTTCTGAAAGTGTAGTCTTCAAAAGTGACTATTTTTGGAATAGATGTCTGTTTGCCTGAATAAACATCAGGTAAGAGCAGGAAAGCCTTGGCCCATCAAACACAGAATTAAGAATCATGGTTCAGATATTTGGGATTGGAACGGGTCATATCACAAAGTCTTCAACTAGTTAAATTATTTGGCCAAAATTGTGAGAAACTGCCATTTCAGTTGTGTTAGTGCCTCTGTTCATACCCTACAGATCAGGAAAACGTTGAATAACAACCCTTGGAGGTGTATCTGCAGAAGAAAACACCACTAAAACATGGGTCCTTGACAACGATATCCTGGCAGTTGTGCATAAGACATTTACTTTTATATCTTCTGTTGCAACCACTTCAAACCCAGGCATTTCATGTCCTCTCTTTCCCAGGAAACAGCTTCAATCAGCTCTACTGACAGAAGTCTTTTTTTGCTGGTGTTATGGGAAATAGAACTTCATGACCTCTAACCAAGTAATGGAAGAGTATTTCCCATAATAGATCCTAGGTCGTTCCCAACATTTGCTCTATACTGCTGGTACTTAGGAGAGATGAGGGGGTTTTGCCCTCACACTAAACAAGATTCAGAATATCCTGGGAATAACTGAGGGCCAAGCTCACAGCTTGGTAATTGGGAGCAGTGGATTACCTTCCCTCCTCTAAGCTCCAGGAGGGATTCCCACTCAAAGCTGTTGCAGCTGGATAATTTGTCTATCTACCGATCTACCCCTCATCCTTTGTCTGAGAAATTATTTAAAAGAAGATACACTGTCTCTGCCCTAGTTTTCCCTGCTGTATTTTAAGTGCTGCTAGCAAAGAGGGACCCAATAAACTGTTTACTTGAACTTCATGTTAGGATTTCAGGTCCGTGGAGCTGGAGCAGGTTTGCCTTGAGAGCAGAAAATCTTTTCCAGTCCTGAGCGTTCACTAAAGACTTTGTATTCCTGGCTGAGAGTGACATTTGGAGTGGAAAAGCACAATCATATCTGCTCCCATCTTTTCAGCTGCATCTACTCTAATTGCCAAATTGAATCTTGTGATAACTTAAGTGCTTGATTTATTGCAGCCAGCCTGTGGGATTTCAAATAAAGTTGCATAATGCTAGGCTGCTGTTCAAAGCCTGGTATCTGCAATTACGTGAGACCAGCTCTTTTCCTGTAGGAAAGGTGGTTGTAGTGACATTTGAAATGTGGCCCGAGGGAACATGATCGACTAAAAAGGAGCAGCTGATTTTTTGTTATTCTGGGAGGCTGAGCATATGGTGCAGCACAAGGCCAAGCAAGTTTCTCCCTGTGCTTCGCCAACCTGTCTCTTTGTGTTCCCTGCAGTCTTCTCTCCTCCCTTGGCAGGGAAAAGTTTTGCATACCTCTTTTCCAACTTACTGGATACAGGGCTAAGACATTGCCCTTCCCTACAAACCTGGCTTCATCAAACATGCTCAGAAGTCATGGCCCCGTAGCCATGGGGGCAATATAGTGCCTGTATTGGAAATGGGCAGATGCCTTTCATTTCATTCCCTGCTTGAACCTGTCACTGTGTTTTTCCACAATATTATCAACCGTGGTATCCAAATTATCTTCACGAAATACTAACACTGGCCTCTGCTCCACAGTTTCCTCTCTGTCCTATGGTTGTTTAAGCTCAAAGCTGAAAAAAGCATTTAGTCTAGAATAATATTAATTGGCTCTTCAAAAGCAAGGAGAACTGATCTGAGCCTTGATTAGAGCCAAGACCCTTCAACAGAAACTAAAGAAACCTTTCTATTTCCTTGGCATTAACTTTATCCGGAAGGTTGGATCTGGCTGACAATGAATTCTTCTGTGGCAATTCTGGGAGACTGAAGCATGACACAAGCTTATTAGACAAAACCCATGAAATCAAGAACACAGGAAAGCCTGAAAAAAAAGAGGAAGTGCAGCAGTGGGTTGGCAATTCAGTCGGTCAGATTTTCAGGCACTGAGTTAATACTTTGTGGTGGAGAGTTGATACTTCCAGGGGAGAGCTCAATCACTTAACAGTGTTTAGGTGGATTATGCTGATGCCGGGTTCTCTGCACAAGGCAGAATCTCAAATCTCCAGGCAAATATGCACTTTGGGATGCTTCTCTCCACAGCTGCAGTGTCTTTAATCTCCAGTGCAAACGGCTTGCACAGCTAGTACAGCTCAAACGTGCTAGTAATTTGGGTTTGGGACCACATGGCTACTGCCCCTGACCTTTTAATTACAGTATCACAGATGCTTTGGGAGACAATTTACTTGTCGCTCTGAAAAATAAATTCAAATACTTGCTTGTGTGGACAGAATCAAGGTTTGTGGTCTATGCCTGGTGCTCCATATGCTGTGTGGATAAGAAACAGCTCTCTCCACAGTTGAGCTGGATGCCACTTGCATTAGCACAGAAAGCTCAATATTGCAAGTGGGTTTTCAGAAGCAGAGACACTGTCAACTCAGCTCTGAGGTTACACAGCTCATGAAGTGTGTACCTACCTGAAGGCAACAAAAACCCATGCAGCTTCTTTGAGATCAGTGTGTTACTGGTTGATTAAAAAACAGAAATAAACCCGAGAACAGATGAAGCAGAAGTGGGTTATCTGAGACTGACAGAACCATGGGTTCACTGAGTCAAATAGAATCACAGAATGGTGAGGGTTGGAACGTACCTCTGGGGATCACCTCATCTGACCCCCCTGCTAAACCAGGGTCACCCAGAGCAGGGTGCCCAGGATCCAGGTGGGTTTGGAATCTCTCCAGAGAAGGAGACTCCGCAACCACTCTGGGCAACCTGGGCCAGACTCTGTCACTCTCACAGGAAAGAATTTTTTCCTGATGTTGAGGTGGAACCTCCTGTATTCCAGTTTGTGCCCGTTGCCCCTTGTCCTATCACTGGGCACCACTGAAAAGAGTCTGACCCCACCCTCTTGAACCCCTCACTTCAGATGTTGATAAACTGATCAGATCCTGTCTCAGTCTTCTCTTCTCCAGGCTAAACAGCCCCAGGTTTCTCAGGCTTTCCTCGTCACAGAGATGCTTCAGTCCCCTCAACATCTTTGTAGCCTCCTCTGGACTCTCTCCAGTAGTTCCTTGTGTCTCTTGACCCGGGGAGCTCAGAACTGGACACAGCACTCTAGTATGCAGTTCCACTGTGATGAGCCTGATTTGACTGAAATTTAGGTGTCAGTTGTGACTAGTGCAATGGCTTTGGGCAGTAGCTTGCCATGACTTTCATGTGTTGTCCTTCTAACCAGAATACAGTTCACTGTGCATCTGAGTCTAACAACATTCTATTAGAAATGCATACAAGAAATTAATTATTCAAGCTTATTATGGTGAGCCTTACATTTTCTGTGGCCCAGTGTTGTAAAAGAAAGGCTTTATAATTCCTTGGTGGAAAGCAGATGTTTTAATACAAGCAGATTGTACAAAAATTTACTCTGGGAATAATGCCTCCCTTGTCTTGTGTTGTGCTAGGGGTGCTCTGCTTTTGTCCTTGACATGAGCAGCAAGGCACGGGGCTGTTAGATAACACCTCCATCCAGAACAGAAGATTATGGCATCCTGGGGCTATAAAAATGGTAAGGAATCCAACCTCTCTCAGCATGCTGTTGCCATCTCAAACTAAGATCAAATACTTCTCTCAAATGATTTTCTCTCATTTCAGCTGTGTCATTTTGGGCTCCGAAGGAACTTAAGAATATATCTATCAAATAACATTGCTCGTTTCCCTTCTTATCTCTTTCAACAGGACAGTCTGATTGATTTTCTGTAGGGTGCATGCTTCTTTCACACTTAAAATATAACACATTGCAAAGTTTCCTTCTGAATGAGATCAGTGGGCACTTCTGTTCTGCAGAATGTGCCAGGCTGTGAACCCATCAGGTTGTGCATGGGACAGACCCAGTCACTAGCAGTGTCACAGGTCATGTACCAGTCTAAGCTCTCAACAGAAACGAGGCATAATCCCTTCTAGTAGCTATACCATGTACCAAAAGTACTTTAGTTTCAGCAAGGTTAAACCTGAAATGGGTTTTGTCCCTCTTGGAATCAGAGCAGGCCCTTAAATAGACCTAAATCAGTCCATTTCCAGAGCTGAGAAATGGCCTCTTGGGTACTCTCCCCTCTGACCTAGACTTGTAGGCTGAAAAGCCATGAAAAATAGCTTTGGTAGCCACAGCTGATACTTTGGAGGCTGGGATAATGCCCCAAGCAATGCAGTAGCAATTCCAGCAGCTGCCTCCAGAGAGAAATTGTGAGTTTGCACTGAACTTCTGGTGGAGGCAGACTCTGCTCTTAGCTTGGAGCAACAATATCTATAATAGGACTAATTACCATGCAAGGCAAAACCCCATTACTTCTAAAACATAGCTTTTATTCTCTGATACTTATGGTATCAGCTATTGTGTAATGTGAACTTGAGAGAAATGCTTTTATTAGTAAGAATTCTGCTTTAGCTTGTCAGGCTCACTTGAATCACCATCTTACTGAACAGATTTAAAGCCTCATTTCAACAGTTCCTACAGTCAGCATTGGCAATACTTGGCCAGGATACGCAGGGCATTAAAAGACTCCAGTGTGAAATCTTCTGGCATTATTGCTTCAGTCAAATCTGAATTAACTACAGCCCATATTATCTCCTTCCTGGGGGGAAGCAGAGGTGCCTCACTGAAATGGTGTAGAAATTCTTATAGGTAAGGACACTGGTTGTCCAGCTCACACAGGTTGTCCAGCTCCAGAGTTGCCCAGCTCAGTAGGACATTGGCCAGCTGGAGATTATAAAGAGGAATATAAGGATAGGAAAAAGAAACAAGTTCTTCATAAAGAGAGTGGTCAAAGCCTCAAGCAGGTTTCTGAGAGAGGCTGTGAAATTTCCATCTTTGGAGATAGGCAGAGTTCAAATAAAGTCCTGAGCAATATGATTTCACTTTGAAATGAGCCTGGTCTTGGGCAAGGAGTGAGGGTACTTGGACCAGGGGTCCTCCAAAGGTCCCTTCTGCCCTAAATTAACCTCTGATTGTCATATTCCTAACCCCCAGTTATCTCTGGCTGGTGGGGCTTCCTGAACCAGACGTATGGGTCTGTATTTAGTAGCCCTTCATGCTGTAATTATCTTCTATGAATTTGTCCATGGTCTTTTTTGAACATCTGTAAACTTCTGTTACTCACAACATTTTGGAGCAGTGTTCCACAGCTTGTCCTACAGCTGCTGCCTTCAGTTTTCACTGAAGCTGCTTGTTTCCTGTGGTGCCTATTATGTTATAAAATACAATAAATGTCACACATGATTTTTTAGATGACTGGCATGTTCCTTGTGCTTCTTCACAGGGAGAGAAAGCTGGTCCTTGGGCTGAAGTGCATGATCCTCCTTCCTGACCTCCAAACCTGGCTCACTGCAGACAGTCGTGGAGGCAGAGTGCACACTTGAGTTGTCCCTCCCTGGAGCAGCTCAGTGTTGTTGGCTGTGTGGATGGCACAGCTTGTCCTCGCTCGTACCAAATGGTTTGAAACACGCCATGGATGACGATGGCTCGCTCCGCTTGGCCAGGCCCTCAGGTAAAATGTCCAGAGCTTGTTTATCTTGCATCTTAATTATCTCCTGAGACATATTGTGCCCTTGTTTCCCTGATTCTGTCTGGTCTTCTAAAGACTTTAAAGTTGTGTGGCAAAGGTTGTGTCACGGACCAAAATGTATTCCTTGGGTTGATGCCCAGGAAGCCAAGTCTGGCACATCCCGCCCTTTATTTGCATGAAGATATTGAGCAGTTAATATGAGGAACTGTCTTTTAGGCAAGAGGCACAGGAATGTTCATCCAATATCCATAAAAATTAAAAGATCATATTCTGATTCATCCTCTGCATGTGAAAGGAGGAAATGAAGAGACAAAGGGATGGCTTGTGCTGGCTTTGTTTACCTCGTGCAGGCAGTGCTGGAGCTGGGCATCACATTAACAGACCTGTTAATAAAATATTCCATAACAGCCGGAGCGGCTCATGCCTAATGGAAAAACATGCAATGTTCCATTGGGAAACAATTGCCCTTTGTGCAAGATGCATTTCTTCTCTCTCCCTTTTGTTCAAGGAATCTTGCTTGGAACAAAAAAAAGCTTGTCCCTTCAGACGTCCTCTCTTGGTGCTGCTCACCCCCAAACCAGAGTCATAATCCCTTGTTTGGGCGACATAATCAGCTACACAAATATCAGTTGAGATAGCACAGACAGATTATAGCTCCCAGCAGGGTGAGGGAGGATGGGTCAAGCTTTAAATACCTCTGCCTTTATGCAACTGTTTTTCCTAAGGATAAAGCAAGAGGAATATAAACAAGAATTCTTCAGGCAGATGGCCTTTAGTAACCTCTCCACGAGGCATCGGCAGCTTGTAAATAGTAAGTAGCCCAGAAAGCAAGGCCTGAATGAAAGGGTTTTCCAGACCTGGGTGTGGAAAGCCTCATTGCACAGCTGATAGGGAAAATGCTATTGGAAAACTTAATACTATCAGGAAAAAAACCCCACAAAAGGCAGATAATTAACAGTAAGGAGTGAAAACCACCACAGAAGATAAAATTATTGCTCAGTTTTAAACTGTAGCTGACAGCTGACTCTTGCAGCTATTTAGTGTAATGGTCATTAGCAATGGTCATTAACTTGGGAAGATGGAGGATACTTTTAGGACCCATAAACTCTAGGTTGCCTCTGTCATTTGATGTCACACAGAGGTGTCCTGCCCTTGGTGTAGGTCGTGCTTCTGTTTCCTTAGAGGTATTGCTGAACTTGTAAGGAAAAAGGGAAGTTTGACCTGTTGGGGTGCAATGTAATGTGTAACAAGCACCCATTCCTAATCTAGATCCATAAAATAGATGCTGGAGAGTCCCTACAAATCCAGCCTATTTTCCTGACAAATTTCTCCATATATATACTTCAGACTTTGCATGACTGAGCTCAAAAATGGAAATCCTTCCCTGATACATATTTTTAAGAATTGTCATTTTCCAAACAAAGTTAAGGGATGCTCAAGCTGTACAAATTGGAATCGCTACTTCTGTGATGCAACAGTTTGAATAAAATCTCCAGAGACCTCATTAAATGTTTCTCTTAGACTGTACTGGAACTGGTGCATCTTGAAACTGGCTCACCTCAATTACTACCTGTTCATTTAAGGATCCAGCTGGTTGCTATCCATGTATATTTACACAAGGCATAGAGAAAGGCTTTTTCTAGTCTGCAAGGAGCCTGCAGGTAGAGGAGATAATACAAAGAGGGGGCTTTTGGTTAAGATTAAGACTATGGCATTGAACTAGTGTGGATGAAGCTGTGGAAATGCTTGCTTAGCCAGCAGCAGGTAACCTGCTCAAATGTCAGCTATGGGATCACCATGCCTTAATTTTTTGTCTATCCTCACATTCCTAGATGGAAAAGGACATTGTTCAGGTCTTCCCAATGAGTTTACTTCAGTCTTGGTTCTCTCACAGTTGTTTAAGACAGCAGTTTTGGTTACTTGTACAGCAAATATTGCAGATGAAATTCATTCTTACCTCTTAGTGAGACCTTCCTCTTCTAAGTCTAGCTTAGATTTTAGTCAGAAGCCAGAAATAAATAACATAGAATCATAGAATAGTTTGAGTTGGAAGGGACCTTAAAGATAAAATTCCAACCCCCTGCCATGTCAGGGACGCCTCCCACTAGACCAGGTTGCTCAAAGCCCCATCGAGCCTGATCTTGAACACATGCAGTAATGGAGCATCCACAACTTCCCTGGACAACCTGTTCCAGTGTTTCACCACCCTCATAGTGAAAGACTTCTTCCTAATTTCTAATCTAATGGGTTTCAGTTTGAACCCATTGCCCTCGTCCTATCATTATAAGCCCTTGTAAAAAGTCCCTCCACAACTTTTTTGCAGGCCCCCCTTTTGCAGTGAGGTCTCCCTGGAGCCTTCTCTTCTCCGGGCTGATGATTGCCACTGCAGGAGAATTAAATGTATAAATCCATGCAGGCTTAGATGACCATTTTTACAAGGTTTTTCCATACTTTGTTGAAATACTGTTAGTGGGTAAAGATGCTTATTATCCCAGAAAAGCATAATAATGATGATAATAACAACAATAACGATAATAATAATAACAAAGCTAGGTTTGACTGCATTAACCTGAATCTTTGTGAGATTTAGCTTTCACCTTGAGTACGCCACAGTAAAAACTGGACACTTGGAGAAGAGATTATGAGAGATGAATTAGGAAACTTCTCTGGCAGAGGTTTTTCCACCTTTTACCAACACACATGTAAATTGTGCAGGCTGTGTGCCCAGCGTGGGTGTGAGGCTTAGTTATGATTCAGCTAAATGGAATGGAAATGAAATCTCCCATAATGAAATGAGTGGGAACATTCTGAACTTTCATTAATTTCATCCTGTAGAACAGATAATTCAAAGAGCTGTTCCTTACTCCTGAAAGATGCTTTTCAAAAACCTGATTAGAGACGGGTAGAAGCTGAGCTTTTGTTGAACTGAAACCTTGAATGAGAGATGTCTGTAAAGTCCTCTTATCCTCAGTGCCAAGCATGATGTGAGAAGAGAAATCCTGGGTGTCTGAAAGGCACAGACAAATTGAATTTAACACGGGAGAGGTTGCCAGTAGCTGGCGTTAGGTGCTGTTGCTGAGCTGAAGGGCTGCTGGATGTGGGAGTCATTTTTAGGGAAACCAGTATTCAAGTAATGATACTTTAATAACTTCAACCAAGAGCCAGAAGAATAGAGAACAAAGTGGGAGGGTGTAAGATAAGTTGGAGTCAGCTGGGCTAACTCACCCCCCTCATAGGTCTGAAGCAGTGAGAGGGATTTTACCACGAGCTTTACCCCAGGCCAACAGCAGGACATGTGCTAGACGTGTATTTTGACGTGCTTCTAACAATGGCCTGATGCTGCAGGTGCTCCTGTAAGTGGCCCTAACTGCACTTGATCAGAGTTTAGGAAAAAACCTGTCTTCAGAAGCTGGGACAACCAACTCTTTACTGTCCCCCACTGTTGTTGTGTGCTGAGCAGGTAGAACAAATGCAAACAAAACATGTGAGGAGGGGCTGTGTAACCCAAATGAAACTGTAGTGCCTCCAAACCCGCAGTGTTTACTTGAGATACATATGCTGAAAGAATTGCCAGAAGGTTTCAGGATAATCACATATGTTATAGCACCAGCTGGATGCTGATGAGGAGAGGATATAAAATGAATATGAGTAAATACAGTCAGACTCAATGATCTTAAAGGTCTTTCCCAACCTCAGTGATTCTATGAGTCTATAGTTGTAGGTGTCACCAAAAGGCATGTGAGCCTGAGGTAATTTTCTAGACCCGATCCAGAGTAGCAAGTAGTATTGAAAATTAACTGGTCCAATAACAGATTGTTTGCACAGACCTTTTGATTTTCCTTGAGGATGAAAAGGTGGTTGTACTCAAAGAGAACAGGGCAGGTTAGAGGCCTGGTAGCCTCTGCATTTGTGCTACAGTACAAGCATGAGCCATTAGATAAGGTTGAAGGATCAGGCCTTCGCTTCGTGAAAGCCTGGAAGAATAATTATGCTCTTCCCTTGGTGGGTAATAACTCAACAAAGCAGGAGCTTACAGCAGGCTGCTGACTCCCCCAGCTGTGATTTACTCTTCTGCAGCTTTTCTGTGTGCTCCTGGTTGTCAGCCCTGGGACTGGCTGACGCATTTACTCTGAGTAGTCATCTCTTAAAGCTCATGTTACCACACGTGTCCTATTGAATAGGGTGAAGGTGCTTGGAAGTTAGCCTGATACCTGGAAGTTTGTCCTTGTCTTTAGGTGCTAATAGACTGCACTAAAGTGCTGCCTAATCAAACTGATCCAATTTAAATTCTGTAGCACTGGCATTTCTGAACTAAAATTTGGAAGTCGTGAATGGAACTGGCTAGAAAAAGCCCAACTGACTAGAAACGGTGTCTGGGACAAGACAGAGTTGAGGTTGTTTCCTTGAGTTGAGAAAATGGCCAAGCCACAGCTGCTAGTCCTGTCAGGGGCAGACAGCTGTAGGAAACATTTTGCTGTGCAGCTAAAGGACAATATTAGGATGCCCTGAGACTCCCTTGCAGTTTTAGAATCATAGAATTGTCAGGGTTGGAAGGGACTTTAGAGATCATCTAGTTCCAACCCCCCTGCCATGGGCAGGGACACCTCCCACTAGAGCAGGTTACTCAGAGCCCCATCCAGCCTGGCCTTAAAAACTTCTAGAGATGGGGCTTCCACCAGCTCTCTGGGCAACCTGTGCCAGTGTCACCACCCTCATGGGGAAGAACTTCTTCCTAATATCTAATCTGAATCTACCCACCTCTAGTTTGGTGTGCAGAGCTGAACTCCACGCTCAGCTCTCACCCTGCCCTTGTACCACTGTCAATCTTTGGGGTGAAGCAAGAGCAGAATTTGCCCTGCTGGCAAGCAACTGTGAAGCTCATGATTTTATAGTTGAATGATAAAGTGCTCATTAATATTATACCACAATCCCTGTGTGGAGGCTGTCACCCAACACCTGCATGGCAACAGGGCTGGGTCTCAGTGCCAAACTTTGGTAAGTTAAGTGAATTAAAGAAATCAGGATGAGAAAAAACTGCTGCAAGGTGAAGCTTTCCAGTAGGGGATGTGACTTGGAACACAAAGTAAGGAAAAGGGTTTAAGCTGGCCTAGCATGAGCCAAACTCTTGCTCAGGGGAGCATCCCTGTGTGGATGCAAGAGAGCACCTTCAAGTGGGGGATTATTTTGATGCCAATAATGCTGTGATTCACGAGTACCTTTTAAAAAGTAAGCTGTTGATGTGCAGCTCTGACACTGGGAAGCCACATGGAAGCAAAAACATCTCAGTGTAGCATCTGCTGCTCCAGTGATCTCCATCTATCAGCATTCATACACTGCAGTGGAGCAGTGCTGGGAAACGGATCTGGGCAGGCAGTAGAGGCAGCAATTGAGTATAAATCCACAATTCTCAGTACCTCAGTACTCACAGAATAAAATCATAGGTCATTAACAGTTGGACCTGATGATCTTAAAGGTCTTTTCCAACCAAAACGATTCTATGATTATAATAGATCCTTTTTTTATTGTGGTAGATTAGCAAAATGTTAAAACTTAGGAAGAGTATGAAACTTTAGAGATGTTCATGACATAGTATGTTTCTTATGGTATTTTTCTTTTTTTCTTTGAGCTAGAATAAGGTCTTAATATTCCAAACTGCCCCAATGTTTTCTTCCTGTGGATTTCTGAGAGCAGCCGGATCTGGAGGTCAAACAATTGCAGCTTTTGAGAAGAGGCTGGGTTGGGAGCACCAGTGTCATGATGCGCAGCCGGAAAAGAATTTTTTGCAACAAAAAGATCTGTTAATGAATTCTGAGTATTTATAGCTCTGTGAGCTTTCCTGCCGAGTTGATCTCCATGGGAAGTTATTAGCTCAAAAGTGAGCTTAGTCACAAGCCGCTTATAGGGAATATTTCTATTTATAATATTCTCATTTCAGTAGCTGGTGCTTCTATGACATGATTATTTACTAGCTGAGGTGTCCAGTACTGCTCAGGTCAAAATTTATTCCTTTAGCTATAACTGTCTTAATGGGAAAGAGTTATGCAACCATGACAGGCAGAGGAACACACGCCATGTGAGGGTGGGATGGAAGAGGAGAGAGAGAGATGATGAAGCCTTCTTGCTTGCCCAGTAACCCTGTATTTACCCTGAGCAGCAAACCAGTGTGTCCCACAGCAAAGAGAGTGGAATAATGGGCAATGTATGAGTGCCAATGTTGTGTGTGTTATTTTTACATCCATTTGCTGCTTTATCTGATGAGTGGCTTCTGAAGCAGACGTGCCTTTTGCAGCACAGGGTGGACGGGGTGTACATATGTCAGCGCAGCAGAGCAGCTTGGAGCGTGAACTGATATTAAGGCCGTTCATGCGTGAGGTGATTTGTTTTATAACAGCAGCAGAAAGCCTGCTTATGCCTGCTCGCCGTCAGGGGATGAGAACAGGAGTGGTGACCTGCTCTGCTCATAAACATGAACTTATGCCCAGATGGATTTGATGGGGTTTATGGTCAGGCAGAGCCTCCCTGTTCGTTGCCACGGCGCTGAGACCTGAATCCTGCAGCTGTTTTGGGGAGCATCTCTCCGTGGAAAGTTGTGTCTGAAGAAGTTTCCCCACAGCTGGGTCTGGCTGCCTGGCTCCTGCTGGAATGTGCCCACGCCAGCCCGCCAGCGGCAGCTGCTGCCAAGTCCACACGATGGTTTGTGCTGTTTGGAGCCATTTGGAGTCTAATCGTGGCCTTCAGGGATCAGCAAAGAGAAAGTGAGAAACGAGGAAAATGAAGGACTGAGCCTGGGTAGCATTTGCAACTAAGCAAAACGTGGTTCTTCCATCTTCATTCTGGTTTTGTATGTGCCTTCTGCAGGCTTTTTTTAGGCTTCTGAGTGAGGGTTGACGTAGAAGAAGGCCTTAAGATCAAGCATTGCCTCAGTGACATGCTGTCCTTCTAGGGCAGCTTTCACTACCAGTGTATTGAGAAAGCTGAGGATTTATTTTGAGCACCAGTAATACTCACTGCTGTTCTACTGAGTGGAAGAAGTTACTTGTTCCTTTCACAAAATACAGTGTCGCTGTTTGTGACTTTCTGGTCACTGAAGGTCATGTCCAAGAAGGTTTCAAAGGAGAGTGACTTTAGTTATAGCAGAAGACTGAAAGTGTTGAATCCCATTATGGAAAACAGGGAATGTGGGTGTTGGTTTGTGTAGGTTGCCATGAGGTCAGTGGTGCCAATGTGCAGGTGTGCTGTCATGGCAATGTGCTGGAGTTCCCTTGCCAGGAAATCACCTGGGCCACAGCCAGGATAAGCTGTGAATCCAGGTGAACCCCAACACAAGCAGTCCCACAGGTACTGAACACTGCTCCTGAGATGGGTGCTGGGAACAAGGTCTGGCAAAAGCCCAAGGCAAGGTGAGGTGATGAACCAGGGATGGAGTCCCACCACAGGGGATTAGGAGCAGTGAGGGCCAGAGAGAGTGCTGGAGACAAGCTACCTGCATCCTGGGGAGAGGTGGTCAAGCCAGAACTGGGCACCCAAGGATGAGTTAAAGTGGAACCCCTGGGCCATGAATAGGGGTGCAGGAAGATACCCCCTGGGGAGGGCAATTAGGGTCCATTGGTACCCTCAGGACCCTGATAGATTTTCAACAGAAACCCTTCTACCTGAAGCTGAAGTCAAGAACACATTGGGCTTCTTAGGTTTAGGATGCTTTTGAATCATAGAATCATATAATCACAGAATGGTTTGGGTTGGAAGGAGTCTTTAAAGGTCATCTAGTGCAAATCCCCTGCACTGAGCAGGGACAGCTTCAACTGGAGCAGGTTGCTCAGAGCCCCATCCAACCTCACCTGGAATGTTTCCAGGGATGGGGAATTGACCACCTCTCTGGGCAACCTGGGCCAGTGTCTCACCACCCTCAATGTCAAAGATTTCTTCCTGCCCTCTAGTCTAAATCTCCCCTCTTTTGGTTTAAATCCATCACCCCTTGTTCTGTCCCCACAGGCCTTGCTAAAAAGTCTGTCTCCTCCTTTCTGATAGACCCCTTTAAGTACTGGCAAGCCACAAGAAGGTCGCCCCAAAGCCTTCTCTTCTCCAGGCTGAACAACCCCAACTCGCTCAGCCTGGCCTCACACCAGAGGGGTTCCAGCTCCTGGATCATTTCTGTGGCCCCCTCTGGCCAATGGGTCCATGTGTCTCCTGTGCTGAGGACTCCAGAGGTGGCCCCAGCACTGCAGGGGGGTCTCCCCAGAGCAGAGCAGAGAGGCAGGATCCCCTCCCTCCACCTGCTGCCCACCCTGCTCTGGATGCAGCCCAGGATGGGATTGGCTTCTGGGCTGTGAGTGCACGTTGCCTGCTCATCTCCAGCTTTTCACCCACCAGCACCCCAAAGTCCTTCTCCACAGGGCTGCTCTTAATCCCTTCAACTCCCAGCCTGTGTCATTCCTGAATTGTCAAAATAAGGACAGTTTTCTGTGTGTCCCTTTTTCCCTCGTACCAGGAGCTATAAACACTGACTCAGCTCATTTGGAGAGTTTCTCTCTCAATGCTTTGGCTGCCTTAGCAATTGCAGATCAGGGGAGGTTGCAGTACCAAGCTCCCCACAAATCCAGCTCCTAGCAGCCTCTGTCTACTGTGGTTAAAGCCATTAGTGGAGCTCCTTCACCAAAAACTCTGTAACGTCACTCATTTACTGTCACTGGGTGTTACTGACTGTTGCTCAGGACCTCTAAGGGTGCATTTTCTTTTATTAAATATGCTAAATGGCATTGCAGACAACCCTTTGGGAAGCTGAGGGTGACTGGAGTTCTTGGGTGATGAGGCAGCACTGTGATTCATGAAACCACAGCACTTCAGCTGGAGCCTACCCTGCAGAGCCTGAGCTTTATGCCATCAAATCTCTCAAGATGTAGCTCCTGAACCTGAGATACTCCAGTGCTAACGTCTCCATTTGCAGTGCCTTTCACTGAAGCCTTCACTCAGATCTGCAAAGCTTGCTGCCTGGTTGCTGGGCTGTAAAGCATGAATTTTGGACAGATTTATTTTGGGTTTGACATAGACTGAAGACTGAACGCTACCTTAAGTGTCTATGAGAGTGAACAGAGAATCAGTCTTATTTTCCTAAGCAGGAGAGCTGGAGCTGCAGATGAAAGGTCAGCTGGAAGCACAGGCTGCCACTAATAAGCCTTGTCACAGAGAGACCTTTTATGTGGTGCTTGCTCTGATGGGTCCATGGCTCCAGACAAAACGTGATCTGATAAGACATTGATCTGACGGTCAGCCTCGGAAATAAGACTCCTAGCCATCATTTATCTACATGATGCTTCTTTCTTTCAAGACCAGAAGAAACTTGCTACCATGTAAATGGCCCAGCAACAGGACAAGGGGCAATGGGCACAAACTGCAATCCAGGAGGTTCCACCTGAACAGGAGGAAAAACATTCCTGTGAGGGTGATGGAGCCTTTGCCCAGACTGCCCAAAGAGGTTGTGGAGTCTCCTTTCTCTGGAGAGATTCCAGACTTGCCTGGATGTGATCCTGGGCAACCTGCTCTGGGTGACCCTGCCTTACCAGAGGGGTTGGACGAGATGATCCCCAGAGGACCCTTCCAATCTCCACCATGCTGGGATTCTGTGAATATGTGCTGCAAACGTCTCCACCTCCATATCTTGAAGGTGGGGAGCAGTCTGCCAATCCACCAAAACCATGCTGTGTCATCCCTGGTATTGAAGAGACAACAGCTCCAAACAAAACAAGGCAGTGACAAATTTCCAATGCTGCTATAAATTGCTTTGAAATTAAGCATGTCAGTGCCTTCTGTGGAAATCTGAAATGATGCAAACAAGGCTCAGGAGCTGGCAGTCTCTCATAGTTTTTTACACTCATCCCACATGGAACTGGCTTTATTTCTAGTTGCACATGCAGGTTTTTACCCCTCAGCCTTGCTGGTGTCTCATGTTGACATCAGCAGGAGCCTTCATCAAATACATTTGTCCTTATACTGGTACTTTTTCTAGAATTGGGCTGCTTGCCACTCAAGGAAATTGTAGTTCCAGAGGAGTTCAAGTGGTTCCTCAGTATAAGTCATTCCCTGAGAAGATTAAGAAAAGCTTAAATCTGGCAGCATGACTTTGCCTGTAAGAAGCCATGAGTATTTCTTACCCAGTCTGACAGAAGGAAACCAAGACTCATTTGGGTTTTAATGAGAAACAGAATGTCACTAAATAAAAATCCAAACTCACTGGCATCAGCAGAGGAGACACAGCTCAGAGTAACCTCTAGATAGCTGCCATTATTTGCCCTGTTTAACCCTCAGCTCAGCAGAGCGGGGCTGTATAAGCGTGCCGAGAATGGCAGCAATGTTTATTTCCTCTGACAAGGAAGCTATTAAATGGTCCCTTACTGACTCACAGTTGTGTCTGGGGGAGCCTGGGGCAGAAAACATCAAACAATTCATACTTTTGTTTTCCTGGAGAAGTTAAAGCTTGAAGTGAAAGCAGATCAGAGAACCACAGAATCGTTTTGGTTGGAAGAGACCTTTAAGATCATCAAGTCCAACTGTTAACCCAGCACTGCCAGGTCACCACTAAACCATGTCCACAACTTGAGCCTGTTTCCTCTTGATCTTTGACTTGTTCCTTGGGAGAAGAGACCACCCCCCACCTCACTCCAACCTCCTTTCAGGGAGTTGTTGAGAGCAAGAAGGTCTCCCCTGAGCCTCCTTTTCTCCAGGCTCAACAACCCCAGCTCCCTCAGCTGCTCCTCACAAGACTTGTGCTCTAGACCCTTCACCAGCGTCATTGCCCTTCTTTGAACACATAAATACACAGTAGATTCTGAGACCTGTCCTGTCAAACTCCCAGACCCTGCTGAGCTTTTCCTTTGTGCAATGCACAAGTTGTGCAGAGCCCTTTGGGCAGAGCAGGAGTTGTGCAAAGGAGGAGCAGTTAGGGCACAAATGTCAAGTGCTTCTCTGCTGCGTGCTGTCACTTGTCAACAGAGGAATATCTACATGGCTAAAGGGCAACTGCTTGCTTATCAGTCAATGTAAGGGAGCAGGCTTGTAGTAACAGCTGATGTTTTGTAACTATTCCCAAGTCTGAATTAAAAATTTGGTTATAAATGCCTGAGAGCTGAAGTAACTTGTTAGCTTTGTGATATCGAGTGTTTGATATCACAGACAATCCGATGCCTCCAGAAATAGAAACTGATACTGAGCTTTTACATGTGCAAATCTTATCAGATGCATTGAAAGAAAAGAAAATATTCTTCTCTGCTATTCCACAATTTATGTCCTTTTGCTCCTTTTCTGGTTGGAACTGGAAATTTAGTCAGAGGTGTGTCCCTTTTTTTTCTGCAGAAGTTGTTCTGTTTTCAAGTACTGTGGGAGAAAATGCTGTATGGTGCAAGAGAGCACTGCCTGGACCTTTCCTCAGTGTTTGGAGGAAGGGAGGTAGTTGTTTGCTTAGCTGACAATGGAGCCAGGCTCTCCAAAAGCCAAAGGAGAACTTCAGGTGGTGATGGCAACCTAATAAAATTGAATCTTAACTATTTGCAGGCTGGAGAAACACAGTATGGAAAGAGTATTTTCCTCTAGAAGGGGACTGAGTTGGTGTTTCAATCTGAGCTTTTGTCTAAGCAGGCATAGAATTTAAACTGGGCAAAAAATGTGAATAAAAACCATTTAGTGGGTGCCAATAAAACCAGTCACTAACTAAAGATAACTTGCTGCATCCAGCCAAATCATCCGAGTCAAGCCCCTCTGTAGCAGAGGTTGCTGGTTGAGATCAGGGTGTGTTTTACCCTGACAGCAGCACTTCTCCTGGAGCACATGAGCTGCTCTAATAAGTTTACCCTACTTGGACTTGGCAGCGTAAACCTTTAGCACCCTTTTGCAATCCTGGATGTGCAGCTTTGCCCTCTCTGGCCAACCTGGCTGGATTGCTTGAAAAACTGGGTAACGTGACTAAATGTCTTGTGAACCCCTGAAGTGTGTGTAAAGTTCCTCAAGGGTTAACATTTGGCTCCCTTGCAGTGCTTTGAATAGTTTTCTTGGCAGAAGTGATTATCAGTCCACTAGACTTGGAAGTATTGATTTAACCACAGGACTGTTATCTTGAAGGTTTTGAAGGCCTAGCCTCCTGTCTCACACTCTCTGATCCTCACTTAAAGGCACACTTTCCTGTGAGCCAGCTGAGAACTAAGGCCCAGAACTGCTTTGTAGCAGCACTTCTCCTTGTGTTCGTGGGGAAGGATTTGCACTTGCTCCACTCTTAATCTCCAAGGATCTCAACTCCACTTTTCGACTCTCACTTGAAGATAGGTAGTTGGAGGGGAGGTCAGTGTGGAAAAGTTCATTCTCAAAAGGGAAAGCTGACATGAAAATGTCACTTTGATGAATAGAAGAGATGTTTTAAGGAAGTGTTTCTCAATTATCAGTTGTAATCTTTGAAGTGCGAAGCTAATGACTAAGGCTTCTATACTTAAAGGTCTCAAAATAATGCATTGACCCATCTTAGAATCATAGAATTCTTTTGGGTGGAAGAGACCTTTAAGACCATTAAGCCCAACTGTTACACTAACACTGCCAGGTCACCACTAAACCATGTCCCTCAGCAACACAGCTACACATCTCCAGGGATGGGGACTCCTCCTGGGCAGCCTGGGCCAGGCCTTGACAACCCTTTTGGGGAAGACCTTTTTCCTCATGTCCAACCTAAACCTTCTCTTACACAACTTGAGTCCATTTCATCTTGTCTTATAGCTTGTTCCTTGGGAGAAGAGACTGATCCCCACCTGGCTCCAACCTCCTTTCAGAGAGTTGTCAAGAGTGAGAAGGTCTCCCCTAAGCCTCCTTTTCTCCAGGCCGAACAACCCCAGGTCCCTCAGCTGCTCCTCACAAGATTTGTTCTCTAGACCCTTCCCTCAGCTTCTTTGCCCTTCTTTGAACACACTCCAGTGCCTCAATGCCCTTGTAGTGAAGGGCCCAAAACTTAAGCACATCACTTTACTCACACTCATAGTTTATTGACAGGAAGACAGAGCCATGCTCTGTTCTGCTTACATGATGATCTGTTGCCACCACCTTTTTGTTTGGGCTTGTCTTTGCCAGTATTCTTCCAGCAGCTTCCCTTTCTGGTGCCTGCAGAGAGCTCTTTCTGCACTGGCACATAGAAATCACTGGTGGATTGCATTTAAACATCTGCAGTTGGATGCTGAGACACAGCTCCAAGTGCCCTGTCACAGAACAGAGCCAAATTCATGCCTGACTGAAGGGTGAAGTGAAATAGTTCTGCTCTGGGGATCAGTTCAGCATGGGACCAGGCCTTATTCAAGTCTGGATTGCTTCACTGTGTGAAAAAGATAAAAAAAGGAAAAAAAACAGTGCACTAAACTGGGCTGAAGTGTATCTGTGAACAGTTGAGCTATTTAGCTGGAGTGCTTAGTACAGAGCACTACAAATTTCATAATCACTTCCATAACTCATGTCTCGTCCCTTCTCTCTGCAGAGGGGGATGCACTGATGGACAATTTCTCTCTTTTTTTAAGCATAAAGATAACAGAACCAAGCAGTTTGTTGACTGCAAGTAAGTAACTTGGTTATTGTCCTTTAGTTTCCAATACTCTGACAGCCAAGTACTCTGAGATACTGTCGATGAATACTTCATATGTAAATGTGATCAATCCTGCATAAGCTTTTGCATAATTCTGCATAAGCTCCAGTGCAAGTGACACTAATGCCATAAAGGACAAAGCTGTGCCAAAGGTGAGGACAGCGTGTGCAGTTTGACAGCCCGTGGCTGGCGAGCTTCCAGTCTCCCAGGCATCAGTGGCTTCAAGCAGGGTGATAGTCTAAGCAAATAAAAATGTTTGTCCCAAGCTTGAAGTACTTTGAGCTTGTGGCCTGGGAAGAGGAAAAAGCTGTTTATTGTCAATTCAAATGCCTAAGGCAATCTATACAAACTGATGGGACTAGGGCAGGGAACGTTCCCCTGGACTCAGTCCTGGGGAGGCCACACCTCAAATCCTGGGTTCAGTTTTGGGCCCCTCACTCCAAGAAGGACATTGAGGGGCTGGAGTATGTCCAAAGAAGGGCAACAAATCTGGGGAAGGGTCTAGAGAACAAATCTTGTGAGGAGCAGCTGAGGGACCTGGGGTTGTTGAGCCTGGAGAAAAGGAGGCTCAGGGGAGACCTTCTCTCTCTTGACAACTCCCTGAAAGGAGGTTGGAGCTAGGTGGGGTTGGGTCTCTTCTCCCAAGGAACAAGCTATAGGACAAGAGGAAACAGCCTCAAGTTGTGTCAGGGGAGATTTAGGTTGAGCATGAGGAAAAATGTCTTCCCTGAAAGGGTTTTCAAGTCCTGGCCCAGGCTGCCCAGGGCAGTGGTGGAGTCCCCATCCCTGGAGGGGTTTAAAAGGTGTGTAGCTGTGGTGCCAAGGGACATGGTTTAGTGGTGACCTGGCAGTGCTGGGTTAATGGTTGGGCTTGATGATCCTAGAGATCTCTTCCAGCCAAAGCAATTCTCTGGTTCTATATGGAACTGTCGCCATCTGCTCTGCAGGAGGCCCTGGCTGCACACCCGGTACTGCTGACTGCCGCTGGGTCATGGAAGGTTTTTTGTTCGAGCCCAGGCTCTCTGGATGGGCTTCAATGAAGCTGCTGAGCCATGAACAATCCAGGCTAAGGTGACCTAGTGTTACAGTTCATAGTCCCAATGTTTAGGTTATTTTTATCTCATTACCCGTCTGTGCAAAGTATGTGGCTTTCTAGGTGTGCTTGTGTAACATGCTCTGGTGCTGCCATTTATCAGTCAGGGTTATTAACTGCCTGAGTCTGTGGAGCCTGTGCTGGTGGCATCAGTAACAGTCCAGAAGCTGCTCCTGTGTTTGATCTGGCTGGTGATGAGGCATGTGGAGTCATTGAGGGCCTGCTGGCCATTGAATAACTACTTCACTGAATAAATTTGATAAATTGGTGAAAATAAACAGATTCTTGAGTAGCCACTTAGGCTTATTGCAACCGTTAATAGCTCACCAGCTTGAGGCTGATTTCAAAAAACGTTAATTTCCTTATTTGCACGGTGCAAAAATGTTGCTTTTTTCAGAGGGGAAGAATATGCACAGAAGCTATAAGGAATATGCAACAAAAGCTGCCTTCCTGTACTTTCTACCTACTGCAGGAGGATAAGGTATAAAAAAGACAATACTTCCATATGTATCTTCTTGTTAGTGTTGAGAATCCCATGGTACTGTTCAGCTCATGGCCAAAATGTTTGCTGGGAAGTTTTCTGCATGTGTGGTGGGAGAGGAGATGCTGTTTGCTACTACCTAAATTTATCTGCTTGCAGTGTCCTCGGCTTCATTTTCTCCAGGTTGATGTGGTTATTACCTTTTAAAAAGGGAAATATGTGAGACAGGGAAAGAGGAGGGTGGTGCATGTTGATGATAGCAGGTAGGGGGAGGACATTAGATCCCTGTTGTCCTCTGGAAAGGAGGATAACCAGGCTCAGTAATACAGGACTGACAGCGTGCATTGCTGCTGGGAGAACACAAGAGGCTGCAGCAGTCAAGTGCAAAGGTCATTCTGGGAGCAAATGGCTTCACTGTGCTCTAAGTTGAGATGGGTTTGTCTCTAAAGCTTCTGCTTTTGCAATTTAGCACTTCAGAGTGTAAGAAATAGTGAAACACAACTTTCCAATGCACGCCTGAGCATCCTGGGAGTGTGATACAGGATTGCCTTTGGGGATTTCCAGGGAAAATACTTCAGGGACTAGAACCATCCAAGTAAATCTTCCGAGTCAGAAAGCCCCACAGTACTGTATGGTGCAGCATGCAGAGAGAAAGGGGTTTGCCAAGAATAAAACAAGGAACAGAATAAAAGTATTGTCCTTGCTGCCAATACAGGCTAGCCAGGATCTCAAACATCAACCAGGAGTGGGAAGTGTGAAAGTGAAGTTACCATCCCACTGACAAAATGGAATGGATGGTAAATGGAAGGAAAATCTCAAAATGAGATTCAACTGAGTACTCAGCTTGGACTGCAATCTTACCAGCAACTTATTGCTTCTATCTCTTCAGGAAGGACTTGAATCATGGGTGTTAATGACTCTGGAAACAGCTAGAAAGGGCATATGGTGACTTTGGTGTCTGGGAAGGAGGAGGAGAGAATAGGTTGTTGCTAGTAGTGAGGTAGGATGACATGCATTGCAGTGAGCAGATCAGGTTTTAAAGGGTAGGCTTTTCTTTTTGAACAATAACAGATTATTTTCACTGCATATCAGTTACTTATTGAAAAAAATCCAGAATTCTGTTTCAATGAGGAGGGACTAGAGCATGTCCCCTTGCTGCTTGCCTTGCATGGCCCCAGGGCAGGTGAGGTGGTTGCTAAAAGCACACTAACAGCCACTTGGCTGACAGAAGTATCTAGAAAAATGAATTTAGGCTTCCATGAGAAGATGTTGATGGTATGGAAGGCAGCAGAAAGATGAGGTATGGCTGGAGGAGAAGTGCAGGCAGAATCTCATCTGTATGAGGATGGCGGATGGGGCCCCAAGCAGCAGAGACAGATTTCCTGTAGCGTGGACTTCTGTTCCTGCTATTTAATTTGTTAAATGCAAATTTGTGTGTTTCTCTGCCAAGAGTTCTGAGTTTTTTTGAACAGGAGGACATAACTATAAAGCAGTTTGAGAGACAGAGGTTAGAAGGCAGGTCAGAGCAGGTCATGGGTAAAAGCTGAAGAGAAGCTGAGATTCGGTGGAGGAGAGTTGGAGAAGGAAGAATGACCAACAGGAAATGAAGCTACAACAATAAACCTTATCCTGAAAAATGCCAGATTGTTTTTCATTCCAGTAGGAGTATCTGCCTTGGTTCTCAGGGTTGGAATCTCTTTGGTGGGATAGTAAAGGAAACGACGAGTTCTCTGGGGAAAGTGTGACAGGCCAGATGTGCAGGCGCTGGGTGAAGTGCTGTAGTCTTCCTGCTGAAGTCAGATTTAAAATAAATGGCATTTAGATTTCTGGGACTAAAGATGTGGAATGATAAATGACTTCTAGGGACCAATGAGAAACATGTTCCATGCCCATGAAGTCAGCTGGGACTAGAGCCCAGTGCCCACTGCACCAACACCTCAGCTGGGTTACAATGTGTGTTGTTCACTGGTCCAGTTTCTGCAACTTTCTTCACTGCTAGAGAAGAGGAGTCATGAAGCTGAAGGAGAAGAGGGAGAGAGCTGCATGTAGTTCCCAGTGCTCCCTTGAGATGAAGGTTTACTTGCTTCATCTCTTGATCCAGCAGGGCTTGCAGCCTGTGGTTTCCTTGCGTGGATATGGATATAACATTTACTGGAGTATCTCTGAGAGGAGGAAAGGCTGAGAGCTCTAGGGCTGTTTAGCCTGGAGAAGAGAAGCCTGGAGAGGGGATCTGATCAATGCTCATCAAACCTAAAGGGCGGGGGTCAAAAGGATGGGGCCAGACTCTTTTCAGTGGTGCCCAGAAACAGGAGAAGGGGCAAGAAACACAAACTGGAACCCAGAAGGTTCCATCTGAACAAGAGGAAAAAATTATTTGCTGTGAGAGTGATGGAGCCCTGAACCAGGCTGCCCAGAGAGGTTGTGGAGTCTCCGTCTCTGGAGAGATTCCAAACCTGCCTGGGTGTGATCCTGGGCACCCTGCTTTGGGTGACCCTGTGGGAGGAAAGGGGTTGGATGAGATGATCTCCAGAGGTCCCTTCCAACCCCCACCATGCTGGGACTCTGTGATTCTGTGTTATGCTTTTTTGAAGAATAATATGTGTTAGCTTGTGTATAATAGTTATGGCTCACTGAATTTTAAGAGTCTCATCAGCTGGAGCACGAAGCCCTTTAAACCACACATTCCCCTTGTAAAACTTTGTTCAGGAATGACTTGGTTGCCTCACTTACAGCAGAAAACCACAAGATTCAGCAGTGATGGTTTGGAGCACAACAGTGGGTTTGGATGCCTGGCTCAGCAGGAAATGTAGTCAAAGGTACCAAGACAAAATGGATCTTATCTTAGACATTGATGGCCAGCCACTGATGCTCTTTCCATGTGTTTGGAGAATTAGGTTTTGATTACTAAGAGTTGGGTTGAGGACCAAGGTTGGCATGTGAAGATGTCTGAATGAATTTAATAATGATTAGGAACAATAATATGTAGTTATGCTTATGGCAGGAGATTTAACGTGCAGTTCTTTTGAAAGCATGGGAGAAATTGTTCTCTTTTTCCAATCTTGGTCAAGAGTTAAAGGCTCTGGTAGTCAGCTTGGACCTGAGAAGGTCATTGTACTTCCTGGTCAGTGGCAATCTTTGGCTCAAAAAGATAATCTGGAGGAGAAGGGGAGATGGAACAAGCCCCCGTTGCCCATTTGGTTGTTGTCAGCAACGTAACACGAGGGAATCTGAGCTTTCAGGCTTACAAATGATTTATCTATGCAGGCTTTAGAAGGAAGGCTGCTTGATTGGGTTTTGCCAGCTTTCTATATATTAGAAATATAAACCACAATGTGACAGCACTCTTCTAGAAATTGGAGTCATTTCTTTTTCCTTGCCAGTCTTCTCTGGTGACTTGACGCCTTCACAGTTGCCAAGTGCCATTGGGAGGATTAAATCATGATTTGCCAGTCTTTGACACAAACTATAATGTATGAGACTTATAGGATATCATGCCAGGACATGCCAAAGAAGCTCTAGGAAGATGGAAATGCTTGTGGTTTTATTAAGAAATGGAAGGAATGTGGAGTATTTCATTTCAATAAATGTCTATCTCTAGCTTCCGGCTCATTGCTGGGACAATTTCCTAGGACTTGAGCAGAGCTGGAAGGATAACAACCAAGCTAGAAAATGTTGGCTATCAGCCTCTGTCATGAAATGGAGGAAAAGAACATGTTGGGTTTTTTTCTTTCTGCTAATTCCATCGTCTTCGAGGCACTGACACAAGAGTAGAAATCCTGGGTAGTAGTAGAAAATAAAGGCACCTTAACCTTTCAGAGGCCAAAGTTCACCCTGAATAACAAGGTAGCACTACACAGTGCTTACTACACAGCAGGCCAATGGTAAAATATACTGAAAAGAGCCCAAACTCTGCAAATGTTATTCCTAAACAACTGCAGCAGAAGACCTGGGGTCAAAATGGTGGGAGGAGCTACCACTGAAGTATCAGATAAGCTGAGCTCCTTCCCCATTGATACTTGCAGCCACACTGGTGAGTATATTGACCTGAAAGAGTTGTGTCAATCCATTAAATACTCCCTTAGGTCAGGTTGTCCTACCCCAGCTACTCACTGGAAAGTTTTCAGTATTTGTCATCTGTGGGCAGAATTAAGTCCTCTCATCTGTTCTCATTGCTTTGCTGGCATCGTTGGCAGAGCCAAATATCTCCTGGGTGCCCACCTGACTGGAGAATGAGGATGTGCCTCTGCAGTCACCACATAGAATCATAGAATGGTATTGGTTGGAAGGACCCTTCAAAGGTCATCACCATGTTGCAGAAGTAGCTGCCCAGTGTGAATGCTTGGGGGTTTTGGCCTTCCTTGCAGTCAAGTGGAATTCACAGCTCTGTGGCCAAACAGTACCCAGACAGTGAAGGACATTTTAATACCAAATCCACGAACAAATCAATTTACTGCAGTAAGCTACTTAGGGGGCCCATCTGGTAGCTGCTAATTTACAGACTGGGCCATCTGCCACTATCACAAGCTGGGAAGACTGGAAAAGTTACCCAACATAGCCAACAGTTTAGCTTTGTTTTCATTTTTTTTCCTCAATGCAGCGTTTTGTTTCGCTGCTAACAGCCAGCAACAAGCAGTGGTTGCTGCCCTGAGATCCAGATTTCTTGAACCTTGGATAATCTTGTGTGGCTGGGAGATGCTGCTGCTGTGACTCAGCAGTTGTCCCTGGGTATGTTTATGCAGCCTTCAAGCTGCTGACAGCGGGATGGTTTGGGAAGCTGTGTTTCTACCCAGCGCCTGCATATTTTAGCTTGGTGTGACAGGATATGTGGAAAACATCTCTGAACTGTATGTTGTTAAAGCCTTGCTCCTCTTGAGTTGCAGAGTGCCTTCTGCTCTCACAGAGAGAGAAGGCTGTGTGATGTGGAGAGCAAATCTGGGAAGAGCTGCAGATTTGTTCTGTTTGAGTTGGTTTTGAGCATGTGAGGGCAGTGGGAGATTGGGGTAAGTTGCACATTCTTCAGTAAAGGTCAGCCCCAAAAAGGGACGTTTCTGCAGCCCTTGCAAACTGTGTCATGTTGATGTGGGGTCACTCTAGTCCTGCTGGTTCTCGGGAGGCTGTGATGACCTGAGAGCAGAGCTACCCATGTCTGGAACAGGACATGCCCCCTGGCTCCAGGGCATGCTGCTCTTGCATTCCTCAAGGTGCCTTCCTTCAGCTGAGAATGCAAGCTAGCCACCAGCTGTAAGAATGTTGGCACTTCTCTGACGTTGTGCCTGCGCAATCTGAATGCTTAGTTAAAGCCAGTTTAATTTCTTCTCCCCATGAATGCTCATCTGTTCTCCCCAGCACAAGGGAGCTAATGGTTGGTTTTGTTCAAGGGCTATGTTACAAGGTCTCGTCATCTGCTCTTGGTGGATGCCAACTGTCACAGTGCTTATGACTTGGACACGATTTTCTGTTTGGAGATGATGTGGTGAAGCTGAGCTAAATGTCTTACTACAGTAGAAAATTCCAAATTGGGAAAAACCTTCATCTGAATACAGTTTTCCTTTGAGAATATATTTCTGTGCCCTTCAGAAAGGGTTGGAATTGAGTCTGTGTTTGTTTTGTGCTATCTGGATAACGTTTTAGGCTCTGGCAACCTGAGCAGTAGAAGTGATGGCATATAGGATTTACATATTCTTCAACTGTTAGCTGTGCAGATGGTGCAAACCAAATCAGCCCAGTAGACCCTGAAGACCTTCTGAAAGTTTGACCCTGAGAACTCCTTTGGGCTTCCCTGGATTAAGATGGCAGGTCATCCAGAGAGGGGGGAAAGCTCCACCACAACAAAGCCCTGCAAAACCAGCTTCTTTTGTTGGCAAGGCAAAGACCCGAAGCCTTTCCTCACTTGGTGCAACTAACAGTCTCCTGCCTGCTGGGACAAAGGCTTTCCACTGGAAGTTTGGGGCTGCAATTTCTTTTTCATCTGAGCGTGCCTCTCTGCACTTACTGTGATTGAATGTGTTGTCCTTAGGGGGCACATTAATTGAATTCTCCATCAGCCTCTGCTCTAAGAAGTGGGAGGGCCCAGAGGAAAGATTACCAATAGGGGTCCCGTGGCTAATGTGATTAAAAATTATTTGGCTGCGGAAGAGAGAATGTTGTTGTTCTCTGTTGTATTTCTCTGCAGAGAGATAACACCGGTGCTGAGCACGGGAGCGACAGGTCATACATGTTTAATTTGAGCAGCTATAAAAAGGAACTTGCAGCAGGGCTGCTCTTGGGGAATTTCATAAATAAAAGTTATTACTCTAGCTCAGTATAATCCCAAGGATATCTCTTCATGTGCACTTCTTGGAACCCAAGCTACCAAAAAATTAAGCTAGGAACTTGTTCAGAGCAGATGAGATCCAAAGGGCAGAATTATCTTTTTTTTATGATGGAATTTGGGTGCTGAGCACTGATCTGTTCTGTCCTCACAAAGCTCCTGTGTTAATGCTGCTAGACATTACAGCTAGGGACGAGAGGCTCAAATTAAACAACCAGCCCAAGGTTGCCCTAGGTCTCCTTGTGATGGTTGTGGTGGGTGCTACACTCATTAGACTCTCATTATCTCCCTGCTGGAGTCATAACGACCATGATGGCTTGTTGTGGGATTGGCAAGATCCTCCAGGTGCAGCTATTTGGGTTAACAGAGCAGAGAAGACACAGGCTCTGCCCCAGCTGTGTCTCGTTTCTCAGAAGTCTATAAAGGAGGCTGAAATGTTGCAGGCTGCTGTAGTAGGGGTAGGAAGAGAGAAGGAGGAGGAGGTTGCTGGCACTGAAGTGTTGGCCTGGCTCTCTGGTCTCCTGATCTACCTCCTGTGCCACACAGGAGTCTGAGGGTGGGTTTTATGTGCTTGCTCCCATAGGATGCTCCTGGGGGCCCACACTGGCCAGATGCTGGGCTCTCTGGGTCTCGATGCTGCTGAGGCAGCCAAAGTGCTCCAGGGTTTTGTGATGATCCCCTGACCACGCTAGAAGATGCTTTATTATTTCTGATTTAGACCTGAATATGAAGACAGGAAGGCAGGTATGCATCTTGCTGTAAGCCTGAGTGCTGTCGGATTACAGAATGCCTTTTGGGGGTTTAGTCTGTTTTATTGAAGTCTGTGGTTTGGTTTTGCCTGCTTTGGGCAGGAATGCACTCCTGGGAGAGGCACGGTGCCTCCTGCTGCGTTTCAACCTGAGGAAATTGGCCCCGGCACCAGGACCTGGGATTTCCTTCTCCTGGGATTCTACAGCTTTTCCACCTCTCTGATTGTACCCTGTGAGTATGGCATTGCTGAAATCATAAAACACCCTCTGCAAATACTTCTCAGCTATCTAATTGGTGCAAAGAGTTGGATGTAGATAGCACAGTGGGCATTCTGTTTCTGAGAGTAACTTGAATAACTACCCAGGGCTTGCAGCTTTGCACTGTGTATAAGTTAGAAATGATGGTGAGAAGGCCTCTTCTTGTGTGGGTTCTGCAATGAGAGTCAACCACCATAAGTTCCTTACGCTTCTTGCTCTAGAAGATACTCCACAGGCCAACAAAGTTCCTTTGTCTATAAGTTAATCTTTTGAGTAAGTTTTGTGCTTATTGCTTTCTTTATTGTAAGCTTCTTTGATCAGCAAAATTTCAGGTGTGTCTTCAACCTGTGTTTTTCACCTTAACTTCAAAGCTTTGTTCCTGTGTTTTACAAAAGAAGTAAAATCTTGCCAGGTGTAAAGTCAAGTCTTGAGCAGAGATGTATGCAAGTGCAACTTCAGCTTCTGAACTGCAGGGAGTTTTACACAGTGAGGAGAAAGATCCTTGCAAGCTGTGAAATGTACCTTTAAAAACTGCTTAAGAAAACAAGCAATTTCCTCATGCTGAGTCCAGGCCCCTGTGCTTGTTTTTTTGAGAATTATTGCTGCCTGTCTGTCACTGCCCATGTGTTTCAGCTTGTAAAATAATCATGTAGGAACTCAGGGGATTGGCAGTGTAATCATCTAGCAAGTTTTAATAACATGGTGGTGGTTGTCTTTGAGTTGGCCATCAGTTTCTTACTTTAGTAATTCCTTTAATGCAGAGAAGAGCCAAGTGCCAGCTGGCAATGCTTGGCTTTTGGATACCTGGAATGTCCCATTAGAGCTTTCCTTTTTCTCACCCTAGGAAACAGATTTAAGTTAGTCTAAAACTGAATCCCAGGATCTTCCTGGGGCCAAAAACTTTGTTAGATTTGGACTGCTGTGAATAGAAATGGACATCTTGGAGGCAAGAATGTGTACAGTGGGGTAATGGATAATCTCTCTGGTAACCAAATGGATGAGATTGAAGTACTAGACCCAGACCCAGGTGAGAAGTGCTTTGTCTGTTCAAAGACTGGGTTAGTGGTGAAATGCTGGGCTTCATTTAAGATGAAGCAAGGAGAACTTGTCCAGCTGTCTCCAGTTCTGGGCTCTACAGTTCAAGAGAGACAGGAAAATACTGGAGGGAGTCCAGTGGAGGGCTATGAGGATGATGAAGGGATTGGACTGTCTCAGGGATGAGGAAAGGCTGAGAGACCTGGGGCTGGGGAGAAGAGAAGACTCAGAAGAGATCTGATCAATGTTTATAAATATCTAAAGGGGGGGTGTCAAGAGGATGGAGCCAGACTCTTTTCAGTGGTGCCCAGTGACAGGACAAGAGGCAATGGGCACAAACTGGAACCCAGGAGGTTCCATCTGAACAGGAGGAAAAACATCTTTCCTGTGAGGGTGCCAGAGCCTGGCCCAGGCTGCCCAGAGAGGTTGTGGAGTCTCCTTCTCTGGAGAGATTCCAAACCTGCCTGGATGTGTTTCCGGGCAGCTTGCTCTAGGTGACTCTGCTTTGGCAAGGGGGTTGGACAAGATGATCTCCAGAGGTCCCCTCCAACCTCTACCCTTTTGTGATTCTGTGAGAAATTCAAGACTCCACTGGGTACAATAGAGGAAGCTGGTGTGAGACTTGGGATGGTGCATGAGAGGGGAAAATCTTCAGTGATTTTGTATCTTCCTCTGTTGCTTTCAAGCGCCAGTATGAGAGGCAGAGCATTCAGCATTGGCGATGTCTTGTGTTCTCCCAACTGGACACTTGATGTGATGGTCTAGAGACTGTGGTAGTGTTCTGCTTTTATGGCTGCTGGTGGTAGAGCTGGGCAGGAATGAGTAGGGAAGAGGACTCAGTTGAAGAGAGCCAGGTTGGGAAGCTGTCATGGCTTTTGTCAGATAATCTTTTTAGAAATAAATCTGTTTGGACATGGCTTTTCCAGACTCCTAAATGCAGCCATCTCTTGGGGGTGCCGAGCTTTTGTTTTTCAGAGGCTGTGAGCAATGAACTTTTAACTGCAGTTATGTCTAGAGATTGGAGAGCCCTTCCCCCAAGCTTAGCAGAAAAATGTCAGACATAGCACAATGACTTGTTTTAGGGTTGGTGTAAATCTTGAAATGAAATAGTCCAGCCTAATGAAGCGATGCAATGTTTTAATAAAGCTGCCAGGAAAGAAGTAAGGATGGTAGTTGTGTTCATTACTGCATAGAATAAATCTTTCAGGCTCTGCACAGAAATGAGCAGAAAGGGGGCGAGCTGACTTGCTGGTTTGTAGGCTCAACCCCATCCCAAGGCTTTAAGAGTGGCCACTGCTTGCAGTGAGAGAAGGTGGCATTTCCATCCTTTCCTAAGAAAATACCACTGCTGTGCCCCTAAAGGGGCAGGTTTAGCTATGGTCTCTTTGAGCTCAGGTGATAGGAATTTGAGTGGGAGTCTGTGTATAGAGGTTTAAATTGGTCCCTGCTGAATAAATACATCCCTGTTGAGGGCATTCATTTGACACTTCACCCATTTTCTGTAATATAATTCCTTTCACACCCCCTTTTGCCAGGGCTTCCTCCAGAAACTTTCTGTGAGGGTAAGCCTCAGCCTGCTGTTAGAATCATAGAATCGTTTTGGTTGGAAGAGACCTTTCAGATCAAGTCCAACTGTTAACCCAGCACTGCCAAGTCCACCACTAAACCATGTCCCTCAGCTCCACAGCTGTTAAACAATTTCAGGGATGGGGACTCCACCACTTCCAGCAATGGGCTTGGTAAGATTCAAATGAGTTGCTTCAGGTTCTCAGTATATTTTGCATGCTCTGTGCTTTTCAGTGCCTTCTGCAGGTTCCTCTGTTTGCTGCTCCATGTGAGGGCCCTGGTAACATCAGGGTTAGTTTCTGGTGGCAACTAATAATTTGGATTTGTGATGCTTATGCAAGAGTTGTGAAGAGGAATTGCCTTTGATGGCAGGTTGGTGGTGTCAGGCCTTGGACTTGGTCACCTGCTAGGACAGGAGGCATCTGGTAGTAGGAATGAAGAGGATATTTTCTGTGTAATGAATATTATTTCTTCATAATTAAACTTATATTAGCTCGGGGTTTTCTGGTGTAATATTAGTCCAATTCTTGTGTTCCTTAAACATTTCAGAGTTCCCTAAGAAATGTGATTTAAAACCAAATCTGATTTTCTTTTTTCCACTCAACTGCCAGTCACTTGACTGCACTTTGTTGACTACATGATGAATGCTTTTCATTTCAACTCCCAATAAAAGGTGGTGTTTTTTGTGCTGTCTCTGCTCAGCTTTAAAGAGCTTAGTGAGCTCAACTGACTCGAGGTGTGCAGTGACTTGTGTGAGAAAGCAGCACTTTACTTGCCTGGCTCTGGTCAGGACTTAAGCTAAGCCTTGTGAAATAAAACCAGACCCCTCAATAGTATCAGATGGTGTCCCCTGTGTTAGACAATTAAGGAAGTTTCAGTTATGTTTGGTGGTGAGCTCATTTGCTGTGACCCCTCCCATGTAGCCATATTGCTGAGCTGAAGAACTGGATCAGCCACAGGTAGCACTTGGGAGCAAATGGGCTGAAATAGAATGTGACTCATAGAATCATTTTGGTTGGAAAAGACCTTTAAGATCATCAAGTGCAACCATTAACTCAGCACTGTCAGGTCACCACTAAACCAGCACCACATCCACACAGCTTTGAAACCCCTCCAGGGATGGCGGCTCCACCACTAGCCTGGGCCAGGCCTTGAAAACCCTTTTGGGGAAGACATTTTTCCTCATGTCCAGCCTAAACCTCTCCTGGCACAACTTGAGGCCATTTCCTCTCATCCTATCACTTGCTTCTTGTGAGAGAGACCAACCCCCATCTGGCTCCAACCTCCTTTCAGGGAGTTGTTGAGAGCAAGAAGGTCTCTGCTGAGCCTCCTTTTCTCCAGGCTCAACAACCCCAGGTCCCTCAGCTGCTCCTTGCAAGACTTGCACTCCAGACCCTTCAGATAGATCAAATCTTCATTCTTCAAACAGTGTATTGGTGGCCAGCACCTTTTCTGAACCATAGCCATTTAATGAGAATTTTTTTTCACTAGCAGAGCCAGTGTGCAACATCATGTCTGCTGTTGCCCACACACGAGTGCCCAGAGCTGAACCAGATGCTGCTGAAGGCAAGCTGACTTATCTGTTCTCTTCAGGGGGGTATATATTTGAGCTCTGAGAAATGCACATCAAAAGCTGCAGTTAATCAGCATTCCTGTCCAGTGAGGAGGAGAAGATAAACTCAATGTAATTGGCATTTCCAGGCACAGAGAGGCCTGGGCGAGGGCTTGGGTGAGATTTGCCAGCTGTTCCCTGGTCAGTGAATGGAGGAGGTGTGGGCTGCAGAATTATTTTCTGCATGAACCAGAATCCAGCCCTGGTGCTAGCTCAGAGCCTTTGTGATAGCTGGTGGGGCAGGATCACTATGTGGGTTTTGTCTCATGTCACAGATGTCCTCACTTAATGACAGGATTGTTCAGGTTGGAAGTGATAATCTAGGCCAAACCTCCTGCTGAAGCAGAGTCACTGAGAACAGGTTGTCCAGGACTGTGTCCAGCTGGGGTTTGAATGTCCCCACAGGTGGAGATTCTACAACCTCTCTGGTCAGCCTCTTCCAGTATTTGACTACTCTCATGGTCAGAAAGTGTTTTCTTGTGTTCAGATGGGATTTCATGTGTTTCAGTGTGTCCATTGCCTCTTGTCTCATCAGTGATGCTGGTGAACCTGCCTCCTTTTTCATTCCTTCCCACCATGTACTTAGATACTTACTGATATAATCATCCCTCAACCCTTCCTCCAGGGGTTTTTTAAATCCCTTCAGGGATGGGCACTCCACCACTGCCCTGAGCAGCCTGGGCCAGCCCTCGACAACCCTTTTGGGGAAGACATTTTTCCTCATGTCCAACCTAAACCTCCTCTGGTGCAACTTGAGGCTGTTTCCTCTTGTCCTGTTGCTTGATCCTTGGGAGAAGAGACCAACCTTCACTTGGCTCTATCAAGGGTGAGGTCTCCCCTGAGCCTCCTTTTCTCCAGGCTCAACAACCCCAGGTCCCTCAGCTGCTCCTCACCAGACTTGTGCTCTAGACCCTTCCTCAGCTTCTTTGCCCTTGTCTGGACCCACTCCAGCCCCTCAATATCCTTCTTGGAGTGAGGGCCCCAAAACTGAATACCAGAAAACGATGTTAATGAAGCACTGACTCGGTGATCACAACTTTTGTGCTGAGATTATGAACTATAAATCCAATAATATCAACAGAGGTTACTACGAATGCAGCGTAAGTCCCACCTTGAGCTGAAATGACACCGTGTTGGCCTTCAGGAGAGTTTGTTGTGACCCAGGCTGTCGTGTTGGCCTTCAGGAGTGTATGTTGTGACCCAGGCTGTCTGATGTGCCCCTTTCCCTGCAGCAGGTCTGTGTACCAGCCAAATGGGGCAGCAGGTCTGAGCAGGAGCCCCTTGCATGTAGCTTGGAGTACTACAAGGAAACAAGAGGTGAGACCTTGTGGGTTGAGGGCTGTAGCTTGGATTCCTCTTGCTGTGTCCTAGCAAGTGCTTCCTAGCTGTTACCTAGAAGTTGGCAGAGTTTGGGTATTTACAGATTCTGATCATGTTTCAGATGATGAGCTTTAACAGTAGTCCCCTATCTCAAAGCTGCCATTTGAAAACTCTGTTATATTTAGCTGTTTTTTATTACTGGCAACCTCAGCAGCTGAAATTGGACCTTGGGGCTTCAAAGCAGCTGCTTGGTTAAGGAAGCATTGCTGAATAAAAGCTCCCTGCTCTGCTGCCCTCCCCCTGCTTTTCTGTGCTCCCAGCTGTGTCAGCCCAGCAGCAAGGAAGGGAAGCTGGCCTTGAAGTGAATCTAAAGAGGAAAAGAGTGAGAAGAGGAGAGGTGGAGTTAGCTGGCTGAATGCAAGAGCAGCCCGCAGCGTGGGAAGATGAGAAAGCAGGAGCAAAGCGACGGCTGCTTGAATCTCTGTGTGGGTGAGCTCTGCGGAGCAAGGGCTGAATAGAGGGGAGGGCCAAGGAGTTTAAAGACTGAACACACTCAGTGAAGAGGCAGGGATTACACTCCTCTTCCTTTCTGGAGTGGCAATCAAAGGAAAAAGGTAAGGGGGGTGAGGAAGCGAGTGAAATCAGCGCCAAATTTCACTTAAAATACGAGCCCTTAACAAACAAGGGGCTGTGAAATGGGAGAACACCCTCAGATCTTTTTGGTGTAATGCAGGGAGCAAGGCACAATACTCCAATTTCACTCTATTCTTACTTTGGTTGTGTAACTGTGCTCTAAGCTATCACTGGCAATACTTGTTTGAATCCTCAGTGCAGCCCAAGTGTTATGATATTTCAGAGTATGAAAGTAACTGGCAAATACAATCTTTTTTTTCTTATTTTAACTTTTTTTTAAGAGATTAGCAGAAACCTGCAGACAATAGGATGACATTTCCTTTCTATATCACTCCTGGCTTCGATAGAGAGCAGTGTGGCTTTTTGCCAAGTCTAACACATTCAAGTTGAACTCCACATATTTTAGGCAGCTTGAGGTAAATAAATCAGAATCTTAAATGCACTGAGCAAAACTATTCAGTCTCAGAAGGTCACTTTGGACTGCTGCAAGTGACTTGACTACACCTTTGAAGGCTTGGAGGGAGTTCAAAGTATGTAGAAAAGTAAACAAAATTGGGGGAAACCTTGTTTATGCCTTCTAAGGTAATGGAATTGCTGGTCTTCAGCCCCATTTTGTCTGCTGCTGCTGTATATGCAGTCATATATGCAGTTGGTCCCCTGTGATTGCTTATGGCTCTTACTGTGCAGTAAGGGAGTTTTCCCTGCCTTTAAACTAGAAGGTGGAGCACAAAAGTGGTTTGCTCAACTTTTCCACGGTGGTTGAAGTAGGTACTTCATGTGGGGTCCTGTGCCTCAGCCAGCATCCTCCCACAAAGACATTGCCTTTTATCCGTGATCTTTGAGGCTGCTTAATAAGGTCTGGGGCTGAGTGGTTGTTCGAAGAGGGTGGTCAGTGGGACAGGGGCATTTTCCTGCTGTGCTGAAGAGCAGCTGTGGGCACAGCCCCTCCAGTCCAGCAGCATCTACCCTTGGTTACCAAACCCACAACTGTTTTTGGTAGTCCTGGGTAACCACAGTGCTTTGCTTACCCCGTCTTTCCTTTGGCAGTGGTGACCAGTGACTCACTAGAAAAAACAGAAAACTTTCTTCTAAGGATTTTCAGAATTTAGTGTGCCTCTGAATGATTTCCTCCTGCCAGCCGAGTACTGGGAAGCTGTCGAGTGGAAAAAGCTAAACCTTGCTGTCTGTTCCCATTTTCCTCATTTTTACTGAGGACTGGAGAAAGACAAGGCTGGCGTTACAATGTCAGAGGGCTTTCAAACTATGCCATGTTTGTGAAGCTGGGGAACATCACATCGTTTTGGAAGAAGGGTCCTGGCTTTTCAGCTGTCCAGACCTTAGAGCTGGTACTGTGAGCTTGACTCCAGACCTGCAAAGCTCTCAGCTGCAGAACAGTGAGAGCACGTGGATGGGGCTCTGCAAGATCAGAATGAGATGCTGCTGCTCCTTAGTCTAGCTGCAGCTTTATATTTTTCCCTTTTTGATGATCAGCTCTGTGCTCAGGGAAAAACTTGCTGTTTATCATATCTCCATTTGGGTGGGCGGCAGCCACGCTGAACCCCCACGTTCTGCTCTCTCTTTGCATCTTGGAGCTTTTGTGTAGTAAGTCTCCAAGAATAGAGCAACTCTGCTATGAGAGCAGCTTTCAACCTACTGGAATTGTAGGTTTAATTTCAATGTGGCTGGCTTGAAAGCAGAACAGCTTTCTTTCTGCTTTGTCTCCTGGCAGAATGCCAGGCTCCCCCAGCTTCCTGCTGTGGTTGTGGTGGCTTTCCAAACGATAGAATAAATCCACTTTTTTTTCCCTTCCTAGCTCTCCCTTGAGGGACTCATGAAAGCCTTGCTCTCTGAAAGGCACGTTAGAAGCCTTAAAAATGCATAAGAGTATCAAAGTGTGACGTGAGAGAATAATCTACATAATCCGATTTTTGGGTTTATCTGGGTTTTTTGTACAGCAGAGGCTGTGTATGACATGGTCCGTGCTGAAAGCTGGACGGCCACCTCCTCTTTCACCCCTTTCTGTGCTGTTTTAGCATTCAACAAATGTCTCTTTGAGGCCTAACTGGCATACAAAAACTTTTGGAGGCCGGATGAGAATTCAAAGTGGGCTCTTCAAGGTGCAAAGGCCTTAAACGAATGAGGTGAATGGAGTTTTAAGATGATAGAGTATCCTTGCTAGCAAAGAGGTACAAAATGGAGAATAACGCAGCTTGCCTGGTGAGGTTTCAGGAGTCAGTGGATCAGAGGAGTCCAGATTGGATGTTCTTGATGTCTCTCATGGCTTTGTATTTCTATGATGCTGTAGAAAGCAAACACCAGTAGGCTGGGTGGAGTGTGCAGGTGATAATGGACATTAGAATCATAGAATTATCAGGGTTGGAAGGGACCTTAAAGATCATCTAGTTCCAACCCCCCTGCCATGGGTAGGGACACCTCCCACTAGAGCAGGTTGCTCACAGCCCCATCCAGCCTGGCCTTAAACATTTCCAGGGATGGGGCTTCCACCACCTCTCTGGGCAACCTGTGCCAGTGTCTCCCCACCCTCATGGTGAAGAACTTCTTCCTAACATCTCATCTGAATCTACCCACCTCTAGTTTTGAGCCATTAGCAGCCTTGCCTGGTTCTAAAAACAAGATTGTGATGGACGAGGATTTACAGGAGGTGGATGAAGGCCAAGGATATGGACCTCCAAAATGTGTCCTCTTTGCAGTGCTCCTGATAATGCTGGGTTAGGATAGAGTGGAGAAGTGCTGCCTGTTCTAGAGGTATGAGAAGCAAGGAGGTACATTTGGTGCTGGAGGATTTGGAGTTTTATGCAATCCAGGGAGATGCAGCTGAGCCTGGGACTTGCATTTACTTGCCCATGAGGTCTCAAAAGGCAGATGGTGAGAAGGTGAAAAGGTGATTGTGAGAGAGGCAGGGCTTTGCAGCTGTTGAGGTAATTATTTTTAAAATCAGTGATGTGAATGGGCAAAAACTTAGTGTGATAATGTTTTGTGCCATCTGTGACCTATTAGGTGAGAATAGTGATGAGAAGAGCTAGTATCTGATAGCTTATTGCCTCAGCCAGCCTGGCCAAGGGTGGATCCAGGTTCATACATCTGTGCTTTGCTGTAGCTTTTTTGCTTAGAGAGGGTCCTAGAAGCTGTATCCTTTGAAGGAGCAAAGACTATACAATGATTCCTCTCGCTGACCTTGTTTGTGAAAATATGGCTTTTTCCAGGAATGCATAAAAATAGCAGCCAGCCCTCTCCAGCAGTAACAGCCTTTAACAGCAGTGACCTGAGAAGTGGGGTCCATCACTGCATTCCCCCACCTCTGGGCTGGGACTTGGAGTCTGAGGTATTTAAATGAGTTATCTTCAATGGGGTCCTTAAATTCAGCACCTCTGATGCCAATGTGGCAGATCTCTGGCCAGTTTTGAGTCCCCAGCTCACAGATCCTCGCTGCCAGAGCTGTGTGTGTGAATCCACCTTTGGCTCCAGGGGCTACTGAGTGGCAGTGAGCACCCTTCCCTCTGCCTTCCCCTCTCCTCTAGCCACTGCTGGGTTAGGATTGTTACTGGTAGCAGTTCCCTCTGCCTGTGGGTCACTTCTTCAGCCCGTTGTATCTGGCAGAGCTCTGCCAAGACGTATGGAAATGTATTTGCAATCCTGAAATATTTGTAAGCTTTTGCTTCAGTTGAAAAATGGCGTTTACTGTTCAGCTCCCCCAGCCTGAATGTTTCCTTCAAAAATGTGGAATGAGTCCTACTTCTGGCTGAAGCCTGTATTAGTCTATTATAGAAATTAGGCAGCTGCCCAAAAGTCTGCCAAGGGACAAACCCTACTGCTTGCCATTAAAGCTTTTAACAGATGAGATTGGTAGGTGAGTCCATGACCACCTGGGCTCCTGCTGCTGCAAACACTGTGCAGCAGGATTCATATGGACATACATCAAAATCCTGAACGAGTGCAGTTTCCCCCCTGTTTTAGAAGTGACCTACTTGAAAATACAGGCAGGAATGTAATTATCATCAGGAAACAGCTCACCTTCTGTCACTTAATTATATTTTCCGTGTATACTTAGTCCATTTCAAAGAAGCTGTGTTGGATGGCACACCGGGCTTCCCTTTAATTACTGCTGTATGGTAATTGCCATGTAATTACACTGTTATGAATATGATGTGCATGTATTATCGTGGGGCAGTGATTTATGGAATGTAAGCATATTTGCAAAGTGTTATAGATGTTCTTCACACAGGCTTGCTGAGCCCTTTAATGACAGTGGTCTTTCACAGCTATCCAGTGGTTTAATTTTCCTGTGTTTAAGGTCTCCTGGAGTAATGCTACTTCATCACCCAGCCAATATTCTGGAAATTACACTAGCTGGCCGTGGTGAGGTATCTAATGGTCCTCATCACGCTTGCAAAACCAATTTACTAGTGCAGGAATAAATCAGGTGTACTAAAAAACCAGGTTGAAGGACTTCTGGTGGGAGTATTTTGGTACTGACGTGCCTCAGGGTGCTTAGTGTCTGTTGGTTAAAAAAAGGATAGGTCAGTAATCCCATTGCTGAAAGGAAATAGGTTCAATTAAGTGTGAGCACCTCACCTGTGCACTCAGTGGTGCCTCTTTAGGTAATCCTTCCCTTCTGTTAGCTTACAGGGTAGCTTTGCCAGAGCACTGCTGGCAATTAAATTTACCCTGAAAGGACCAAGTCCCTCTGGAGATGACCTTTGTATGAAAATTACTTTCAGGAGTAGGTTGCGACCCCAAAAGGGCAACAGAAAAGGTCTTGAATCCTTTACTGTCAAAACTACGTGTGGCTTTGTAGCACTGGGAGCTTAGGTACAGAGAGGCTGGGGATTAAAATGGGTGAGTGTGCTGAGCAGTGGAGCATCCAGCTGCTTGCAGATGGAAATTTGGAAGCATAATAATTTGTGCATTGCCAGCTCTAACCTTGGATCAAGATTTAAAGGTGTTTGTGGTGGGGATTTTTGCTCCAGGATGTTTACTCATAACTTCCTATAACTCTTCTGCTGTTAACATGCTTTGCACATCTGCCCTACTTTACCATGGTCCTGGTGAGAGGATCCCCTGTTCTTCTGTGTACTTTTTTCTGCATCTCTTTGGCAGCACGTCACTGGGTGCAGATGTGGAGCCAGGTGTGATCCTTATTTCAGCTTAGGCAGTGACATACTGTCATCTCCTGTTTGCTTACACATTAATACAGTCCCATGCTGCAGCCCTGCACCTCCTGTACCTGGGAGAAGAAGGAACATGAGCACTCCAGCAGCAGCAATAGGACAGAAAAGTTCCTCAGAACACAGCTTTTCAGACAGTTTTACTCAGTGCAACACAAGAAAACATATTACAGAAAATAGGAAAGACAAAACTTCTAGTTCATCCCAGGATCTGCAGTTTTTTTAAGGTGCTTTCAGAAGTGTTGGGCCACTGCATTGTAGGGACAACTCCCTGTATCTAACAGCTTGTGCTTGCCCTTGCTGCCCTGGTGATTGCCAAGGAAATTTCAGTCCAGAGATCCATGGCTGATGAAATAAGTTGCAAAGAGGAGAGGCACCCACTTGGCAAGAACTTTTGCAGCAAGTACTATATGGTGGCTGATTGTAAAGTTGTCTGGGAAAGGCTTTTTGAGCAACACAGTTCCTAGAATTAAGATTATTCTCATCCTTCTGGATTTCTGTGGCATATTTTATGCAAATGAAAATTGTACCGGGAAAAATAAATCTCCAGTTTTGTGCTTATGCTAATGTACAAATGCTGCTCTTGCTGTAAATTTGCTCTTTGCTAAATTCCCAAATTTAGCGAAACTGAAGTGACTGGACAAAACCAAACTCCATCTGCCTGTTACCAGTGGCACCAAACGTGATGAAATGAGGTATGACTAAACCATGCAGGCAAACACATTTTTATCCCAAATTAAATTTGTATGTGGGCTTTGGTTCACTGCTCTGCACAAAGGGTGAAACTGGCTGTGAAGAGGACAAAGGGCTCGTCACCAACACATGCAATTGCTTTGACGTGCTGCACAGCAAGGGCAATGGCTTTGCTGAAACTTGGCCAGGCAGCTGCATCACCTCCTTTTCTGCAAACATGCCACTAAAATAATTCTTTGTAAGCCTTCATGTAGTGGTACTGCTGTTTTTACAGCTTTTTTTATTCACAGTTAGGAGCTGGGCAGCTAATGACATGTAAGTCCCATGCACATTGTCCTGGTGGCTGCACACAGCAGTGTGTGGAGCAGGGGAGGCTGTAGCAAGGGAACCTTGCCAGGGTAGTCATGGTTTTTCTGCCTCTCACCCTTGTCTTGCATCTTCCCTGTACCCTTGTTAGAAATGAGACGGCAAGGCTTGATTCAGTCATTTTACACTTGCCTTTTAATTGATTTGTTGTTGTTTTTCTTGAGACTTGTTTGCAGGTCTCCAGGATTCTGCCCCAGGACACAGGCACAGCTTGTCTGTTGTCGTTGGCACAGAGCAGCCCCCACAGTTTGCTGAGCCAGCATCTCTTGTACAAGTTTTGCAGAGGAGATGAACTGAGCCTTGTAGGATGCTGAGCTGCCAATATAGCCAAGTACTTCCTCAAGGCTGGGGAAGTAGCTGCTTTTTTTTAGGTTTAGCCAAACTATTCCTTTTTGCAGGGTACTCCCCTTTGAGGGCAAGAGGAGCTATTTCCTTCGAGATGTAAGAGTGATGCCCGTGTCACTGATAAGCCAATGGACCAGCTACCTTTTGTGCTCAGTTATATGCATGTGATGTCACTGCTCTTCTCCAGAATAAAACCCCAGGCTGGCAGTGGCTTCTGGCACAGCTTACTCCTTAAGGCCTTCAGCAAAGCTGCTTCCCTAGGGAGAACAGCTTTCTTGTGAGCTGTTCATCAAGCAAAATACCTGCTTTCTCCATTTCTGGCTAGAACATTTTCTCCTGGGCTGGATGAACCTGCTGCTGGCCACCAGGTGCCCACCAAGCCACTCTCTTACCCCTCCTGCTCAGCAGGATGGAGGAGGAAAGATGTGAAAGCTTGTGGGTTGAGATGAGAACAGGGAGATCACTCACCAATTAGTCATGGGCAAGAGAGACTCGACTGGAGGAAGATTGATTTATTGCCAACTAAAAAGAGTAGCATAGTAAGAAACAACCTAAAAGGATGTTCCCCCTACTCCCCCTTCAAAAGCTATGGGAAACCAGTTTTCCTGGGTCCTTCTAGAATTTTCCCTTACTAACAACCAGAAAACATGAGGTTCTACAAGACCTGAATAAACCACTAATCTCCACATCCAATATTTTACTCCTACCAGTGATGCTAAGTTAGTAGTCTGAAGAAATGCTGCTGAGAAAGCTCCTTTACACTCCCTGGTTTCTGCATTGGCCACAGTTGTCTGTGGCTGGATACCATAAGTGCCTTTGAAAGGGCATCTTTAAGGTGAAGAGCACTTTAAGCTTGCACAGCTTGCATCTGTAGTTCTGTGTATCTGAGAAGTGATCATCCCTTCCATAGTCATCCCTGTATCTTTGTGGACTGGATGTTCTGCCAGTGGTGGGACAGTTGTGGATTCTCTTGACTGTTCTGTGCTGTGATTATGTCACTTTGTGTAGGAGTGGCAGAAAATAGCAGCTATTTAGCACAAGATGATCCATTCAGCTGCAATGTCAAGAAGTCTTCGTGGTGGGCTCCAGTTGATGAAAAAAGGGGGTTTTCACACAGATGAAACGGGTGGGAAGAAGGGCTAAATAGTGTTTTCCAAATAATCATTTGTCTGTTCCTTCTGGAAACTGAAGACTTGGTTTAAATAGCATCCCTCCCACAACATATTTGCTGTAGTAAATGCTCTGCTCTGAAAAGCAATGCCCTCAGAGCTGAGGGCGATTGCAGGGACTGCCCTCTGGTCAGCTTCCCTCAGTCTGCTGATATTCATGTTGAAGTCAGCCTATTAAGCTGGGATGTTTTTTTACCTGTATTCCAAGTTGCCGTGTCTTGTTCTTGTCGTTTATATCAGTCTAATATTAAGCAACTGTAGAATTGAACCTTTCTAACCTTATTAAATTATCCTTAGTCTTCTGTATGGCAGGTGATGCAGTTGCAAGGTTGCCTGCCAGGCTTGGTTGCTTTTGCAGTATCTAAAAATTCCTACAATATCCTTTTAGGAAGGTGATGGTCCCTGCATTAAACATCTAACCCTTGGAAACTGTGTGGTTGCTTCACAGTGAAATAATCCAGGAAGATGAGGCCCCATGTGGACTTTTACCAGCAGGGAGAGAACCTGGGAAGCCTGGTTCTTGTGGATGTCCTCGATATGTCCTTAATTGCTGTATTAGCAGTGGAAATGTTGCTTCTCCAAGTCCTCCCTTGCTGTTGCCCAGACAGATGTTTCCCCGTGGCCTGGAATGACTCTTCCACATCCATGTTTGCACATAGTTATCTGCCTGTGGGGTGCAGAGCACCTTTCAGAGCTGGGTTTGTCTCTGTGTCTCTCTTTATTTCCTGCTGTGTGCTCTGTGGTGCTCACAAGAGGTTTGTCTTAGCAGCAAGGAGGTTGTTCTTCAAAGGCTGACTTTCATGGTGCTTAGTGCAATGAAAATTTTGCTGCATGGTCATTTTTTCCAGGAAATGCAGAGGGGACTGATTGGGCCCAGAGCTCCTTTGGCAGCTAGGGAGTATCTTTCCCTCAGCTCCTCCTATGGGAGATTCAGGCAGAGAGAACAACCTGGCCTTGCTTCTGCTGTAATTGCTGCTTTTGCTTGATACAAAATACAGAAAATAAACTTTGGTTTGAGAGCTGCCTTCATATTTGGGCTAAAGACGCCTCTGTTGGCTGTGATGCCATCTCCTTTCCCATCCCAAATATTAAACATGCCAAGTAGGTCACATGCAGCTGAAACAAAAGATTTCTGAGCCTTCAGTGTGAATTGAAGCTGTACACCTTTGAAGCAGTTAGCTGGGATTTACATTGCTCCCCCCTCACCCTCTGCCAGTCACTTGCAATTTGTATGGAACCCAGCTGGTGAGGCTGCAAATGATATTCAGAAATCACTGAAATAGAGAGAGCCTGGGTATCTCTTTTGCCCCCGAACTGTTTTATGAGCTCAGAACAGAAGCTGCTGATTGAGTGAATTTGAAAACTAGGTCTTGAGACATTCACAGGGATTTGCTCCCTGGAGGTGAGTTGGTTCTGAAGCTGGATCTGTGTGTATTTGATGCTAAAATATATTTTTGTTGTCTGTTTCCCTTTGCCTTCAAAAATAATTAGGTTTAAACCTTCTTGGGAAACATTGACAATCCAGTTCAACTGAGTGGGGCTTTTTTTAGGCTGGCAGAAAACAAATTGTGATAACTCTTTGTTGTGGAAAAACAGTGGTCTGAAGCAGTTCAGATTTTGAGGTTAATGCAACTCAGGCTTCTGGAAATATTGGGGTTTTTTTCTTTACCTGAGAATGAGTAAGATGATCTCAAAATAGATCTCTAATGAAAAGCATTATCCTTAAGCTATGTATCTAGATAAGTGATGCATAAAACTAAAATACACAGAATTTATGAGCTGATTTGGATAGGAGCATTTTATTCAAATACAAGTGGCAGATATTGACCAAGTCTCATAGAGTCTGCCCAGTAGTCTCATTGGAGTTGTATTGATTTCAGGGGGGTTTAATGGGAATCATCAGGACAAGCTGAGACTGATTGTTCAGCAGCAGAAACAGTATTAAACTCTATCAGCTTTCCCTTCTGGGATGTATTTGATTTTATACCATATGGGTGATTCACTTAAATGTGTGGCCACAAGTTTATGAGCCCTTAGGGTCTGTTGTGAGTGAGGGTCTTGGAGGACGTTGCTTATGTCTTCTTCCAGCAGCTAAACCTTGTTTGGTGAACAGCTGAAATGAGAGACTACAGCAGGGGTGTTGGAGGAGGAACTCAGCTATGATGGGGGCATTAAGAGTGTGGCCAGCAGGTTGAGGGAGATTCCTCTCCCCTCTAGTCTGCCCTAGGGACATCACATCTGGAGTGTTGTGTGCAGTTCTGGGCTCCCTGAGTCAAAAGAGACAGGGAACTACTGGAGAGAGTCCAGTGGAGGCTGTGAAGGTGCTGAGGGGACTGGAGCATCTCTGATGAGGAAAGGCTGAGAGACCTGGGGCTGCCTAGCCTGGAGAAGAGAAGACTGAGAGGGGATCTGATCAATGCTCATCAATATCTGAAGAGCCCATGAGGGTCAAGAGGACAGGACCAGACTTTTTTCAGTAGCGTCCAGAGACAGGAGACGGGGAAATGGGCACAAACTGGAATCCAGGAGGTTTCACCAGAACAGGAGGAAAAATCTCTTTGCTGTGAGGGTGCCAGAGCCTGGCCCAGGCTGCCCAGAGAGGTTGTGGAGTCTCCTTCTCTGGAGAGATTCCAAACCTGCCTGGATGTGATCCTGGACACCCTGCTCTGGGTGACCCTGCTTTAGCAAGGGAGTTGGACAAGATGATCTCCAGAGGTCCCTTCCAACCCCCACCATTCTGTGATTCAGTGAATATTCTCATCTCAATTTATATGTGCTGGGCTTGAGGTCAGAATGCTTCTTGTGAAGCAAAGGGAAATGAGCAGGGCAGCTCACACTCCAGGTGTGAGGACATGGACTAACCGTGGCTGCCCAGCTCTCATCTTCCAGCACAGTGCTGCTTGATGAGTTAAACATGCATCTGATACTTGACCAGATCTTGTTTTAACTGAGCTAAGTTAGACAAAGGTACTTTGAGGCCCAGTCCATCTGATAATTCCTTTCTGGGTCAGTTTTGTCCCTGTGTTAAACCTAGAGACTGACTTCTACGAAGGGCCAACAGGCTTAGGAGGATTTTGACAACACTGGCACAGCCCGGATTTGGAGTTTAGTACTAAAAAATATTTTAAGCCCTTTGTCAGATGTGTTCTGAGTAGGGCTCAGGACTATATCACTTAACCTCTGTACCCAGGCAAGCATAAATCCTCTTCTTTAGCTTTTATGGGCCTGAATTGTTATAAATAATGGTGGCCAAGCTGGGCACTTTTTTCTCTTACATGCACTAATGGGTAATAAAGGAGGTGGGGGAGTGAGCTTTGAGTAGTGCTATGCCCAAGCCAGAGGGAAGATGAGACTTTTAATCTGCTTTTAGGCAGGAAAAGCAGATGCTAGTTTGGCTCGTGTATGTTAGACTTTCAGGGCACAGCTGGAAAAAAACCTCCACACCACAGTTGCATACCCTTTTTTTCTCTCTGGTATACATGGGGGACAACCCTTGAACCTGCAGATAGGGAGTAGAATATATGGTGACACTCTACTATATAGCTATAGGGGAAAAAAAGGGGGGGAGAGAAAAAAAGGGGGGGGTGTGGGAAGGGTTGGGGGGAAGCTCCACTTAGCAGTGCCCAGCCACCCTGTGCCCACTGCAATTTGTCCTTCATTCAGCACAGGCAATAGCTTTGCTGGGTCTGTTGGAGCCTCTTGTCAGGTCACTCAGTTCCTGGATGGAGATGGATCTTTTCCTGTAAATGTCAATGAACTTTTCAGGCTTAATGTGTTTTTCTGTAGGAGGAGAGACAGAGTTTAACTCCTCACTTCAGCCAGAGCACATGGGTATGACAACTGGAGCAAAGACTTCAGTCTGGTTTGGCACACTCCAGTAGTGTGGCTAAGCACAAGTTACAACGCTGAGTAATCCCTGTGCAAGCTGGACTCATTGTTGATGGCTTTGATATCTTACAGGCAGAGGGAACAGAAGGCCTGGCTGTGAGGGAGAATGCCAGTGGGTTGTGGCTGCTCCATCCCTGGAGGTATTCAGGGGATGGGGCTTTGAACAACTTGGTCTAGTAGGAGGTGTCCCTGCCTATGGCGAAGGGGCTTGAACTAGATAATCTCTGAGGTCCCTTCCAACCCCAACCATTCTATGATTTAAGATGCATTGCTTGTCCCACTGCCTGGAACTGCTCTCTTCTGGGGCAGCTCTGGTTTGCAAGATGGTAGTAAACTCATTAATTTCCCATAATTTTTAGATGGAGGGATGGTCAGGAATTTTTCTTGTACTGTGCAGATGTGTATAAGTGGGTGGCATTCTGGGGGAGCTGGAGCACTGGTCTGCTCTGTTGTATTCCATCAGTTTTAGTTTTTAGTGATTATATGAGAGTGATGAAATGTGACAACTCTGCTCCAGCTTGCTGAGCTCCCTGTCTCTTGGTCTTGCTCTTTCATGTGAGCTACTTCTTGAACTCCCAGCTGAAATGCTCTGGAACTTGCTGTTCTGCATTTGTGCATGATTCCTACCATCATTTCCATCCCTTAACAAGTGTTAAGATGCTTAGTAGTGAAAGCAGAAAGCTTAAACAGGCTGAAGTGGAAAGGACTCGAGGTGCTTCTGCTCTTGCCTATAGAAGCAATTTAAATAGGACCATGAAAATGCTGAGGGCTCTGGAGCATCTTTCTGATGAGGAAAGGCTGGGAGCCCTGGGGCTATTTAGCCTGGAGAAGACTGAGAGGGGATGTCATCAATGCTTAGCAATATCTAAAGGGCCAGTGGGTGTCAAGAGGCTGGGGCCAGACTCTTTTCAGTGGTGCCCAGTGACAGGACAAGGGGCAATGGGCACAAACTGGAATCCAGGAGGTTCCAGCTGAACAGGAGGAAAAAATTAGTTCCTGTGAGGATGCCCAGGCTGCCCAGAGAGGTTGTGGAGGCTCCTTCTCTGGAGAGATTTCAAATCCACCTGGATGTGATCCTGGGCAACCTGCTCCGGGTGGTCCTGCTTTAGCAGGGGGGTTGGATGAGATAATCTCCAGAGGTCCCTTCCAGCTCTCCCCATTCTGTGACCAGGATCTATTAATGTGCTTCCCTCAGAGCTGTACATTTGCAGCAGTACGACTCTTGTGGCTTATTCCAGACTGCCCAAAAAAACTTTGGGCTGTCTATAAAGGGACTCCCCTCAGCCTGTCTCTTGGAGTGCTTTTCTTGGAGTGTGTTTCCTAAGAAGCTGGAAGGGTACACCATCAAGAAATCGTGCAGTAATGAAGCATGGATATTTCAGTCTTGGGGAACTGAGAAAGGAGTCCCTGCTGCCAACTACATAAGCTGAACTGTTTGGCCAGAGTGGTGTGTGTCTATCTGATGAAGCATTCTAGCAATCTGTTGCATGTGTCCTCCAAAAGACTACAAATAAAATAGGAGATTACAAAGAAATTCAAGTGGCTTCTCATACCGATTTGTTGTAACTTCATTTGGGATTTACAAAGAAATCTGCAATTGGATTTCTAAGGAAAGCAGAGGGTAAGGGAAGCAAAGGAAGCCTATCTGGGAGAATCTGCTCTGCTCTTACACTGCAAGGGGATACTGGAGGCAGTCCAGGTGAAGACACAAAGGGTTTAGTTCTCCTTTAGAACTTGTTAAACAGCCTTAATTCAGGATTAGAAACCTGGAAGGTAAGCATCTTTGTATGTGGGAATCACTGTTGTGAACCAGAAAGCTTAGACTGATCACAGCAGGGAAGAGAGCATAAGAACCTGGTGAAGAGACTTCTGGCAGGGCTGCACTGGTGAGTTCTTAATACCAGTGGTGGGCGTGTTGGTGGAGGTGATGATGACTTGTTCCTGCTCAAAGCTGATGTGTGACACAGTTTACTGACAGCATTGAAAGGACTGGTTAAAATAGCAGGGACTCAGTGAAGGAAAACAAAGAGAATGGCAACTGTGTGAAGAAACAAAGGAAGAACAAGCACAGACTGATCCTCGTGAGGAATTCAGGCCTCCTTGGTGGCTGCCTGCCACTCGGGTGTGATGGTATGTGAGCAAACAGTGTCCAGAATGCTCTGGGCTCTCTCACTACCTCAGGCTCTGGAGGTGTGACCCACTGACAGTGTCAAATAGCTCTGAGCCTAAAAGTCCTTCTCTCCAGGCTGAAAAACCATCTTCTGCTGGGAATGTCCCTCTGCCTCTTAACTTGTGTGGGGTAAATGGTGTAGGAATGATTCCAGGAGAGTGCAAGTACTCTGGTAGGTTGAGTCTAAGCTACTGAACATGTAAGAGGAGGATACCAGAGACTTGTGAGGTAGTAGAAAATGAGGGTAGAAATCAAAGAGCAGATCACAGAATCCCAGAATGGCCAGGGTTGGAAGGGACCTCTGGAGATCATATTGTCCAACCCCACTGCTAAAGTGGGTTCTGATGCACCTGGAGGGACCTGGGCTTCTGAGGTGCTGTTACACCTCAAGTCCTGTGTCTGCTCTGTGGAGGAAGCTCTCTGGAAAGGTGGCAGAACAGTACAGATTGAAAATTACCATTTCTACAGACCCACAGCTGTCACCAAATCTGGGCTTCAAAGCATCTCTTTTTTTTCAAGCTGCACTTATTCTTGGAATATGTTTAAAACAGAAGGTCTCAACTCCTGGCATTTCCAAAGCAGACACAAGATCATCCACACAAATATAACACGTTTGAGCAGCGTTTTCGTGCTGGAGCACCATGGGAAGCACCAGGCTGGATTCTAGCTGGAGTAACAGTTTCCTTTAAGCCCCAATCCTCTTTTTATCTATCTTCAGTCCTCATTCAAGCCTCTCTGTCCTTTGTTGCTGTATTCTACAAAGCTAAACTTGCCTTCTCCACTCTTAAGTGTGATGAGGCTGCTGACAGCAGCGTTGTCAGTTGGTTTGTAGTCCAGCTTTGTTAACCCAAGGTGCTAATACCTTTTGATTCATCTGCTTGACTACAGCAAAAGGCTTCCCAGAGCAGGCTCCACAGCTCTGTGCTGGATTTGTTTGTAAATGTAGACACTTAATGGTGAAAAAAGGTATGCCACCACCTCAGAGCCTGCAGAGGGTATCTCAACCTGGGCCCTGGGTGCTTTGAAACCATAATTAAAGAGTTCAGGCATGTTTGGCTGAGGAAGCTTGTTAGCTTGGCAGGGGAGGGGGATTGTTTTCCCTGAAAGATTGAGCCCTAATTACCAAGCTGAACATTTGGTATCATTCATGCTGAGTGAGTGCAGTGCCTGAAGAATGATTTCACTTTAGGGGATCACTGTAATTGCTTGGCCTGATCTTGTCACGTTTTGCTGCAGGGAGACATTCAAGTCCAGGAGACCCCGATGGCTTTTTTTCAGCGTGGGAAGGAAATGAAAAGCAAAAGCACCAACCCTCTTGTTTGCCACATTCCTGGGCTGTCCTCACTGCTGCAGTGTCCCAGCACCAGCCCAGCAACGTGACGTGAGTAGCATCTGGCACATGCTGTTGGTTCTTTGATCCTCTTCCCAGGGGTGGGTGCTGTGCAGTGGCCTTGTTTCCACTGCTCACGTCTTTACATGTTTGCTAAAGACAGGAGAGTGGAAGAAATGTGTTTGTCCCCAGACAAAGCTGCTCTCCAAGCTGTGAAGGACACGTTGGACAGTGAAGCTGTTTCACTGGAGGAGGATAGTTTTGTGGCTACTTGAACAGAATTTAATTTTGCTTAGATTCGGTCTGTGGTGCAGAGGAGAACTCAGCCTGCCAGGGAAGGAGGGGTGCATGGCTGGGTTTATAATTAAAGAGCTATTATAATAAGATTTGGAAATGACTGAATAAATCACATGGACATGGGCTCTATTTCACTGTAGTGACCAAAAAGCCTTTTGTTGCTTGCTGTCAGGTGGACTTTGACAAGCTTTGTGCTGAATCTGTTGGAGCCAGCCCTGGCACATCCTCTCTTGCTTCACAACCATTACATTAGTGGGATGGGAAGATATTAAGGCAAATCCCTGCAAGGCTGGCAGGTTGCCTGGCAGCTGACCCTGGCCAGAAGGAGCACTGCCCTGGGGATTTAACTGCCTTGTTGCACCAGAGTGGCTGTCGAGATCGATCACTCTGAGCTGGAGGGTTCAGCAGCTGATCCTGTGAGATCGTCCCATGAAGATGTGCCAGCACAGCCTTGCTCCATGCTCCCTTCAGGAGCTAAAGCTGGAAAGTTTTTTATGGAGCAATCTTGAGCTTTTGGCCCAATCAGCCTCTGAACAATGGGTGTGGAGATGGTGGTGGCAGGAACCAGGGTTACCCAGATGAGAACGATGCTTTACTCTTGCTTAAGTCTAGGCATGATTGCCTTTGGCAAATAGAGGGGTTTAATATAGACATGGTCTGAGGAAATTTCTATGGACTGAACTGCAGCTTAAACTTAAGAAACATGAACTTGTCAGTGAGTAGTGAGAGCAGGGGATGAGCCAGGACATCCAGTGGGACCCCAGCAAGGCAGTGCTGTCACCACTGTGGTCCTGCAGCCTCTCAGCATAGCAGGATACTAGCTGCTAAAACAGGGTCCGTTAAACTGGCACCATAGAATTGTTTTGGTTGGAAAAGACCTTTAAGATCATCCAGTCCAACCATTAACCCAGCACTGCCAGGTCACCACTAAACCAGGTCCCTCAGCACCACAGCTACATGGCTTTTAAGCCCCTCCAGGGATGGGGACTCCACCAGTGCCCTGGGCAGCCTGGGCCAGGCCTTGACAACCCTTTCAGGGAAAACATTTTTCCTGTTGTCCAACCTAAACCTCTCCTGGCACAACTTGAGGCTATTTCCTCTTGTCCTGTTGCTTGTTTCTTGGGAGAAGAGACCAACCCTCACCAGGTTCCAGCCTCCTTTCAGAGAGCTGAGTGAGAAGGTCTCCTCTGAGCCTCCTTTTCTCCAGGCTGAACACTCCTAGGTCCCTCAGCCACTCCTGACAAGACTTGTGGTCTAGACTCTTCACCAGTTTCCCTTCTGGACATGCTCTAGCACCTCTATGTCCTTCTTGGAGTGAGAGGTGAGTGGTCCCACAGCCTCTGAACATGGCAGGACACTACCTGGTAAAATGCAGTCCATTGACAGCCCCAGACAAGGTGAGGGGATGTGCTGGGAGAAGCCATGGGCAGCAGGAGGTGGCTTCAGAGACAAGGCTGGAGACAATGTGGGTCTAAGAGGTTCACCCAGGAGATGTGCTGGAGACGAGCACACACCTTTGCTCTAACTCAGGCCAGGACTATGTGCCCTGGTTTGAGTGGAGATCCTGGCCTGTGAGTGAAGGTCCCAAGTGGAGCTGACATGCAGGTGAATCCTCCCTATTGCAATGATCTCAAAAAATCAGTGCTGAAGATATTTAAGGATTTCTATTTTAATTTTTTTCTAGGTTGGATTTTTTTTCCTGTGGTATCAATATTCATTTGGAAAGTTCAGGGATTAAATATAAAATAATGGTGAGATTGAAGTGTAAAGGATATAAAAGGAAGGTAATGGTGCTGCTCTTGCTGTACTGGATAGGATGGAGTTAATTCTCTTCCCAGCAGCCTGTGTGGTGCTGTGTTCTGGATGTGTGACTAATGTGGAGTTGATAAGACACCAGAGTTTTGGCTTTGTAGAGCCCAACAGAAGATTATTTATTCTCTCACCCTGCCCCTGCCAATGTATAGGCTGGGGATGGGTGAGAAACTGTGAGGACATCTAACCTGAGCCAACCAGAAGGATTTTTGATGCTGTATGATGTGCTCTGCAATAAAAGCTAGAGAAAAGTAGGAGGAAGGGGGGGATGTCCCTGGTTATGTCATTGGCCTTGCCAGGTGACATGTGCTGCCACCCTGCTTCCCAGGATGAGGCTGAACATCTGCCTGCTGACAGGGAGGAGTGAGTAAATTCCTTGTTTGCCTTTCCTTGAGTACCCTGAGGTACTTGCTTCAACTCTTAGTGTTTTATCTCTATCCATGAGCTGTTACAGACTGGCTGAGGTTGGAAGGGACCTCCAGAGGTCATCTTGTCCAGCCCCCCAGGGTTCCTCTGAACTCTCTGGGTTGTCAGGACAGGAGCTGCTGTGCAAGGCCCCAGGAGCTGGGTTTTCCCAAGACAGCTGTGCTAATGAGAAGACTGGTGCCAGGTTTCTTTCATTTCTTGCAAGATCTGTTTCCTTGGTGAAACAAATGAAGCAGGAAGCATTGGAGCAGTTGTTCTGCTTTAATTTTTTACAACCTGAAACCTTTCATCTTAGAATCTGTGTAGTTCTCTATTGCTTGCTTCATACCAGAGAAAAATAGCACCAGCATTACCTGCTGAACATCCCTTCAGCTGTCTTTAGCTGTGCTAATAAACATCTCCCAGAGTCTGACCTCGGAGACAAGCTAAATTCTTCTGGGCAAATGTTTGCTGTAAACAATGCGCTTGTTATCAGGGAGGTTAAAAAGAGACAGGCTGGGTACTGAAGGGAATGAACATTTGCCAAGAGATAAACACTCGGCAGTAGCTGCTTTCCATTCCTAGACTCAGAGAAAAATCTCCCTGCTGCGTCAAAACATCAGCTGTAGGAGCTGGTACATGTGAATTATTTCAGGCAGTGTGTGGATATAGGGTCTGTGTGTGGTGTTCTGGGTCTGTGGTATTGTCAGCAGCCTGCTTCTGCCTTCTTTTTCTTTTTTTTAAGGCTTAATTTGCTATGCTGTCCACAGCAACCCAGAGCATCTTGCAGGACTCTAGATCCTCAGTTAAATGCAAAGCTTTAACTCAAGGTGAAAACTCTTCTTCTGACAGTTAAAAAAGGGAAAAAGGGAGAAAAGGTAGAGAAAAGAAGTGAAGAAAGGTTGAAAGGATTGTCCTAAAAGGGAATGGCCTCTTAAAGAGGTTCCAGCAGGAAGGAGAGGAAGAAGAGATTGTCTCATGGGAGGATTGGTATCAGGAGTGAAGTACTTGGGGGGGACCAGCACAGTTCCCTGCCTCAGGGCTGGGAGGCTGAATCTGTTCCTTTTTTTTTTCTCTTTAATTTGTGGAAGGAGAAATTGCTACAGCAGCTGGCCCAGCATTACATACTGGACAGTGCCAGGGAGACCTTTGTGGGGCAAAAAGGGACTGATGGCATTGGACATCCATGGGATCTGTTGGGCACCCATGGCACATGGATCTGTATCTCACTTCATTATAGTGGCACCTCTCTGTGCCTCAGTCTCTAAACTGAAGGCTAGACCACATTCATGGTCTCTTACCATAGAAGGGTAGACTCATTTCAGTGCAAAGAAACCCCTTGATTTAAGCAATTTTTGTCCAAAATATAGGGTGGTAATAGATATTTTCATGTCCAGGTTTTGCTGAGCTTGGTATCAGTTGGTTCTTGCTTCGTGGACTATTCTGGTGAAGAGGAGCAGAGTGTGTGTTGAAACTTGGTGTGTTGAACCAGCTCGTTGGGCTTTTCTTGATAGTGCACTGGAAACGTATGAGACACGGTGTAATTTGTTGCCATTACTGAAGGTACTTGACAGCAGAACAGCAAAGCACTTTGCTAATCATTGCAGGTCTGTGATCAAAGATTCCTCTCACTGGTGCTGTGTGTGGTGTTCTGCCTCTTGCTTGCTAATGCCTGCTTACAGTTTTTTTTCCACTTGCATGAAAAAGCAGCCTAGCAAATTAGAAACACTCAGTAGGCATTATGCTGCTCTTAATTATGTAGGAGCACAGACGCTATTCACAACAGTAATAGGAAAACTACCAGAGCAAATGCAGCACATTTAAATCCCAAATTAAGGTCTCAGCTCTTGAATGTAGCTAAATTTGCCAGTTGATACTGTATGCTGGCAGCAGGGGGGGTGTCACCCTTCCCTGGCTTCATGTAGTGCACAAAAACTATTTGCACGTGGGTTCATACATGAACTAGAAGCCAGGGGAATAATTAGACTCTGCATTGAAATCTGGTGGCGTGCTTCTGGATTTCTCTTCTCATTCTAGGAGCCTGTGAACAGCTTCTGTTGTGGCAGAGCTGTTCAGGAGTGGATGCACCCCTGGCTTCCTCCATTATACATCTTGGTGGCTTTAAATTGGGCCAGGCTCCTGGAGCTGCTCTTTGTCAGCCTGGTCATGCAGCTTACCAAGATGCACAGCGAGGGGAGTGCCAACTGACTGCTCCTGAATTTTGGCAGAGTGGGAGACCCAAGAGTTAATGAGAGAGCAATCACTGCACAATACCTTAGTGCAAGCCCTTCAGACCACGTCATCTCTGATTTGTACGTTTGGTTTTCTTCTAACACCTGCATTATAACTTACTCCATGTGATTCTCCTCCTCTACTCTGCTCTGGTGGGACCTCATGTGCAGTGCTGCATCCATCTCTGGAGCCCTCAACACAAGAAGGACATGGAACTGTTGGAGTGGGCCCAGAGAAGGGCCACAAAGATGATTCGAGGACCAGAACACATCATACGGGGCCAGGCTGAGAGAGTTGGGGTTGTTCAGCCTGGAGAACAGAATGCTTCAGAGAATACCTTATTATTGCCTTCCAGTGTCTGAATGGGACGTACAAGAAAGCTGGGGAGGGACTTTTCACAAGGGTTTGTAGTGATAGAAAAAGGGGGAATGCCTTCAAACTGGAAGAGGGGAGATTTAGATTAGCAATTAGGAAGAAGCTCTTCACTATGTGGATGGTGAGACACTGGCACAGGTTGCCCAGGGAGATTGTAGATGCTCCATCACTGGCTGTGTTTGAGGCCAGGTTGGAGGAGGCTTTGAGCAACCTGGTCTAGTGGGAGATGTCCCTGCCCACCATCGGGGTGTTGGAACTAGATGATCTTTAAGGTCCCTTCTAATCCAAGCCATGCTATGATTCTATGTTATTTAAAGCCTAGCACATGTTGGAGCTTTTACTTCTGGAATGAGGTCTCAGTGTGTGCTTTCTATTCTGTTGAGGATTATTTAGTTTCACCAAGGTAGCCACTATTACAGTTGTTGCTGTGCATTCACCTTCATGGATGTAGGTTCCATTTTCATTTTGTGGCTGAGGTCTGTACAGAGAGTATTGCTTGGACATACCAAATTGAGCAGGAATGTTGATCTGCTTGAGGGTAGGAAGGCTCTGCAGAGTGGTCTGGACAGGCTGGATCGATGGGCTGAGGATAATTGTATGAGGTTTAACAAGGCCAGCTAGTGATAGGATGAGAGGAAGTGGCCTCAAGTTGTGCCAGGGGAGGTTTAGATTGAATATTAGGAGGAATTTCTTTGCTGAAAGAGTGGTTAAGCATTGGAACAGGCTGCCCAGTGAAGTGGTGGAGTCACCATCCCTGGAGGTGTTAAATTGTGTAGACATGGCACTTCAGAACATGGTCTAGTGGTCATGGTACTGTTGGGTTAATGATTGGACTTCATGATCTTAGAGGTCTCTTGCAGCCTTGATAATTCTATGAGTCTATGAAATAGTAGCTCTGCACCCAGCTATGTGTGAGAGCATTCCCTCTGGAAAGAAAGCCTCAGTTTTAGGATTAGAAACATTATATTGCTTGAAAATGGTTCATCTTTGAGAGTGAGATGCCTGAAGACTCTCAGAAGGTAGCTGTGTACCTGCTAAATTCCTCCTGAGGTGGCCAGGGAATACAGAGACCCCCAAGTCAGTGATGGATGGATGAGTGTGGCTTTGCCTCTGCTTGCACAGGGTCAGTTTACCCTATTCTGTGTGGCTGAAGCAGCCCATAATGTTGGGTGTATTCTGGCTCTGAGGTCTGGTTTCATTTTTATCTCATACCATAACATTGGTTTCAAAGGAAGTAGGTGAGACTGGCAACTGGTTTCTGTTTTGTCCTCTGATAACATCATATTACTACTGGATTTTTAAAATCATGGAATTATGGAATGGTTTGAGTTGGAAGGAACCTTAAAGATCATCTAGTTCCACTGCCCCTGCCATGGGGGAATACTCCTAAGGAAAGGAAATGGCTGTGTATACTTAAATTGTCTTCCTCCTTCTGGGCACAGGGAATAAATAATTAAAAAGCTGAAAATCCCCTTACCATGGGGAGCAAGAAAGCTCTGCAGAAATCCCTCTTGCTGTTCAGAAGTGGAAGTGAACTGGAAAGTGTCTAGTTCTAGGTTTGAAGGGAGAGCACTAAGCAGAAAACCATGATGATCATTATTAAGCTTCTTTCCATGTATTTTTTCATTGAGTAGTTTGGGTTGGAAGGGACTTTCAAGGTCATCTAGTCCAACCCACCTGCAGTGAGCAGGGACATCTGCAACTAGAGCAGGTTGCTCAGAGCCCCATTAAACATCACCTGGAATGTTTTCAGGGATTGGGGCATCAACCACCTCTTTGATGGCAACTTGGGCCAGAGTCTCAGCACCTTCATGCTTAGTTTCAGCTGTCACTGCTCTGCATGTGTGGGAGTTCACTCATATGAAAGAGCTGCAAAGACAGTTGTCAAACTGCTTATTGTGCTTTGGAAAAACATCTCCATCAGAACATTTGTTAGACTAGCTCAGAAAAGGACCTTGTTGTGTTTTCAAAGCCTTAAGGCCTGGTATTTCAAGAAGCACTTTCTTGTGGGTTGCATTAGGACAATTAAAGGGACTGAATAATAACTCTGAAGGGACACAGCATTTATTCCTCAAGCCACAACTGCTTGTGGGACAAAGCTAAGCCTTCCTTCAGTCTGAGCTTCCTACAGAAGAAAAAAACCCATGCTTTTTTGGCACCTGCACATCTGTTGTGTTGCCTTTTTTCCCCATTTGGAAGGTATGTTTGTCATTGCCACTCCTAATTCCACATGAATGGTTTGTGCAGCTCTCCAGGAAGGCCACATAGCATTAAGAAACCTGAATCTTCCATGCCCTTGTCAGTGTGAGCTGCCAATATCTAGGAGGTGAAGCAAGCTGTGAAATTGAACTGCTCTCTTCAGCTGACCCACTGGGCAAGCTTCCCCAAACCCCTTGGGAATGGCCTCTGAGCTGGAAGAGATGGACTTGCAGCAGGTGCTGCAAGCTTGGTGTTTCCCTTGGCAGATAACAGGTTGGGGAGGGAGAAGGCTCAAGTGGCTTTTGTGGCTGCTGGAGGACTTCCAGCGGGATATCTCCCCTCACAAAATGATATGTGATGATGAGATAGAAACTGGAGCTTTCTGAACTGCCTCATGCAGCTTGTGTGGAGCTACTCTGAGCCATGGACTTCCTCATTTTTGTGCAAATAAATAGAATTGTTTTGCTTGGAAGAGACCTTTAAGGTCATCAAGTCCAACTGTTAAACCAGCACTGCCAGGTCACCACTAAACCATGTTCCTCAGCACATCTACATGGTTTTCAGTTCCTCCAGGGATGAGGACTCCACCACTGCCCTGGGCAGGCTGGGCCAGGCTTTAACAACCCGCTAGGGAAAGAAATTATTCCTAATGTCCAACCTAAACCTTCCCTGATGCAACTTGGAGCTGTTTCCTCTTTTCTTCTTGCTTGTTCCTTGGGAGAAGAGACCAACCCCAACCTCCTTTCAGGGAGTTGTTGAAAGTGAGAAGGTCTCCCCTGAGCCTCCTTTTCTCCAGGCTCAACACCCCCAGGTCCCTCAGACGCTCCTCACAAATCTTGTGCTCTAGACCCTTCCCCAGCTTTGTTGCTTCTCTTTGGACACACTCCAGCCCCTCAATGCCCTTCTTGAAGTGAGGGGCCCAAAAAATCACTCTGCATTTAGCTTGTTCCCTTCTCAGTGCTTCTAGGAGTGGCAGCCGAGTGCACAGCTCTGAAATGTGGGCACGCTGCTCTGCTAGACATGATGTAGCAAGGTAGGGCCAGTGATTGCTTGGGTCTGCACATGGGAGCTCTCTGCTGGAGGGCCTCACTGGAATTGTTTTCCTATGAAGCTCTCATTTCCCCCAGTGGCTCCTCAGCCGGGAGGAAAAGCCCATTTCTCTGCTGACATAACGTCTGTGAGGTGTCAGGCTTGTCAGCTCTTGGCTCTGCTGCTAGTTCATGTATTTAACCTCGTGTTTGGGTTCCTTGGAAGCAAGTGGAGCAGTTGAGGGTGATGGTGTAATGTTGTTTAGTGTACATTTGCTGTAGCTGGCTTTATAAAAGTCCTTGTTGCTTGGTTGTCAGTGGTTGAGGAAATGTTTTCCTCGTTTACCACAGCGAGACCTGCAAGTGTTTCTGCTGGCAGCCTGGGTTAAAGCTGGGACTTCAGCCACCAGTGCCCTGGAGCCACAGGATCTCATTCCAACCCAGTCCATTTAGGTCACCATGCAAGTGCCACAGTTCACAACGAATTTACACAGGTCCTGGCTGAGTTGCTTCTCATTCTTGTGCAGGACAGAGACCTACAGATTGGATCAGTCCTGTATGTACATGCTGTACCTGGCCTGGTCAGACAGCTCTGAAGCCAAATTTTACTGTAGAATCTTTTTTCTTTGCTCATTTTTTTTCTGTAGCTTCTGAACTTGCGAAACCTACATCCTGATAGTGTTGGTCTTAGATATCCTGTTATACAGGTGTGTTACCTCTGTCTAGATAACCATACAATGATCTTGTTGTCCTGTTGTGACAGGAGAAGGGGTGGTGGCTTTCAACTAAAAGAGGAAAACTTATACTAGAGAGAAGGAAGAAATATTTTACAGTGAGGGTGGTGAGACACTGGCTCAGGTTGCCCAGAGAGGAGGTAGAAGTCCCATCCCTGGAAACATTCCAGGTGAGGTTGGATGGGGCTCTGAGCAACCTCATCTGGTTGCAGATGTCTCTGCTCACTGCAGGGGAGTTGGACTAGATGACCTTGAAAGGCCCCTTCCAACCCAAACCAGTCTATGATTTATAAAAGTAATAAAATAAATGTACAGCTTGGATGGGGGGAGCTCCAGCACTGCTTTGGAGAAAATCTTTTCAATAACTAGGAGGAGACTGACACTCTTCTGCTAGGACTGAATGTGCTGCAGGATAAAAATAGTTTGTCATTAATATTGCAAGTGTATTTTCTGCCAGAGGGTGGCAGCGTGTGAGGCTCTGCCTGGGCTGCCCTGGGCAGGGGGATGTCTTTTGTCTCAGCTGGGGAAGAAAGGTGCCATCTGCTCCCCAGGCCAGTCAGCACAGGGTCCCACACAGCTCCACCTCCAGCCAAATCACATGGGCAACAAATCGGACAAAGAAGGTTTGGGGCTGGGGGTTAAGCTGAATTAAGCTTAAGGACTGCCAAAGCAGTGAGCTCCCCTGCCAGGCTTTGAAGGGAGGACAAGCCACTGGAGGAATGAGTTGTTTGTTAAAATACAAAGTGTGTGCATGTGGAGGGAGTTAAGTGTATGCAAACACATCAAGCTTTTGGAACTGCAACTAAAGCACTCAAATAACACTGCTCAAAAGAGTTCAACTAGCAAACCTGTGCTCCTCTTGTACTAATCCATAGGGAAGCAATAATGCAAAGGACGTTTTTTTCCCTACTGAAATTTTTCCATCAGGTTGTATTGCTGCAACCTTTAGAATATTTACCAAAATATCCGTAGGCTGCTTCTCCATTCAGCCTGTAGTGGTGACACATATCCAGGCAAGGGACTGAAATAGGTGTTCAGTCACCTCTCACTGCAAGTACAGGGGGTTTATTCTGTCTGTAAGGCATTGATCTAGTGCTTACATAGGCTACCATGAGCCCTGCTAACAAACCCAGCCAGTTTTCCTATAGCAAATGAGGACCAGGACTGGAAGGTGGTGTTGGAGCTCCAGCTGTTGGCCAGTCCCCTTCACTTGCTGTTGGTGAGCACAGGGGGGATTTGGATCAACAGGCTGCAAGGGTTGGGATCACCCTGACCATAGCCAGCACTAGCTGGGAACAAAATGGGAATAGTGTTTCTTTAGAGGTTTTGACATTTGGAAACCTTTTGTTCTCTAAATGGATTTGTTTGTCCTCTGCAGGTGGCTTGGGGTCAGGAAGAGCAGGGCTCTTCCATGGGATGGGATGAGCTGGGAGGGCCCTAGCACAGGCACTGCCCTTACAAGTGGTTCACGGGCCCATCAAGATGAGGCAGCAGAACTGGGTGAGGGTAAAAGTGTCTATGGAAATCTCCAGACCAGGGCCAGGCTCCATCCAGGGGTCCAGGCAGGAGCAGCAGGGGTTGGGGCTGTAGGTGAGGTTGCAGCATGGATCCAAGAGGTTACCTGAGAGATGGGACCAGAGGCAGGGCTGGACACAAGCCCACCTACCAGAGAGCTCAGGCCAAGACTGGGTGCCCAGCAAGCTGAATGGGAGCCCTGGGACAGAACTGGAGCTGAAGGCCTCTGGAGAGGCTGCTCAGGACAATTAAGGTCTGTTGGTCTAAGGGTCCTGCTGCTGTGTAGTGTGCTGGGTTTTGTGGTTCCTCTTCCTCCCAGCAGTGTCTTCATTGATTTTTCCATATGCTGCTGCTACCTGGAAAGCTTGCTGCTCCCCAGGCTTGTGAGAATGGGAAATGTTTTTGCAGATTAATATTGATTGGACAATGAAGTCCTGGTTTCTGACTTCCCACACTCAGGCAATGTTCTCAGTATCAGGTGGAAAAGCAAGGACAAAATACAGCAGGCAGGTTGTTCTGTTGTTCACATAGGTCAGCACCTCAATTTAATGAAAGCTGAGATTTCTTTGAATTTAGCTGTGCTTTGACAGTAGATAGTCTTTTGAGGTCAAAGCTCCTCAGCTGAAGATGCTTTTAAGCTGTTGACTATGGCTAGGAAAGAGATTTGCTGCAGAAATAAATCCTGGTTTACCAAGTGAATTGTACTATGTAGTTTGGCAGCTGTCAGCTGGGCCCTGGCTCAAAACTCCCTTCCTTGGCCACCTTCTTATCCTTAGCTGGTCATCTCTTATAATTGGACCAGACAGAATACACAAAATAGAGCAGAGACAGAATTCTAGCCTGACTAGCTCACAGAAGCCTCTCCTCAAATGCTGGTGGTTAGCTGTGGAGCTTCTGCCAAGCCCATTATGCTGGGGACTTGTGACAGTTTTCATGTGATGTGCTGCACGGCTCGATGCCTTGAGATGAGACACCTTAAAAGCAGCAGGAACTTCCCCAGGACCCAGCTGGGCTTTGTGCTCGTGAATAAAATATTTCCTTCCTTGTTTTATTTATGCATCTTGTGTGCCGAGACATGAGTGGTGACAGAAACAAGATCAGGAGACTCTTGTGTGAAATGAAATGAGGTTTCATTTCTCTGGCTGTCAGATGTTTGGTGTCCACACTGGGCTGAGATTACTCACCCCCTGGAGCAGAAAACATCTGTTGCGTGCAGGGCTGTGCAAGCAGTGGGATGTCATGTTGTGGCTTGTGACAGGCTGACCAGGTCAAGCTGAGCTTCAGTGGTTTCTAGTCTTCTGTGAACTGAGTTGGGGTTGAGCTTTCTGCTGTCTTCTCTGTCCTTTCTTTTTCACGTGCCCCCTGGGCTCACACAGAGGCCCCCAGGATGCTAGCCAGGCAGGGCTGAGAAGCTTCTTGCCTGGACAGAGGCACTGTCATTCCCCAGCAAGGAAAACACTCTCACTGGAGGAGGATTGGGCTTAAATGGGGCGTACATAAACCCATGGGCCTTGGTGGGATGCACTCACAAGTGCTGAGGGACCTGGCTGATGTCATTGAGGCCGCTCTTGCTTGCCTTGGGAAGGTCACTGTGGCTGGGAGAGGTTCCCAAGGACTGGAAAAGTGTAAATCATAACTCCCACCTTCAGGAGGGAGGATCTGGAAAACCACAGGCTGATCTGTTTCACCTCAATCCCTGGGAAAGTGGTGGAGCTGATTCTGGAAACCATTTCCAGGCACACTGAAGGACAAGAAAGTGATTGGGGGGAGTAGCACACTAGTCATTAATTACCCAGATGATGGGACACAGCCTTTCCTCAGCACATTTCACAGGCAATAAAAACCCCGGGAGGAATGACTAGTACACTAAATTGGTTTGCTGCTGTTCAGAGGGACCTTGACAGGCTGGAGAATTGGGCAGAGAGGACTCCGGGG
>VYZX01017757.1:0-39813 GCA_013401335.1 Brachypteracias leptosomus
TTCCAACCTAAGTGATTCTATCAATTCACCATGTTCACACCTTATATATGAAGGAATGTGACAACTGGTAGAGTCGCCATCCCTGAAGGTGTTAAAAAACACGTATACATGGCACTTCAGGACATGGTCTAGTGGTCATGGTAGTGTTGGGCTGACAGTTGGACTTGATCTTAGAGGTCTTTCCAACCTTAACGATTCCATGATACCATAATTGCTCTGGTGGGTCAATCCTTCCAGCCCAGCTTTGTATGTCTGAAAGTGGCAGCAAGGGACTCATCAAAGCAGCATGTGAGGAATACCACAGTAGTTGCCACCTCAGAGGAAGATGATTTCTCTCTCTCAGCCTCCCTGGCTGGTTAGGGGCTGGTTTGCATTATGGGGCAGCAGCATTTACAAAGAATACCATAATTTTTACACCATCGTTGGTCTCACGTTGATCTCAGTATCAATCCGTGCTGTGACAGATGAGAAGGAGGCTGCTCCTTCAAAAAACTTTATGCTCTTTGACTTTGTGAGTTGTTTGGTGGTGAGAGCATAGACTAATAGGTCAAAAAAATAAATTATAGTAGTAGTAGACGACCTGACACATGATTTGTCAGTAGGTGGCTTGGCTTTAAGGCTCAGAGTAGGAGAAGGCAGCGCTCTGAGTAGCTATTGGGCTGCTGGAGTAGAGTAACTCCTTAGGTGGGCAGAAGAGCTCATTGTAATGCTTGAATAGCCTTATTTAGAGACCTGCGAGTCTCATTCTATATCCAGCAACATTTCAAGGGGTAAAAAGCCGACATTTAAATTGCTCTTTTATTCAAATTGATGCTGGCGTGGCAGTGCTGGGGCTCTGGTGGAGCTGAGTTGGCTCTTGCATTCAAAGGCACAGTTCTGCCTGCTCGTAACTTAGGGAAGAATTACCTGTGGAGAGGAGGTGTCTTGTTCCTGGTCTCAGCCCACCAGGGTGTTTGTTCTTTTAAATGCTTCCTAAATGCTCTCTGCTGTTCTGGGTGTTTAAGTGGTGGGGCTGGAAGAAGGTTTTCCTGGCTTGGCTTTGCCTACAGTTAGGGTTTGATGCTGTATTATTCTACTCTGCTATTACAGAGCCTGGGGATGTTGGCTTCAACCCTTCCAGTGGAAGAGGGGAGGTCCTCAGTCTCAACTGGGTGGGAAGGGGCAGAGAGGCACAAGGACATGACAGGCTTTGCCTCCCCTCTGCCAGCAGCAGAGCCTGAGGGCAGCTGAATCCCCCAGGCACTGCTCTGGGGCCTGGGCCACGCTCCATCCTCATCTACCTCCACCTTGTAGACCTAATAGGGAAAGTCTGAAGCCATCTCCATTAGATCTTGGCCCCATGGCAGCCACTTGGCCTCTTGCCTTCGTGCTGGCATCCCCTGCAATGTGTAAGGCTCATACCAAAATAGGAATTTGTTTCTCATTTGTCCCACATTGCTAATAAAAAGCAAAAAAAGATAAATAAACCCCCACCTAGCTGGAAATACTGATGACCTCCTTTTACTTAAGCACAAGGCAGCCTAGATTGAATTGATCTCGTGTGTGTTTACTTGCCACTAACAATCTCTGTTCCTCAAACCTCTTTGCTCAGGGGATTGTGTATTTTGAATTTATTGCTGCAAATGCCTCACAGAGGAACTATTGTTCCAGTATTTTTGGATATACTGTTTTGCTAGCTGGGACAAAACTTCTGGGGGTCTGGTTTTTTGAGGGGGAGGGAAGAGGGGTGTTCCCTTTTAGGATTTATTTCAGTTTTTCCTTATTCTCTTCTGTTTGGACAAACTGAGCCAAACTGCCTTCTTGAGCCATGCTGGGGTAGTTTGTACCCAGCAGCCTTGGCCCAGGTGGTGTCAGAGCATGGCTCAGTAAGGTGTCCTCAGAGACAGGGGCCAGCTCTCTTCAGTGCTCTTTTGATGTTCCAGCCTGGCAATACTCTGCTAGGCTGGCTCTGAACCCCTGCTGGAATTCTGGCCCTGTGCTGCTTTCAAAACCCTGCCACAAGCACTCATGGTTGGAGATGCTGTAGACCTAAAAGGCCTCCTGACTTCTGGTCCCAGAGCAAAGTCATTCCAGCAGAGGAGCTGGTACAGAGACATCCCTCACAGCTGCTGCTGCTTCAGCAGAATTTGCTTTCTTATCCCATGACTTCCCCACGTGATTTCATTTTCATCTTAATGGCTGCAAAAGTCACCTCTGAAGTCCTTGTCCCATACAATATTCCTTGCTAGATGGTTACAGTCTGACTGCTCCAAGGCCTTGGTGAAGGTTCATCTGTGTAAATCCTTCTCTGCTTTGCATCTTAAGTCACCTTTATGGTGGCCAGCTACCACAGAGATGTGAGACATGGGTGAGCAGTCCTCAGATGTGAAGTGCCCCAGATGATGATGTGCTTTGCATCAGAGGAGAGGCCCAGCTGGTGGTCAGTGGTGGGTGGGAAGTAGGACTTGTGTGAGGTGAACATACCTTGGAAGCTGGTGGATGCTGAAGGCAGGAAGAGATGCCTCAGTTCTGCCTTTCTTTGAGAGCTAAGATGTAGCTGGCCTCATTTTTTTTTAACTTGTGACTTTGTCATCCAGGGTATGGTCAAAAAAGAGGAACTAAAAGGAGCGACTTGTTCTCTTTTCCTCCCTCCACAGTGGATAAACAAATCAACGGGATTGTGACCCGAGACTGGAAGACGTCTGGCTGCTGCCACTTGTGCTCTTCTTGCTGCTTAATGAGCAGGGTGAGGGGCTCTTCCAGGGCACTTCTATGACACCAAAGGCTTAGGTGGAAGCAGGTTGGCAGGGTTGGTGGGCTGTGCTCACAGCACTCTTGTTCCTCTGCTCTTGCCTGTTTTGCTCTGTGCTCTGCAGCATTTTTCCTTATTTGATTAAGAACATGTCAAGGTGGATTCTTTGTCTTCTCTGAGCTGTTTGTGCAAAGTCTCACTTAGCTTTTCAGGGTGCTGTGGTAGCTGTGGACTCTATTCCATTCCCACCTCCATTATTTAGGGCTCAGCACAGCAAAGCTCTTAAGCCCATAGTTTATTCTGAGCCTGCAGATGATTTCACCGAGAGCAGAATTTGGGTCTCTGCTCCAGTTTCTGTTGTGATTATTTCAGTGTTAATCAGAGAGCCAAGATAAGACAGGTAGAACCAGAGACATGAGCTGGAGGTTTTTTAATTGCTTGCATCTCTGCAACGACAGAGGCAGCAGAAAGATCCTGTGAAGTGATGCAAATACAGAGCAGATGCTCCAGCTGGGCTGGACTGGTTCCAGATGTGAGAAATATGCTCCTTGGATCTCACTGGCATCTTGAGGGGGGTGAGGGGTTGATGCTGTTGCTGGTGGTTCCACAGAGAGACAGTGTCTCTGCTGGTGGTGGTCCTGCCAGTGAGCAGCTCCTTCTGTCAGTCATCCAGCTGGTTCTGGGATGCTGATGGAGTCCATGGCTTTACCCAAGGCCTGCCTGGTTTGATGACTAAGCCATTACAACTATGAGGCAGAGGAACACTGAGAAATTTTCTGCTTTGGAAAGGGAATGTTGTAGCTTGGTTGATTTGAAAGCCAATTCATGGCATTGGGTCAAAGGCAGTTGCTTCTGCTGCTTGCCAATTAGAAGCCTCACTTATTGATGGATGGCTGAGGTGAGGAAATGAAAAATCTAGATTTGCTTTTCTTCCTAGAAGAGTTTTCTTGCTATTGGAGTGGTCATTTCTCTTCTCCTCTTATTAGGCCCTCATTTATCTTAGGAGTGAGGTGATACCAGTAATCATTGTGGCTGTTTTGATGCTGTGGAGATACCATCTATCAAAACTGGCCTTTGCTACTTCAGTGACTCATTGTCCTTTGGGGATGTTCTGGGGACATGCCATGGAGCAAGCTCTGTTATCCTGACCTTACAGATAAGGAATTGCACCTCAGATGAAATAATTTGCCCAAGGCTACCCAGACAATCTGGGCCAGGGCAGGGGTTCACACTTGTCTCATAACACCTTTTGGATCATTCTTCCTTGTGCTGGTGGAGCCAGCTATGACTGACATGTAAGAATTCATGCAGGAAAAATGTCTCTCTCTTGTACTTTCTGTCCCTCTTCAAGGTGATGCTATCACAGAATCATAGAGAGCTGAGGGGCCTTTAAATGACAGAGGATGGAACGTGCAGTGTGGTCTCCATGCAAATTTTAAGGGATTTGGAGAGGTCTGGCTTGTGGCCCTGCTTCTCCTTCTCCATATGCTGCTTAAAGAATCCTCATGGCGAAGCATTTAGGCTTGAAGGGATGGTTCTCATCCTCAACAGGCTCTTGAGGAACAAAACAAATTAAAAAACCCAAGTCTGAGGTTACTTTTGCTGCATTATCTGCCTGTAGCACTGAAGTAGCAGAAACTGAGCTACGTGCTCCCACTTTATTTTGCTGTCTCTGGTTTGTGTCTGACACTTTGGGACATGGTTTAGTGGTCACGTTGGTGGTGAGTTGATGGTTGAACTTCATGATCTTAGAGGTCTTTTCCAACCTTAATGATTCTGTGACCCAGCACTGTGTAGATTTAACTGACTAAAACAGCTGAAAGAAAACACAGAGTGGGGGAAAAGTGCTCCCCAAATATTCTTTTTTTAAAATTTCTTTCATCTTTCCAGACTAGCAATTTTAAACATTGTGAGCTGAGATTGGATGGCTGGAGGCAAAACCAGGATGGCTGTGGAAGGCAGAGCAAGGGCAGGTAGTGGATGTGGAGAGACCTTTCTTAATAGTACTCATGGTGCAAACTCTACCTCTAGCTACATACATCAAGCAGGGGGTCTCACAAGCATCTCAGGCTTCCAGAAGCAGGAGAGTTGCACAATTTTAATGCAGGAGCCTGGGGAGCTGGATTTGCCTTTCTGCCCTTTGGAGAACCATTAGGTGAGGGTGGGAGGTGTGATTCACCTTGGAGCTGGTCACACACCTCCTTGCTGTCAATTCTTTGGAAGGATCAGTGGTGCTGGTCAAGTAGGAGGGAGGAACATGTCTCTTTGCTTCACTCAGCCTGGGACAGTGCCATTGTCACCTCACCTTCTCTATGGCTGAAGTTTTATGTCAAAAGAAGCAAAATTCTTGACTAAAAACCATACAGGAACCCCTTAAGTATTTGGAGAGAGGGGCCTGGGGGTGGGTTGAGCTTTTTGTCTGTGGAAATGTGCAAGTAACTCCTCTGTGCTCCCTTTCCCCTTCCTCTTAGCCAAAGAAGACAGCACTGCCCCATCTCAGCTGTGTATTTTTAGTGTTCACATGCTTGCACCCTGCCAGGCAAAGGACTTCTGTGGTTAACTAACGAGGTAAAGCTGCCAGCCTCAGTGTTCAGCAAATGACCCCAGTTCTTAATCTTCTCCACTGAAAATAACAGGTTACTGCGTGAAACATTGAAGGAAAAATGCATCTGAGAAGCTGCACAGTGTTTGCAGTAAATCCTGGCTTCAGGTGGATGGAAAATGTAGGGATTTTCTTTCCTTGCTGTATTTTAGCCTGATTTCTTGGGTGTTGGTATGGTTCTCTTTGTCCTTGCTCAGGAACTTTTGAACCTATTGGTCTATCTGAAGCAAGCTAGATATAGATTTGGGGTTTTTTTTGTCTTACAAATTATTCTTATTGGAATAACAATTAATGATTGGAATTAAAGTCCTATAAGTTCCACGAGTAATTAGTTAGTATTGGAATTCAGAGGGATGATGCAAGAGGCCATTGTGGAGTGGGAAATCTTTTAAAAGCCAGGCTTTGCTGGCTCTGCTGTTCTGGAATTGCTTATTTCATAGAATCATAGAATTATTTAGGTTGGAAAAGACCTTTCAGATCATCCAGTCCAACCATAACCCTTCTCTACCAAGTCCATGCTAAACCATGTCCCTCAGCACCACATCTACAAGGCTTTTAAACCCCTCCAGGGATGGTGATTCAACCACTGTCCTGGGCAGCCTGTTCCAGTGCCTGACAACCCTTTTGGGGAAGAAATTTTCCTCGTGTCCAACCTAAACCTCCCCTGGCACAACTTGAGGCCGTTTCTTCTTGTCCTATCTCTTGTTACTAATGAGAAGAGACCAATCCCACCTCTCTACAACCTTCTCTAAGGAGGTTTCCTGCTAGATGGAGGCAAGAGGACTTGAGTGTGTCCAACAATGACTGGAAGTCAAATGGCAAAAAAATGTCAAGGGAGATTTTAAAATGAATTTTAGTTTTGTGTTACTTTTTTTTTCTCTTACGCATCAGATTTTTTCTTGCCCTTACCTCCAAATGAGACCATTCCTCCTATTTCCTAGACTCTGCCAGAACCAAAAGAAAAGTCATTTTTCAGGTAATTCCACCTTGCATCTGTGGCTGGGACATGCTGCTGTTGCTTTGTGTGAGATTTCTGAGCAGTTGTTGGTGATGAGACTTAATTGATGGAACTAAACCCCCAGTTTGGTTGCCAATTAAACAAGGAAGGCTTGGCCAGACTTCCCAAAGGTGGCTTAGCCAGCAGCTATGTTAGCTTGAACCTCTTTGATTTCTCTCTGATTTCAGCTGCCTTTCCCTTGCAGTGAGCCAGCCTGGGGCTATAGGCAGAGACAAATTGCAGATAGGACTTTGTATCTCACATCCTTTAGGTGGTGGGGTGGAGGCATCTTTCAGATGCCTGAGGCACAGATGCCTGAACAGCCAAGAGTAGCAAAATGGAGGTTGGAGGAAGGAAAAGGGATTTGCAGGGAGACCTTTGAAAAGGCTGTGGTGGATTGTGTTGGAGCTGCTGACCAGCTCTGAGCCCTTCAGGGGAAGGAGAGAGCTGTGGAGCACTGTCCCAAGACAAAGATTGGGGTTTTTGAACAGCTATAGCTCATCCTCGGGTAGAAAAATCATACCAAGTGAGTGGCACTGCTGCAATATCAACCCAGCTTGAGCTGTATCCAGGTAGGAGAACTTACACAGCCTCAGCTCTGTGTACACCATACTTCCCTCAGCTGCTTCTCTTTCCTCCTATCCTTGCCAAAGAGGGACTTGTGACCATGGTGATAATTATATCTCTCTATATATGTCTCCATATTCTGCTCCTTGAAGTGTCTGAAAGCTTCCTCTTTGATGTGCTTCTGCTCACCAGAATACATTCTCCTTTCCCCAAACAAGCACTCTGCTTGTTATAATTATTGCAGAAGTGCTGAGCGTTCTCAAGTGCTTTTCATCATCCCCAAATGTGGAAAGAGATGACTTGGCACTTTCTTTTTACTGCCAGCTGCTAAAGAGGCCAGTTCTGGATTAGTAGAACACAGGCACAGCCACTGCAAGGGAAGTGTCTGTGGTGGTTGGACAGCCCTGGTGTTGTTTAAGGACCACGACTGTGTAATGCTGGAGATTGTGGTTTCTCTCATGCTGTTTTGGTTTTCCTTTGACTTGGTTTCTAATCTCACCAATCAGTTTTTCCAGGGCTCCAGTGCATGGTAGAAGAAATGGTCCTTCATGCTGTCAGCCATACAACCAGAGAATGGTTTGGGTTGCAAGGGACCTTTAAAGGTCATCTGGTCCAACTCCCCTGCACTGAGCAGGGACATCTGCAACTAGAGCAGGTTGCTCAGAGCCCCATCTAACCCAACCAGGAATGTTTCCAGGGATGGAGCATCAACCACCTCTCTGGGCAACCTGGGCCAGGCTCTCACCACGCTCAGTATCAAAAATTTCCTTCTCTCCAGTCTAAATCTCTCCACTTTTAGTTGAAAACCATCACCCCTTGTCCTGTCCCAACAGGCCCTGCTAGAAAGTCTGGCATCTCACTTGAGGCAGCTAGAAGGAAACTTCAGGGGTTGTTGAGGGTCTTCAGGGAGAAGCATCAATGAAAACCCTCTGGTCTTCAGTTAACCCTTGGCAAAGGGGCAGCATTCAGGTTATTAACTGTTCAGTAGACCAAGCTAACCCCTCAGTGGGTGCTGTACAAATAAAGGGCAGATTGATGCTGTCTTAATACTCTTAAGTACTTGTCCAACACTTCTTGTCATCTTCGTTGTGGAGGAATTCCCAGATTCTTATAGTAGATACTTGCTTTTTAATAATTTTTATACTAGTAGAAGCTAACATTAGTAATGATCATAGAATTAACGCAGCATGGCCAAGTCCACCACTAAACCATGTCCCTCAGCCCCACACCTATATGGCTTTTAAATCCCTCCAGGGATGGTGACTCCACCACTGCCCTGGGTAGCCTGGGCCAGGCCTTGACAACCCTTTTGGGGAAGACATTTTTTCCTAATGTCCAACCTAAACCTCCTCTGGTGCAACTTGAGGCTGTTTCCTCTTGTCCTATTGCTTGTTATTTGGTAGAAGAGCCTGACCCTCTTGCTCCAACCTCCTTTCAGGGAGCTGTCAAGAGTGAGAAGAGCTCCCCTGAGCCTCCTTTTCTCCAGGCTGAACAACCCCAGATCCCTCAGCCACTCCTCACAAGACTTGATCTGTCCTGAAGATTTTAAACCAGGGTAGAGACATCATCTTAGCTAACCAACATAACCAAACCCAGGCAATCCTGCTGAAGGGGGCTCACCTACCAAGTGTTTGAGCCAGACTTTTTTCTTCATTTTTAGAAAAAGGCCTGATTTTCAGCATTGTACTCAAATTAGCCTGTGACTGTATACAGCTGAATTTCTATCTCCAGAATGTAAATTCTCTCTTCAACCTTTAACAAAAGCAGTGAAGAGATACTTGCAAAAAATCAGTATTTCAAATGAAATCCCTGATGAGAATTCTCCAGAGGATCCAGCTCCCCAGACAGTTCAATTCAATTTGTTGTCCTTAAAGGCAATCATACAAACTACTCATTTAGGGAATGGGACATAGGCTTTGCTGAGCTGCACAGACATAATTCGAAGACAATAAAGCCAGAAAACTCTTTGTATGCAATTAAAAAAACCCCAAACAAACATCATGAAGCCTTTAATAAACTCATTAATCACTAAGGAAGACTAATATTCTGAAACACTGAAACTTCTCCAGCTGGATTTGTTCTTTGCAATGAGACCCTTTACCTGCAATGAAGACATTTGTGGTTTGCTGGAGAAACTTCTCCTTCTGGTTCCATGCTGCTTTTTAAAAATAACCCTGGCCCTTAGTAGCTGGGAGTGCTCAAGTGTCAGATTTAATGATGAGATGTCAATTTGGCTAATGATAGACAGCACCACTCCCCTAAAAGCAAATCTTCCCCAAGTAGAGTTTGCAACTCATTAAAAAATGGACTTATCTCCAATGAGGAATGTTGTGGGATGAGTTTGATATTGCTCACTGCTGTGGGATTCTCCAGGGGATAGAAAATCTTCATTTACTTGCCAGCTTCAACTCTCCTGAGGCTGAATGTCTTTAGTACAAGGCCAATAATGTTGTATCAGTAACATCAGTCCCTTTCCCTCCTCTTGCTTCCCTGCTGCCAGATGAGAGGAGGCCAATTCTGGCACGTGCCTCCAAGGTTTAGGAATGGTGGAACCAACCTCATGTTGGTTCACAGATGTTCATAGAATCATTAGGGTTGGAAAACACCTCTAAGATCAAGTCCAACCATGAACCCAACATGACCATGCCAACTAAACCATGAGCCAAAGTGAATTTTGTTGTTAATAGATGTTGGTTTGGCCTCTATTAAACCTTTTGCACGGAATTTGGTTGGAATCTTGTCCTGTGCTGTCCATTATTCACATATTTCAGAGGCTAGTTGTGATAATGCTCCTTTCAACCTCATTTTCTCAGGATATGAGGAAGTAATGTTGCTGTCATAGAGTGAGTGTGTGGTGCTCAGCTGCACTCCTTCAGAATTTTGAACCTCTTGGAATCTCAGTTGAGTTCAGCTTCAAAGAGATTGTCTTTTGGCTAGTTCTGTGTGTACAGCAGGCAAGGTAAGAAGAGGGAAGTTCTGTGGTGTGGGCTCAGCCCTTAGTAGCCATCATTTAGACAACAAGCAGATGGTCCTTACCCACTTTCTAATGGCAAGAAATGCTTAAGTCTGAGTTCACATCACCTTGGGTACCAAAGTTAAATGACTGCAGGAGACAGAACTGCAGAAAATGGGAATTTCTGTTGGGAAAACCTGAAGTGGTTTCCCCAAATTGTTTGTTTTATTCCCATGTTAATTTTATGTGTTTAAGCCTTTTGTGGGTCATGTGCAGGTGTAGTGAAGAAATAGTGATGTTATCAAAAAGCTGCCATATTTCCCTCCAGGAAGAAGGGCAAGGATCCTGTTGTTCCTGAAGTTTCTGAATGGTTATAGCACAAAGATCAATACCATCCCTGGGGGTGCAGGGACAGGTCTTGTGTGCAGGGGTGTCTGTGCAAGCCTGGGAAGAAGGGATGGGTTTCCTGGGGCTGGTCCCCTCCTCGTTCATATCAGGGCTTGTTCTGAGCCCTCCTGTAGCAGTCCAGAGTGGTGGGAGTTGGTGCTTTAAAATCATTTTACAGATGAGCAGCTTCTTTCTGCTACAGAGCCTACCTGGATGTTGTCTCTGGCCTGAACCCTGCCTGTGTGTGCACACATGGTCAGCAGAGCCCTATCAGCTTGAGCAGAGAGCTGGTTTCATCATCAGAGGGTTGGCACACAAGGGTGGTGGCTGTGGCATGATCCTTGATGATGGTGACTCATTAGGTTGTCATGGACATCTCCTTGCTTTGCCTGTGACCACTTCTCCCAAGCAGAGGTGAAGGTGGGAGCAGATAATGAGTGATGTTGGGTGAAATCACAGCTGGAGGAGGAATCTCTCCTTTTCATTTGAAAGGTCACTTGCTTTAATATTTAGCTGGGATAACCTGATCACATCAGCTTTGGCTATGATGTCCCTCCTTCCAAATGATGGCATCTTGGTTTCAAGACTTTCTTGGGTATCCTGAAAGCCCTGGAAACCTGCTCTGAAGATGGGACAGTTGCTGACTTTAGATTCACCACCTGAGCTGGGATTTCACTGGTAAGCGTGATTAATGGGGCAGCTAAAAACTCAGCAGGACATTTGGGCACAGTGACACTCCTCTGGGGTCACAATGTAGGCCTGGAAGGGATCTGTTTGAAGTCAGTGCTGCTGCTTGGCTCATGCTGGGCTTAAGTAAAACTGGGAGCTCACTTTGTTTGCACTCTGAGGAGCAAGTTGAATACTGTGTTGTGAGAAGCTACTAGGGTTGTTCTGTTTGGTGCCTTCTATTTGCATTCTTCATCGCTGGTGTCCTGCTGAGGAATTATTTAGAAAAGCTTGGGAAAGATGAGAGAACCATGTCACCACGATGCTGTGCTGCTTTTGAATGGCTGAATTCAAACAGTAATTTAAATCCTGATTTGTGACACAGAGCTGCACCCCCAAGTGTGCTCAGCACAACAGAGGCAGGAGGTCCCCTCCTCTCCTCAAATGCAGTACCTGGGGTCTGCTTTGTGTCCCACAGATTTCAGAGAAGTCTGGAGGTGGCTTTGTTATTCCAGTGTGTAATGGTGCCTGTGGGGTCCCTTTCACTCCTCTTCCTTGATGAGAAGATGGCACAGAGTCTTCTCTGTGTTCTCCATGAAGAATGTAGCAACTCCAGCTTTAGTTCTGTTTCATGTTCCTGTTGTAACAATAAGGAAAGGCTGAATGCAGGTTGGGATCTAATATTTAAAGCTCTTGCTGAAAGTAGCTGGATCATGGTTTAGAAGTGGGACTGGTACAGTTGGACTTGATGATCTTCAAGGTCTTTTCCAACCATAGTGATTCTGTGAAATCCACCAGGAAGCCACCGAGCTACAGAACAGTGAAACTGGAAGAGTATTCCATGGTGCTTACCTCTGGTCCTAGGCTTTCTTGCTGGGCATCACTGTTGGCTCATGTTGGAGATGGGTTTCCAGCCTAGATGGACCTTTAGTCTGACATGGCAGGATTGTATTAACTTGTATTAACTTTCACTTGGTGTCTCTAGCAAACTCCTTATCCAGGGAGTTTGATGCTGGTCTTAACAGAGACTCTGACCTCACAGTGATGGGCTGTTCTTTGCTTTTCTTTCTTTGTTTTATTTTTTCACATTGAATGGCCACCTTCTCATCCTGGTGCAGGCAGGGAGAACTTCCAAGGGCAGGGAGACCATCCTGAAGAGCCCGTTGCACAAGGCCAGTGCCTTTTGTGAGGTGTTTCATCATTCTGGACATAGCACAGTTACATTTCTTTTTCCTGTAACTTTGGCTTTTTTACCAGGAATTATGATATTGTCCAGTCACTGTTTATAGTGTTTTATTCATAAGGAGCTCCTGTGCCTGCAGAGGAGCCTTGCTTCATGAGGACCTTTTGTCTTCAAGGTATTTTAATCAATTAGCAATGCTTTCCTCCCCTCCTTTGTAAGCAGATAAGATGCATGGGTGGACCAAGCATTTTTTAATTATTTTTTTTTCCTCTTCAGCTACATTTTACCTTTCAAGATTGCATGTGGCCAACTGGATGCAAGTAGCTTTCAGAGACCTGTTTGTGAACTGGAGAACAGTTCAGCCTTGGGCTGCTGAGGGCTGGGCCTTGTGAGCTTTGCATTGCAGGGCAGTTGAATGTGAGTGTTGAGTTACTGGGCTAGCTGAGGGTTCAGGCATTCAAAATAGGTCTCCTCTCAGCTAGGAAGCAAGAGGTGGTACTTCTGCCTTGGCATCCATATCATCTGGTGTAAACATCACTTAATGCCTCAGAGGTGGCTGTTTGGGACCTGAGTAACTCAAACAGGGACAACAAGGCTCTCAAAACTCCCTGGGCTCTTTGTGGTGCTGCCTCTGCTTCTCCATCCCTTTGGAAGAACAATGTGACCTTGTCCCTCAGAAGCAGCTCTCTGCTTGGGCTTGGCACTGTGTTAATCCTGGTCAGCTCAGTGATCTGGTTAATGAAACGGGCCCACCAGTGTGGTGCAGCTGGAGGGAGGAAGAGCATGGCGTGAATAAATGTACAGAAAGGGATGGGAACACTTGAAACTGGCTTTTCTGCCCAACCCAGCACCTTGTCAAACTGTCCCTAGGGTGTGAGTCAGATCTCTACAGCCTGGGCTGGACGTGGAGAACAGATCCACAAGCTGCCACGGCTCATCTTGCCCATGTCCCAGCGCGGTCACCGCTGCGGCAAGCCGAGAGCTCAGCTCAGCTGAGCAACCCACCGGTGGCTGTGGTAGCACCAGCCACAACAGCTCTTGGATCCTCACAGCAGGTAGTTGGATTTATCTATAATTTATCTTGTCTGCAGGCAGGGAGCTTGCTGCCCTGGCAGCTGCAGCAGGGAGCTGCTCCCTGCTGGGAGTTTCACTCTGGACTTCAAACGCGGGTTTGGAATGCTCCCAAATGCTCCCGTTCTGCCTTGAATCCAAAGGAGTTTCTCAGGTCTTTGGGGTGTGATTATTACCTGTGGTTTGCAAAACTCATCACATCTGAACCAAGTAGGGTTTGGAAGATGTAACCTGGAGAAGAGTGCAGTGCTGGTTTGTGAGGGTGTGGGTGACAGTGCCAAATACAAAGTGCTGGAGAACTGAGCTGCTGTCTGCCAGTGTTTCTTAGAAGATGATGTGATACACAGGGGTGGGGTCAGCTTTGTCTGCATTTTAACAAGCAGTTCAGTGTTTGCTGTCCTGTTCTCTGCTGCCCTGGTGAGGCTGGGACTCGTGTGGTCCAAAACACTTCAGCAATGCAGGATCTGTTGTTTTCTTGCTGTGGGAACGTGCACCAATTTCATGGCCAGCATATGAGATGCAGCAGCTCAGAGAGAGTAATGCAGCTCCCCTGATGCTAAACATTCTGCAGAGTCTGTGGATTGTGTGGAGATACTGGGTAAGGAGGAAATTCTTCACTCTGAGGGTGACAAGACACTAGAACAAGTTGCCCAGTGGGGTTGTAGATGTTCCATCCCTGGAGGTGTTCAAGGCCAGGTTGGATGGGGCCTTGAGCAACCTGGTCTAGTGGGAGGTGCCCCTGCCATGGCAGGGGGGCTGGAACTAGATGGCCTTTGAGGTCCCTTCCAAACCATTCTATGATTCTAAGAAGGTGAAAATAATGTGTATTTAGGGTAGTTTGACCTTATATTGCTGCCTGCCATCCTTCCAGGAAATCCAGCTGCAAATGGTCTCTACTGGTGCTTGCCAGCCAAGAGCTTTTTGAATGAAGCAGTGAGTGTCTGCTGCACCTGAATCCCCAGAGAAAACTAGCAGGGACCTGTGGAAAACATCACTGCAAATTCGTATGGGATTTGCTGGGCTTAGCAGTAGGCTCCACACTCCTCAACTTTTGCTTACAGAAATTTTCCACTTACTAGAAGTACCTCACTCACGTGGGCTAAAAGAACATACGACTCCAAGGGCACAGGGTGTAACCTCAGTCTTCCAGCATCTCTCTGCTCCTGGAGGTGGTTGTGCTGATCCCAGTGAGGTTCTGCAAGGTGTCAGTACTGATCACAGGCTGCTCAGCAGGGCAGCTTAATCAAATAATCTTTGGCATAGCTGGTATGATTGTCTATATCTGACTATTTATAGCCTGGTCCCACGTGTGCCGGGCTGTGTCTGAGAGCGTGTTTCGATAATAGATTTACAACTGTGGGGAAAAACCATGGAGACAGGCACTGAATTCAGATGGGTTCTCTGCTGCTGCTGTGGTTCATGCTCGTGTTTCTTCAGGGTGCTGTAGAAATGCTGCTGCAGCAGCCCTGACACCTCTCTCTGGGGGCTTGGTGTGCTTACTGGCAGGATGACCCTGTCTGTGATTGGACCCTTGAAGTGCTGGGGCCTGGGCTGTGGGCCCTGAGGTGGAGTTGACCTATGGATGAGTCACAACCCAGCAACATGGTTTGTTCCCCAAGTGGTTTCAGGCTCCACAGACAGAACCTGGTCCACCTGTATGAGGTCCTACCTGCCCCCAGGTGATCATGGTTGGGGTGGTGGGCGAGGCCAGAGCTGTATCAACCAGGAGCTCTTCAGTTTGAGAGAAGCTACAAGGAGCTGATGAGTTTGAGGAGAGTTCCTGTTGGGGTCAGCTTGCTGAGCTCTCTCAGTAGCGTGTTCCCCCTTAGCTGGTTTGAGATGGAGAAGAGCAAACAGCTGAAGAATAAAAGATGAAGATATGCTGAGGGGATGTTGCTGAGTTTGGTGTTGGCCTGGGGAAGAAGAGAGCTGGCAGCACAACCCTGGACTGAAAGTGGGGAACAGGATTTCTCACTTGTGTGTTTCAAAGGATGCATGTGCTGCTCTATCTGATTTTTGGGAATATTTTTGCAGAGAGACTGTGAATGTGGCTGGTACCTGAGCCTATATGGGGGATATCAGGTAGATGTGTATGTTGCAGGCACACAGACCTATGTGCTTGGTTTATGATCCTCTATCACTTGCAATCTTGACATCAAAAGTAGATGTCCTCCATCTTGCAACACAAAACCAGAGCTGAACAAAAGCAGAAAGCCCCAGATGAGGTGGTGTTTTGTGTCAGCAGGCAGAACAAATGTCCCAGTGTGGTGGTTTTAAAAGCAAAGAATTGTAAAGATTGTAAAAATCTCCAAAGCTGGGTCCTGCCTTCAGCTGTGCAGCTGTAGTGATGTCTTGTGACCCTCCTGCCTGCAAACCCTTGGGGCTTTTTGCTTAATGCAAACCTGGCAAAAATAGTGGCAGTTGGTGATAAATTACCACCTTTTGTTTATCATCTTAATCAAGGTGGCTCATCTTCAGAACAGATGTGGAAAGCCTGTGAGGCTGTGGGCAAATGCTTGAGTGCTCATGGCATCTGAATTGAGAGGGAAGATCTACCTACAGAGGAGGAATAAATGATACATAGACTGGTTGTCCCCTCACTGCTTTCTGTTTTTCTTAGTCATGGATGGAAAACTTCATCTGTAGCTTCTGTATGACCACTTGAGCTCCTTCAGCTTGAAATGGCAGGGAAGGAGCTTCACAAGGTGATTCATGGAAGGTAATAGTTTTTTCCAGAATTTCCTGGAGAGATGGAAGTGTGGAAGCAGGGTTTCTGCACTTATGTAGAAAAGAGATAAATCTGTAGGAGAACATGGCATCATCTGTTCTCATGCTCTGAGAACAGCTTGGTTTTTCAGAGCTCTATCCCTTCACATGGGAGAGTTTTGTCAACAACAGGGGAAAAAAAAAACCCAACAAAGAAAAATAAGTTAAAACTTCCTACCTAACCTACAATTCCCACTGATCCCAGATAAAACGAGATGTGAGCACCTCCCTGACTTTAAATAGCCCATGGGTAATCAGCCCTTGGAGTTTGGTGATAGCATCAGTAACACTGATTGGATTCAGGGAATTAAACAAAAGAACCAAATCTATGCTGCTTTCATCTGCACTGGAGTGGAGGAAGAAATCAATACTTGTTAGCTAAATAGGGACAATATTGTCAGCACTGAAAGTTATTTTCCATTCTCTGTACTCTATTTAGAGCTCGTGAATGATCTTGAGTTGGTTCATCGGAGCCTTTGCAGAGGAGGCAAAGAATGTCTTGGGGGTTGAGCCTTGAAAGTGGATCTAAGGTTTGGGTTTAGTTCTCTGCTGTTCCACCAGCTCCTCATGTGACCTTGGGGATATTCTTAAGGTTTCTGTAAAGTTTAGGGAATATGTCTCCTAGTTGTGTGCCTCAGGTAGGGAGTGATTGTAGGCTGGTGATCTCAGTTTATGACCAAGTTGAACTAAGTCTATCTCCCTTTGTTCCTGGTGGACTTGGGTCTTTCTCAGGTTTGGTTTGATGATGGTGTCTCATTGTTCAGTGACTGCATCTGCTCTATGAGCTTGCTACTATCTACTCCCACTGCTTAAGGTGGGAAATGAAAGGGGCTCCTAAACCTCTTATCATAGAATCATTTAGGTTGGAAAAGACCTCTAGGATCATCAAGCCCAACCTTCATCCCAACATCTCCCTGACCCCTAGACCATCTCTTTGTGCCTCTAGCTGGTCATGGCCAAGAGGCCCCAGCTTGTCCCTTTCTGTAACATGTCAATATAAGCTCAGGCAGCTCTGCTGGCAGCCAGGAAAGGTGTCTCTGCTGTTTCTCCACACCAGCTGTAATCTGCACCACCTTGGCTGGCTGAACACTTTTCAGTGATTTATAATTAATAGGAACACTTTCAAGGGTTTGCTGACAGTCACCTTATCTGCATTTAACTCTGCCTTCTGGAGTCTTGAAGACAGGCATGGGTTTAAGCAGGCCAAAAGAAAGATTAAAGCTCATCTTCATGCAAAGAGGATGCCTGCCTGCTCTTCCCATCTTGGGCTTGAGAAATTCTATTATTCTACAGCATATCTCCCAGGAAGGATTTGAGTGATGATGTTAGCAACCCACCTTACACTAATTTTTATTCTTATTTACACGTGGTGAGTCTCCTGTGGGCAAAGTAGCATTTTGTTTTGAAGAAGGAGTCCTGTCATTCGTCGTGCTGCAGCATGGGAGTGTTTTGCAGTTTTCTCTCTGAGGACTTTTAACTATCAATGTCTGTGGCTTGGTGATTATTTCCACTTTGAACCCAACGTACACCTGAGCCAGAGTTGCTGCTGGGAGGTTTACAGGAGCTTTACAGTCACAGTATTCTCCATGGACTTCTTGTAGTTGTACCTGATAGAGCTGCGAGGTCTCTGATCACCAGTCAGTTCCTTGGAACATACCTTTGGGTCTTCAATTCATCCCTTCTTACGTAGCTTCCTGCCAAAATAATTCTCTTCAAAGACACTGAGTCCCTCAGTCCCAAGCCACGTGAGGTCTTAGAGCTCTCAGAAGCCTTCAAACTGTGGCATTTCAGCTAGTCTGCTACCTGCACAAGAATCTCATGGAGTTCCCCAAAGACAAGTCACAGCTGATCTCCTCTGAGGCCTCATTAGAAGATGCAAAGATCTTCCTCTGTGGACTTACAGCTTGACCCTGTATCCTGGCAGCAAGAGGGTCCCCACGAGCTGTCATTCATCTTCCTGCCCTGCCTTTCCCTTCTGGCAGATCTTTAGAGAGCTCTCTTAGGCCTGCTGGGGACACTTGAACCAGGGTAGGCTTGGAGTACAAGGTGTTGTCCAGACAAGCTCCTTTGCCCACACTTCTTCACAGCTTTCTCTCACGAGAGCTGGGGCTGTTTTAACTCACTGTCCCCTAGGGCAGGATGGAGAAAACATCCTTAGAGCTTCCAGCCAGACTGCTGGAGTGGGGTGGGACATCTCAACCTGGGAGAGGTCTGGTTGTGCCAGCTAGCTCTGGTGCAGGGATGGTTTGTGCTGAGCAAGGGAGGTGAGCCCTGGGTGTTGTGTGCTGCTCTGTGAGGTGCAGCAGAGCTGGTGGTTGAACTCTGCCTTGTCCCTGGGGACTGAGATCAGGAGGAGTGAGAACAGAGCAAAAGCCTCATGAAAAGCTCCTTGAAGGATGACAGATCACAAGATTGCACTTTCTGGAGGGCACCAGGACCCAGCAAACCCCCTCTCAGAACTTACTGCCCTTGTGAAGGAGGGAGGCTTAAAAATTTGGCTTTTTTTGCATCTTTGGAAGAATGGTGGCTCCAGAGAAACCTGTCCCATGCTGTGTATGGTTGTAGCAAATCCTCTTCCTGAAGGACCTCTCTGACAGCATCTTGTTTGAGGTGTGTGAAAACTGCCTGCAGTGTCACCTTGGGAGGGATATGCCATATGCAGGGTGGTGGCAGATCAGTGTCTAGAGGCTTGGCAGGACTGTTGTTTGCTGTGCTATGCTGGCTGGCTTGGGAGAGCACACAGGTACTGTACCTGGTCCCCAAAAACTGTCTTGTCCTGCTGGCTCTGAGATGTTCTGCCTCTGTTCTTCACAGGCAAAGCTTCTCTGTGAACACTCTCTGCTGGAGCTCTTGCTCTTCAAGCCAATTCTCCTCAGTGTTTTCTCTCCTTTCCAGTTTCCCTCTTTGTCCTGGTTTGAGCTAGAAAAGAACTAATTCTCTTCAGTGATTTCACTTCTTAGCTCAGTCTCTTCAACTAGCTGCACTTTCTGGAGTTAACAGCAGATTTTCACAGGCAGTCTCTGCTCCCAGCAGTGAGAACACTCCATGTTTGGAGTCACTACCAAGGGTTGGGGTGTGCAGAAAGGCTCTTGCTTACACTTGCTCCTGTGCAGACCAAGGGCACTGCTCAATCTCATGCCCCATGTTGGGGGTGCAGTCGGTAAGAGGTGGCACCTGTGGGGAGGAGTAGCCAGGACAGGGGACCCTAAACTGACCCACGAAGGATTTTATCCCGTATATATCATGTTCAGTATAAAGCTGAGGGATCAGGAGGATCAAGCATCTTCTTCAATGGCTGGCATCTTAGGGGGACTCTGTCCATTCTGCCTTTGATTCCAGTCTATCTATTTCTTAATCCAGTTCCAGAATCCAGCTCCTGAATCTGGTTCCTGCCTGCCCCTGAGCCCTATCTGGGACTTCCCCAGTCCCTGCTCCACAGTGATGTAATTGCCATCAGGAGGGTTGGGTTCAATATTAGCTTTGTGTAGATTTGTATATATTGCATTTTATTATTGTTACTTTCATTAAAGCTGTTTCAGTTTTCTTTTCCAATCCATCTCTCTCCCTTTTTCCCTTCCCCTTTGGGATGGGAGAGGGGTTAACAGAGAGCATCTGCCATTTGTCTAGTGACTGGTCCAGCTCTAAACCTTCACACTCTTATTCTATATTCTTCTTCCATGCCAATTTCCACTGTTTCTCACCTGCCTTTTCCCTCTTTGTAACCTCAGGTATCTCTTTCCTCCCTCACCAAGTCCTGTGTGTCCTTTGTGCCAACTTTTGCCACATCCAGCCATTGAGGAGGGGTTTGTGAAGCTGGTTTTAATTTAAAGTCATTCCTGGGTTTGAAGTCTGTCATGGGGTCTATTTAAAGCCTCCACTTCTAAAAGTGATCCCAAGAAAGCCTGGGAGCACCTGCTTGGCTTTTACCCAGTGTCAGCAAGCTGTTGGGTTGGCCAAAATGCTGTGGTCATTAAATCATTGTGATGTTTTTCATTGTTGGGTTGAAGTCCTATCACTCGAGCCTAAAAAATGGAGCATGGGCAGAACTTTCCATTCTGCATGGGCAGGCAAACCACCACTTTGTTCAATGGATTGATTAAATGTTCTGCTTAACTGTGCTCAGGGAAGCAAGTGCTGGATCATCTTCTCTGCTGAAACATCCTTTTCATTTCAAAGACTTCTTTTAAGAAATCAGAGACTGTTTAAGCTCAGTCTTGGGGATTCAAAATTGGCTGAATTTTGCCAGGCTTGATCCCTTTCATGGAAGTGTCACTTAGAATCATAGAATGTTTCAGGCTGGAAGGGACCTCTAGAGGTCATCTGGTCCAACCTCCCTACACCAGCAGGGACATCTCTACCTAGGGCAGGCTGCTCAGAGCCCCATCAAGCCTCACCTTGAAGGACTCCAGGGATGGGGCCTCCACCAGCTCTCTGGGCAGCCCATTCCACTCATCTATCACCCTCAACTTGCTGTCCAGGTTGACACTGTGTAGTGGCTAAAGCAAGGTGGCATCAGGTATGTGATGGAGCTTGGGCAGCAAGTTTATGCTCTGCCCTTGAAAGCTGGTGATTCCTGCTGATGCCAATGTCCTGTTTGTACCTGAAGCAAGAATTTGGCAGTTGTTTACACATTGATGGTTGGAAAGATCACGGGTACTTGGGTGTCGTGAGGGCTGACAGCTTCCCCAGCAGTTTGAGCTGCTCAGAGCTTCCAATTTAATTGTTTTTACAGAAATTGCACTCTTGAATTTAAGTTTTTCCTCAGGCAGATGTGGGTGCAGGTGCAGCTGATGGCTGGTGGCACTGCTGCTGCAGGGAATGGGCACTGCTCTATCCAGTCAAGGTGGGCAACCACAGCAGTGTCAATAGAGGAGCTCCTTCAACCAGATGATTGGAACTGCTAAACCTACCTGGTCAGAAAACTATGTTCCAGCTCAAGCTTTCATTTCTTTCAGCCTTGTCTTGAAGCTTTGACTGGTCTCTTAGCACTGTAGCAGAACTAGTTTCTAGAATTGTGTTATTGCCTTCCTCTTTTTTTGCTGCTTTTGGTAAAACAGATGGATTTCAATGTCTCCTTGGTATAGTGTTTGCTCTAGATTCCCCCACCCCACAGACACTTTCACAGGCTCTTTTCTCCAGAGAAGACAGATGAGTGTGATCAGAAGACTGCAGTCAACTTGCACAGCCCCTGTAGAAAGCCCCTTGGCCCTTGCAGTGTTTTGGAGGTTTCAGAGGTGGACAACTTCTGATGAAGCTGCCCAGTCAACCACACAGGTACAATTGGTTGACAGCTAAATGAGTGGAGATGTTTTTTATAAGCTGCTCTTTTTTTTTTTTGAAGATGGACACTTTCAGGAAGAGAATTGGGTTGGTTCAGCCTTGGGAATAGAAGGCTTAGGGGACACCTTATCACCATGTTCCAGTATTTAAAGGGTGGCTACAAGGAAGATGGAGACTCCCTTTTTACAAGGAGTCACATGAGAGATGAGGGGTAGTGTGTACAAGCTGCTCCTGGGGAGGTTCCAGTTAGACACAAGAGGGAAATCTTTCAGAATGAGAACAATCAACCCCTGGAGTAATCTCCCCAGGGAGATTGTCCCCGGCATTGGACACTTCTAAGACTCAGCTGGACAAGGTGCTGAGACATATTGTCTAGACTGTGCTTTGGCCAAAAAAGGTTGGACCAGATGATCCTTGAGGTCCCTCCAACCTGGTATTCTATGATCTGTTGTTTAAGGGCACATGTTCTAACAGACTTGGTGGCCATGCTGACTTCTGAGTGAAAGGTGCCTGTTTCAATCTGAAGGACTTTGGAGAAGTTCCTGCCTTAATACTATTGGCTCTATCCAGACAACTAAGGCTGCATTTGATGTTGCTGTGCTAGTTTTAATTATTTACTGTCTAAGTCTTGTGGTCTTTGTCGATTTAAGTGGAACTTGGGCCATCTTTGGCTTTACTTGGGCTGTTTAGCAAAAGGATAGAAACTCCCAGGAGCATCTTTGTGCCAGCTGAGGACCTTCTGGTCCCATGGAACTTTCCTAAAATCCTGGTCACAGCTAGGATGGAGGAGCTGGTCAGGGAAGTCCTTTGCTTTGACAGGTAGGTTATAGCTCTGGGCATCACCAGCTGCCCAAGCATATTTCTTGCAAAGCAGTATCTGGGTGTTGGAGTGCTGGGAGTCACCTGAACCTCCTGCCTTGTTATCTACTGATGCTCAGTGAGGTCAATAGCTTGTCTTCTCCTTTCACATTTTGCTCCTGCCATGCTTAGAGAATTAGATGCCAGGCTGTGTTTTCAGGTAGCTTTGTCCAAGTGTGCTCTGTTGTTTCTCTCTTTCCAGATTGATTTATTATTTGCTTTTGAAAATTGAGTTTTCCCCACTACTATAAGCTCTGGTTGGTTGAAAGTTGGAAGAGAAGAAACCCTGCACAGTGTAGGTCCTACAGGGAGTAGGTCCTACAGGGGGTGGACATGAGTACTGAGCTGGTGGGTACTCTCCAAAGAACCAAAAGGGCCACTAGAATAATTGATATTCTGTGTATGCAGAGGCTTTGTACATCACTGAGCTTTGTGCCTGACAACTGCAAGGATGTTAATTATTATGCTATAATTCATCATTGAAGTATTTTTCAGCACTGTTATTAAGCCAAATTCCGAGGCCTTTGCTAGGTCATTAAACAAAGAGTAAGTAAAAACTAATTTACTCTGTTATTAATCAATGAATTAAGTATATTCTGAAGTCCTGTTTTCAAAAGCAAGGTAGTGCTCGGGTGAAAAGTGAATAAAGGAAGTAAAAAAGGTGTAAAACTAAAAAGAAATAACTCTTCCCATAAGTTTAAATAACTTTGGAAAATTAATTATTACTTCTGCAGAGCCATATGAGCCCAGACCAGTTTCTAATATGAAGAGGTCGTGGGCTCCTCAATGAAGACTGTGCTGGAATTTTAACCCTATAAAGTAGATCCTGTTCTTGATGTGATTTGCTCCTTTCCTCCTGTATTGTTGCTCTTCTCAGATGTGCAACTGGAGACCTCCTTTACTGGCCCAGTGTAGACATGGCATCAGGTTTTCAAATCTCCCCATGCTTAGCTTGAGCTTGCAACCTCCTTGATCTTCTTGGCCTTGGTTTCAAGGCCCTCAAGCTCCTGACCTACGTTGGGTAAGAACCTGACCAAAAATCAGCTGTGCAAGGGGTGGTCTTGGCCACCTGGAGATTATTTGGTCTCAGATATGGGTGATCTTGTCATCAGCAGGCATTGAGTCACTTCTCAAAGCCCAGGATTTATGTTATCCTAAAGACCCTCTGCTCTCTCTGGCACTCAGGTTGGTTTCTTCTTCTATGGCAAGTGGCTGGCCAGGGACATGGTGGTTTTCAGGCATGATTTTCCAGACCATTCCTGTGGCAGCATCATGGTGTTGACCCTTCAGCAGGAGCCAGGTCCTTCCCACTGCTCAACACCCAGGTTAGCTCCCCAGACCTCAGACCCAACTCCTGAACCTAACCCAGGCTCTCCTGCTTGGCCCATCACAGCTGCCAGGGATGTTTCCAGTTGCCAGGCCCATCTCTAGATTTCAATACCTTTTGGAAGTGTCAACTCAATGGCTTTCCACAGGGGCAGGAGATCAAATCTGGAGCTTATCAGCTGAGCAGCCTGTGGGTTTTCCAGGTTTTTTTGACCTGCTTTTGCCTGAGTACCTGACAGGCTTAAATTCCACAAGTACTGAAGAATTACAGAAAATATTTACTCTTCCTTCTCTTGTGGTGGCACCAGAGAGGCTGTCTCTGAAACGTGAGGTGTGTTGTACTGAAGCAACGTTCACATGCTTCAATTTCAGAGACATCCTGCCCCAGAGCATCCAGTTTGAGCAGACTGGGAAGCTGCAGAGAGGACAAAGTCATGAGGGTGTCTGTAGCAGAGGCAGATACTAAACAAAATCCTCACAACCTTCTTTCCACTACAGACTGTGGTGCCTTTGGTGAGCAGGCTGCCACCTCCTCGGGCTGGGCTGAGGGGAGATACATGTTATAGGCATATAGAATCAGACTGGTTTGGGTTGGAAGGGACCTTTAAAGGTCATCTAGTGCAGGCCCCCTGCACTGAGCAGGGACATCTGCAGCTATCTCAGGTTGCTCAGAGCTCTGGCCGACCTCACCTGCAATGGTTCCATGGATGGGGCATCAACCACCTCTCTGGGTAGCCTGGGCCAGGCTCTTACCACCCTCAGTGTGAAAAATTTCTTCCTTATATCTACTCTAAATCTCCCTCTTTTAGTTTCAAACCATCACCCTTTGTCCTGTCCCAACAGGCCCTGCTCAAAAGTCTCTCCCCATCTTTCTGACAGGCTCCTTTAAGCACTGAAAGGCCACCAGAAGGTCTCCCTGGAGCCTTCTCTTCTCCAGGCTGAACAAGCCCAGCTCTCTCAGCCTTCCTTCACAGGAGAGGTCTCCTATCCCCCCACCAAATGAAGAGAAGCTGGAGAACATTTTTGGTGCTGGTTTTTTTTACGTTACATAAGTATGGAAGCTGCTCGGATCATTAGAAGGAACTTTTCCCCATATTTCCAAACCAATCACTTGTTTTGACACTTGCAGTCTGGCTCTTTATGAGTGTTTCTGTGGTGGGTGTGTCAAGGGGAGCAGCCTGAGTTCTCTGCTCCTCTTTACGTGACTTGAAAAGAGAAGTTGAGGCATCCATTAAATCCCCATTGAGAGCCAAGCACTGAGGTGTGAGTGAGCTGAGCTTTCATGCATCTTTCCTAATATTTATAGCTCAGTGACTTAAAGCACATAAAATAATCACGTTTGTTGGGTGAGAAGCACATTCCAGCCTGTTCCTGTGACTGTGGAAGAGCTGAGGAGGGAGGTTGTGGTGGGTAAGCAGAGCTGCAGTAGAGGTGGAGCAGGGGACTGGCAGTAGCTGCCTGGTACCCGAGGCAGTTTCTCTTCTCCTGAAGTGTCTATTTCTGGCTCATGCATATTATGGCACAGATATTTCCCACAAGATAACGTGGCTTTTATTTGAAGGCAGCTCTTTCTGCTGACTCCAGGTGGAAAGTCTGGGTATTTGGGTTATGGGCTTGCATGTGTGAATTACCTTTGGTGTCCCAGGGAAAAGGGGCTCAGTTCTGCTCTGGGTTTTGTGAAAGGCCAAATCCTGCAGTTGATGTGGACAACTTGTGGCTTTTGAGCCACATGGAGGTTAAGCACAATACAAATGGGGTGGCTTTGTGCTGCTGGCAGTGGATCTGTGCTGGAGGGATGAAGGAGGAGATAATTCTGGGGGACCTTAGAGTGAACTTCCAGTACCTGAAGGGGCTACAGGAAGGCAGGAAAAGGTCTATTCAAAAGGGTTTGTGATGACAGGACAAGGAGTGATGGTTTTAAGCTAGGAAAGGAGAGATTTAGGCTGGATATTAGGAAAAAGTTCTTTAACATGAGGGTGATAGATGAGTGGAATGGGCTGCCCAGAGAGGTGGTGGAGGCCTCATCCCTGGAGTCCTTCAAGGTGAGGCTTGATGGGGCTGTGAGCAGCCTGCCCTAGGTAGAGATGTCCCTGCTGGTGTAGGGAGGTTGGAGCAGATGACCTCTAGAGGTCCCTTTCGGCCTAAAACATTCTATGATTCACCAGGGCCATAAGAGCAAGGACAGCCCAGTGCCATCCAGTAGTATTGTGAGGAGCAGGGAGCCTTCTGGGAGCTGCTGACTCCTGCTTGTGAGCCCTGTTTGGAGATCTCTGAAGAACATAGTGGCTGGATTGAAGCTAAATGGAAGTTTGGGATATGCTGCCCACAACACTGGCCTCCCAGTGCTAATTCACTGCTGTCAGTTACAGTGGAGCTGTTTTGTGTAGGCTTCACAAAGTTAAGTACGGGATGGTCAAACACCGTCTGTAGGGTTGGACACAACTCTGTAGGGAGGGGTTGTACAGGGACAGCTGGCCTGTCAAGCAGGTGCTTTTTTCAAAACCTAGAGTTGTCCCAGGGCTGCTCATGATCCTTCTTAGCTCTGGGGGGCACAGCAAGGCCAGGACACTGCTGACTCCTTGTGCTGAGGGCAGGGAGATGTGTTGCTGCTGCTCTCAGCTGTCTGAGGGTGGTTTGAGGTGCTCTCAGGATACCTCGTCTGCCACTCCGTGGCTGTTTCCTGGCACTGGAGATGCACCAAGCAGCCAGAGCCAGGTCAGAGCCCACACAAGGGTTCTACAGTGCAGTTTAGGAGTTATCTTTATTTATCTCTCCAGAGTTGCAGCTGGAGACCAGGACAAGCTTTAGCTGCTGTGTAGTTAAAGGCACGACAGATCAGACCTGCAGTTTGTCTTCAGCTGGGTTCAGCTTCAGATTTGTTAGAGAAAAACATTGAGAAACTTGTCCCCAGATGCCAGATACGTTAGTATTTTATCCAGCATGACCAGATAAGCTGTGGCAAACTGGGGAATACACATGGAGTGTAGGATGTGGTGCAGAAATGTCATGTCCTGCCAATGTGAGCAGCACATGGGAAGAAAAAAAATACCAAAACCTGATTAACCTTGGTCAGTGGTGATGTGCCTAGAGCTGAAGTCCATCTCTGATCCAGCTCTGCAAGTGGAGAGGGGTGTAGGGAGACTATGAATAAGAAAATGCAGCTGCTGTTGTGCCATTCCTGCCTTGTCTGGCTCGGATGGGAAGGAAGGGAGCTGAACCCAGGGAGAGCCTTGCTGGATCCCTGTGTGCCCACTCCCCCTGCCTCCTTTATACCCATCCAGGTGCTGCTGTGAGGCTCACTGCCCTGGAGTGATGCAGCTACAGTGCCTTTGTTCTTTTTGGCTCTTTTCTTTTCCCCTGCCTCAGATGTAACTTCTGTGCCTGCCTTTGTAAGGGCTCTGCTGACCTCTCCAAGTTCTCTCTGATCTCCTGGCTGGCTCTGCTCTGCAGCACTGCTCTTCACTGCCTTCTCCCAAGGTACCCCCACACTTCACCTCGGCTGCTCTTCTCACAAGGAAGGCATCCTCTAAGCAGCCACGTCCTTTCTACTCATTTCTCAGATCTCTGCTTAAAAATCTCATCTCCTGTTGTGCCTCCCAACCTCCACAGCAAGTCCTGGAACCTCTCACCTAATACCCAAAGGGCAGACTCGTGGGACTGTGTCTCTGGACTGCCAAGATGCTCTGCTTTGTGTCTCTATTCTAACAGCAGCTCTAAGCTGTGTGACTTCCACAGCAAGCAGTTGTGTTAAAAAAAGGTCAGTTTTCCTGAATATTTTCATTCTGTGTCAGCAGAAGTGACCTGAAACTCCTGCTTTTCATCAGGCACCCTGGGGAAACCTTGCTATGAAAGACTCTTTCTCCCTTGATGCAAAACACTTTAAATGAGGAGGAGAAGATGTTTCCAGTTAGGTTTTTTTGTCCATGGCTACCACAGTGGGGTGCTGGCTTGTCAGACAGATAAATGTAATGTGTAGTCACACAGTCTTAGGTCTAGACAGCCCTTGCTTTGGACTTTGGAGTTCATCCAGAGCAGGACAAAAGTCCTGTCCTAGGATGCTTTGAACTGTACTGTATGTGAAAGGTGTTGAAGCAGAGACCTGGTGGGTTTGGTCAGTTGTAGCTACAGACCCAAGTGGGTTTCATGGCCATAACGGGGAAAAAAAATGCACCCACCTCCTTAAAAAAAGCCTCAAGAGCTTCCTTAACAGACTAGAGGGTCTTGTTCTCCTTGAGAAGGCATCTTTTTCTCAAAGTCAAGCTGTGGTCTTTGCCCACTGGATGCTCAACGCTGGTGTACATAGGACATGGTGACATCCAGGTGGAGCTCACACAAGGTCTAAGCCTTGCTAAAAGCAAACTCACACATCTCTGCAGCTGGATCACCACGAGGTCCTGAGCAGACTGACTCTTATTTCCAGGATAATCACTCTAAAATCTTTCTTTTACCTGCTAGAGTAAATGTTATGGTAGATCATGCAGCAGGGGGAGGAACAGCAGCTGAAGCTGTGACTTATCAGCTTGCTTTGATATGCTTGGCTCTGCTTCCACAGGTATAAAAGGGGGGGAATATCAAGAGGCCTTGAAATGTTCCATGTTGAGCTGAGATACCTCAGATACCATCTGATTTTCTGGAACTAATAAATAGGTGCTGAAGTCAAAGCAGTCAGTTAGTACTTTTGCTCCCATGAAGGGCTCTGGTAGGCACCCTTGGCTTGCTGGCAGAACATGGTTTGAGGTGTCTAACTCAAGGCAATGCAGATTTTGAAACCCTTGGCATCAAATCCTAACCAGGAGGAAACTTGGACAAATGAAGCAGAGGGGAAAAGAGAGGAGGAAGACTGGGACATGAGTTCTGACTCTGCAGAGCATGGCCTGGATGTGGCATCATGGGGCTCCTCCAGCTCTGCTCCTGCCAGTCACCTCTCACTGACCTGCTGAGCTGAGCCATCCTGCTCCATCCCTTCCCAAACACTTCCAACCAGGTCACCCTCTCTCAAAGCAGTTGAAACCTTAATTCCTCATACTCTTCCCTGTCACTGTTGGTTTGAGTTGAGCACTGGGTAAGTTGATTTAAAACTGCATGCAGTTCTGGCTGCAGGCATCTGGGAGCCTGGGACCTGGGCTGGAGCAAGGGAACAGCTCTCAGGGGTTTGTGCTGCTTCTCCTGCCCTGGCTGTGGGTCTCTGGAGGGGATAGATGAGTGGTGTCCTCAGAGCTCTGCAGTTGGTGTGTGGGGCTGGGGCACAGATGGCTCCTGTTTCCCCATGGTCACGGGGGTGGAACATGTTCACTGAGGCTTTGCAGAGAGCAGAGGGCTGGGTGTGGGCAGTAGTTTTCAGACTGCTTGGTGATTTTAGATGTTAGGAAGAAGCTCTTCATCATGAGGGTGGGGAGACACTGGCACAGGTTGCCCAGAGAGGTGCTGGAAGCCCCATCCCTGGACATTTTGAAGGCCAGGCTGGATGGGGCTGTGAGTGACCTGCTCTAGTGGGAGGTGTCCCTGCCCATGGCAGGGGGGTTGCAACTAGATGATCTTTGAGGTCCCTTCCAACCCTGATGATTCTATGATTCTATGATTTTGGGGTCCTGCACCCCAAAGACTATTAAAGACCTTTTTCCAAGGTGAAGTCCTGTTACCTCCTGAAAACCAGGCCCATTTCAGGTTTCACAGTGCACAGCCTCCAGTCAGCTGTGGTTTTACACAAAGCCTGGCTTGGGGAAATGTCCCTTGAGACATTTGTAAAAAATCTTGCTTGCAAAGCTACCTCCTGATGTGCTCCTAATTAGTGTAATCACATTATTTCAATGATGCCTCCAGTGTAAAGGATTTTATTTCATTTTTCCTAGTACAAGGCGTTTCTATTTGCGTTTTCTTTGCAATTGGACTTTGAGATGAAAGTTTCTGAAGTCTTGCAGGGAGCATGTGTTCCCTCTAAAAGGGTGTATGATAAGGAAGAGGCACTTTGTCTCTCTTTACCATGAAGCACACCAGAGACAGGGCTGAGGGTCACCTTGGCTTTACTTCAAGCCTTTACAGGGTTCATTTGGCTGTCACTGTAGTTGTCTTGTTCTTCTGGCTATTTTCAGTTTCACGTGGACCTTTAAACTGCAGATAGCTTTTTTGGACTGCCCAGTATGGGGGTTTTTGGTGTGGTTTGTTGGTTTTTAGTGTTTGGGGGTTTTTTTAGTTTTATTTAATTTGAGACATTAGAGTAGCAGGAGGAAGAGGACAGGCTTGTGATGAAGTTACTGGGAAGCAGCTGAGGTCTCAGTTCTGTTCTGGGTTTGACCAGTCTTCATCCTTGAAAAGGATGTGTGGACTCCACTCTGCAACCATCCCTGTACCTCAGCTGATGAGAACACAGTTCTGGAGCCCCCAGCAGGAGAAGGATGGGGACAGATTGGAGCATGTCCAGAAGANATCTCTGTGATACTTATTCAAAGCATGTGAAGCATCACACTTTGCTAACCTGGCACCATTTCATACACTCCTGATGTGTGTTTTGCATAGAGAGAAGTGAAACGAACCCAGAAACGTGGCAGGGGGGGTGGAACTAGATGATCTTTTGAGGTCCCTTCCAACCCAAACCATTCTATGGTTCTATGAAAGGCTTTTGAGCCCTTTTTGAGGGTGGAGAAGGTCAGGACTGCCAGAGGAGATGACAGATGTTGGTGCTGACTTGTGTTGAGATCATTTAGAGCAGTGGTAACTAGTGGACCAGCACACACATGGGCTGATTGAAGAATGTGGTTAACATCCTTCAGTCATTCAGTAGCTGTATTTTCAAAAATCAGGTCTATGATGCTTTATAACTTTATTGATATGGTGATAGGATGAATAGAAATGGCCTCAAGTTGTGCCAGGGGAGGTTTAGATTGGATATTAGGAAAAATTTCTTCCCAGAAAGGGTTGTCAAGCTCTGGAACAGATATCTGGAGATACCTCGTTAGCCCTGTTTCATGTGATTTGTGAAGAATAACTTGGGGGGGGACAACTTTTGTGGTTAGGGAGATGTTGGGGTGAAGGTTGGACTTGATGATCCTCAAGGTTGTTTCCAAACATAATGATTCTATGATTCCATGAATTGCATTAAATTGTATTGTAGGTATTACCCTCCAGCCTCCTTCAGGCTTGGGCTGGTCCTGAGCTGCAGTAGGGACAGATTAGAGGGGAGAGGAATTGTGAAGGTGGTTCAGCTGCTGAGCCATTTGGCTCCATATCTTCTCAGCATGGTGGCCACCACCAGACATGTCTTGGAGAGCTGGCAGAAAGCAGAGACAAAGTAAAAGAAGAGAAGGTTCTGGGGGAACCTTAGAGTGACCTTCCAGTATCTGAAGGGGGCTATGTAAAGGCAGGGGAAGGTCTATTCAAAAGGGTTTGGAATGCTAGGACAAGGAGTGATGGTTTTAAGCTAGGAAAGGAGAGATTTAGATTGGATATTAGAAAAAAATTCTTTAATATGAGAGTGATAGATGAGTGGAATGGGCTGCCCAGAGAGGTGGGGGAGGCCCCATCCCTGGAGTCCTTCAAGGTGAGGCTTGATGGGGCTGTGAGCAGCCTGCCCTAGGTAGAGATGTCCCTGCTTGTGTAGGGAGGTTGGACCAGATGAGCTCTAGAGGTCCCTTCCAGCCTAAAACATTCTATCATTCTGAAATGTGCTTTGTGTCACTTCTGTGGTGATTTGTAAGAGCTGAGATGGGCTCTTGAAGCATGAAGTGTGATGTTTGACAAACTAATATTATCACTATAGAAAAATCCCCAATTCAGGAGATTATGTTCATTTACTTCAGAGTTTTGGCCAAACACCTAAACTCTGTGGTCCAAATTTAATTGCTGTATAGATTTGCTCAAACCATCACACTAAATATTCCCCAAGGGCTGGTTCTCAGCCTTAGGTGAAGCTGGTCTAGGTGAGGTGTGGTGTTGGGGTTCTACCACCCTTTGGCTGCAAATCCAGCTCTGGTTGTGTGCTCTGGGTCACTTGGTTCGTGTCCAGACTCAGAGTTGGGTGATTTCTATGTGATATTTTTAGTGGGTGACCAGTGAAAACTCCTAGGTCTGGAAATAACTAAACTTAATACTTTTATTTTCAACACCAGCTAAATACTCAAGGAATTTTAATGTGGTGTATGAATAATTAACACTAACTATCACTTTACAGCAGTTTTCTTGCACTATGCAAAAAAAAAGTGAAATAAAAATCACCCTTGAAAATTTCCTAAAGGGAGAAGGAAAAGTTAAATAATTACTTAACCTCCTGAGATTCTGGAGTCAGAAACTTCCATTAAAATGACTGAGAAAAAACCCGACCTCCCTCTAAGTCAATTTAAGATTTTAATTGCAGGAAATTTGGGGAATTCAGTTAAAATTCCCAGAGCAAATTGTAGCTGTGTCTCCCTGGTTGCACTCATCTCCTTCCCTGATTATACATTTTATTCTCTATAGCTGCCAGGGTGCTGAGCCAGGAGTAGAGTCTTCCTTGGGGTGTCCTGAAATGCTGCATGTGTACCCAGAAAGTTCCCCTTTAAAGGTAAAATTTCATATAAACCCTAGAAATTTCTAAAGGAATTCACCTCCAGGCTGAATGTCAGTGTTGTGAAATAGTGGCTTGAAAGGGAGCAGGTTTGGAAGGTGATAAACCTCTGGAAATAGGGTGAAATTTCCAAATGCTTCAGAAATGTAACAAACAGCTTGTGGGAATGAAGAGCTGGTGAGAATAATCCCAGTTAGAGAGGAGCTTCTAGAGGATGGAACAAAATAAAGGCATTTAATATCAGTTGGAAGTCAAGCCTCATTAGAGAAGTCATTTTTTTCAGCTTGAAACTGTCTCATCTCTGCATGGGAGGAAGAGTGATGGAGGCTTGTATGAGTGAAGGTTGAGTGAGATGCACCCAAGGGTTATGCTGTCCATAACCCAAGGGTTCAGCAGATCAAAAGAGGTGATTCTGCCCCTCTACTCTGCCCTGGGGAGACCTCACCTGGAGCTCTGCATCCAGTTCTGGAGCCCCCAGCACAAGAAGGATGGGGACAGATTGGAGTGTGTCCAGAGGAGGGACCAAAATGCTCAGGGGAATGGAGCATCTCTGGTATGGAGACAGGCTGAGAGAGTTGGGGCTGTTCAGCCTGGAGAAGAGAAGGCTCTGGGGGGACCTTAGAGTGACCTTCCAGTACCTGAAGGGGCTAAGGAAGGTGGGGGAAGGTCTATTCAAGAGGGTTTGTAATGACAGGACAAGGAGTGATGGTTTTAAGCCAGGAAAGGAGAGATTTAGACAGGACATTAGAAAAAAGTTCTTCAACATGAGGGTGACAGATGAGTGGAATGGGCTGCCCAGAGAGGTGGTGGAGGCCCCATCCCTGGAGTCCTTCAAGGTGAGGTTTGATGGGGCTGTGAGCAGCCTGCCCTAGGTAGAGATGTCCCTGCTTGTGTTGGAGCAGATGACCTCTAGAGGTCCCTTCCAGCCTCAAACATTCTATGATTCTAAGATTGGCAGAGGGTTGACAGGAGTGGCAATATGGCTGTTGCTACTCTACACCTCCATGTCTTCCTTCACTGGCTTTGAGGGCTCAGTGTCCTAGCAGTGACTGGCTCCTGATGCAGTAGGGATCAGGTAGAACCCCACCGTTGGCTTGCCAGCTACTGGTTCTTTCAGATGTATTTGGTGTGGTGATCCCTCCTTGTTCTGTGATGGGGTCACCTTGAAAAGCAGTTTCTCCTGCAGGGTTCATTACTTGTGTGGCCACACGATTCAATTAGGTCCGTTTGATGGTGCCTAATACCTGGTCACATCCATCAGAGTCAAGCTGCTTAGTGGAGGACAGCACAGCAGATAAATCTCTGCTCCTTCTGTTGCTGCCTTTCAACAAGAAGCTAATTCCATTTAATACATGATGGTAACACTTAATTGCTGGTATAAACCGAGAGGAAATGGGCAAAAATGGATACAAATGTGTCTTGGCTCTGATTCAGCTGGTCCTTTGCTTCCTCTGGATCTGAAAGGGACAGTGTGTGAAAAGCCTCCTCAGGAGAGTGCCAATGGAGATGTCCTGCTGCAGCCAAGGCACCCTGAGACCTCTGTGTTGCAAGAAGCAGGATGCTTAGAACGTTTCCCTTCAAACGTGGTGTCTTGGGGCATCTTTCTCTATTTCTCTCTGAATTTTCTCCTGTTACTTTTTTCCTTTAATTGTTCTTTTATTTGGAACAATGATTAATAGTCATGGCTTCAACTTCGCTGGTAATGGCCTCAAGTTGTGCCAGGGCAGGTTGAGGTTGGATATTAGGATATTACTGCAAGAGTGGTCAGGCACTGGACCAGGCTGCCCAGGGAGGTGGTGGAGTCACCATCCCTGGAGGGGTTCAACAAACGAGTAGATGTGGTGCTTTGGGACAGTCTAGGGGTCAGGGAGATGTTGGACGTGATGATCCAAGAGGTCTTTTCCAACCTAAATGATTCTATGATTCTAGGAATTTAGGCTCTCATAAAATGTAAGAAACCCTATTCTCTGAGGTTGGCTTCAGATGTACTTTGAAAGCTCAAACCCAACCTCTTCATCAGGTGCAGAACTGTACATCACTGCAGGCTTCCCTTGTCTACCTGCAAATACCAGATAGAGCATCTGTCCCAGAACGTGTGGTGGGAAGCTGATTTCATCTGCTCACCCAGCTCCGTTTGGCACCACCTTGGGATATTGATCTATGGCCTTGCAGGCTGGGAAACATTTTGTCTGAGCAGCAGGCATGAAAAATAGAAGCCTGCAGCTTGAGCTGGAGACACCACAGGTTCCCCGTGAGTTTATGGTGCCAGTGGGATGAGTTTGTGCTTGGAGGGGAGGTGTCCAGATGCAAGGAGTGGCCGGAGAGTTCATAGGTGCAAGTACCAGCGATGCTTTAGTGACACAAGAGGGAGCTGTGGACTCTCCTGAGATCCAGCAGGGTTCATCCAAGCAGAAAAGACACATGTGAGTGGGCAGAAGAAATGTCAGAGCACACCAGCCTCTGGAAAGACAAAGCAGGCATCTGTCCTGCTTGTCCTTCTAGGGTGACTTTGCTGCTAGTTAACCCCAAATGATCTGCAGAGGGAGTTGGAAGGGAAGACTTTTCCCTGGGGAATACAGATGGAAAAGAAGAGAGGGTTCTTCCTGAACCTGGTACCATTGTGGCCATGGGAGTTAGATGTGGGGTGTTACAGTTGCTGTCATAGAATCATAGAATCGTCAGGGTTGGAAGGGACCTTCAAGATCATCTAGTTCCACCCCCCCTGCCATGGGCAGGGACACCTCCCACTAGAGCAGGTTACTCACAGCCCCATCCAGCCTGGACTTCAAAATGTCCAGGGATGGGGCTTCCAGCACCTCTCTGGGCAACCTGTGCCAGTGTCTCCCCACCCTCATGGGGAAGAACTTCTTCCTAACATCTCATCTGAATCTCCCCACCTCTAGTTTTGATCCATTCCCCCTGGTCCTACCACTACCCAACATCCTGAAAAGTCCCTCCCCAGCTTTGTTGTAGCCCCCTTCAGATACTGGAAGGCCACAATAAGGTCTCCTCAGAGCTTCTCTTCTCCAGACTGAACAACCCCAACTGTCTCAGTTAAGCTGAGAGGTTGCTAAGCTTCATTACTTCATTCCTGTTTATTTGAAATGATATCTGCTTGTAATTCCATGTGATAAATGGTCAATCCTTTCAAGTTTGCTTCATGTGAAGTGTTTTTCCTGCCTTTTTCTTACGAAGGAAGGGATGGCCCTGGGGACAAGTGCTGGCCTTGGGCACAGGAGCCTGAAGTTTGTCTCCCTGCTCATGTGTGGGCTACACTGTGGGATGTGAGAGGTGTTGTTGCTCAGGCCTCAACCTGGAAAAGAGACTTAGGGGAATTTGGATTCCTCCAACCCCCTGCCTAGTTCTGTGAGCACTAATTTCATCAGCAGAGCTTCCTAAAGGCTTCAGATCATAGAATCCTAATTGCTTAGGTTGGAACAGACCTTTAAGGACATCGAGTCCAACCATTAACCTAATTCTACCAAGTCTGTGCTAAACCATGTCCTTCAGCACCACATCTACACAGCTTTTAAATCCCTCCAGGGATGGGGACTCCATCCCTGGCCTGGCCCAGGGCTTAACAACCCTTTCTGTGAAGAATTTTTTCCTATTACCTAATCTAAACTTCCCCTAGTGCAACTTGAGGCCATTTCCTCAATTAGGCATTAGGAAAAATGTCTTCCCTGAAAGGGTTGTCAAGCCCTGGAATGGAAGTGGTGGAGTCCCCATCCCTGAAGGGATTTAAAAGATTGGTGCTGAGGGACATGGTTTAGTGGTGACCTGGCAGTGCTGAGTTAATGGTTGAACTTAATGATCCTTGAAGTTCTCTTCCAGCCAGAACGATTCTATGATTCTATGTAAGAGTCGTTTTCTCTATGGCTTTCTCCAAGCTGACCACTTGAGATGTGAGACATGGGACATTATGAAGATATCCACTTTAGTTCTCCTTCCTTTATAGAGCCTGATTTTGCAGACAAAGAGAATTTGCTTATTTCTGCTGGACTTTGTAGGCTTTTTGGTGTTCGATTATGGATGGGTGAGGGATGATTGCGGGTAGCCAGTTTTCACATTCCCTGTCTCAACCTCACCTCCTAGATAATGGCATTGCTCAAGTTGTCCATTGCTCAAGTTGTCCATTGGTCTGTAGCTCTGAGCACCATCAACATCCCTTGAACTTTGGCTCCTTCCCTGCCCTGAGTCTTGGGCTCTGCCTCTTCTCAAATACTCAGTGTATTTTCCCTCAAACAAAATTGCTCCTTTCCCTCCCCTTCTCTCCTCTAAAGCTTTTCAAACACCTCTTGGATTTTTGTCCTCATTCTTGCCTTTCACCCCAGTTCCTGGGTGGATACTACGTGCTATACTTGATACAGTCTGAGCTATAAATAAGCAGCAGTTTGTTGGAAAGTAAAATTAGCAGGCCAGATTCTCAAACGTGCTTCTAAATCTGAGCCACCTCAGAGTGAACATGGCCTCGTTTCCGAGGTGCTGAATCTTGTTGTTAGCCTTGATTTCAATGGGAATTGGTGATGATCAGGACTCCTGGAAATCAGGTCATTTTTATATTTGGGTCCTGAGCATATATGAAAGAGTCTGATCTTCACCACTGTGTTGTCAGTGAAGGAGCTAAGCCATGGAAAGGTTGGGAGCTTGCTTAGCTAGCAGCGGAGTGAAGTGGGGATTTGGGGGAGAGAGGCTCCTTCTGTGCATGAAAGATGGAATCATAGAAGCATTTAGGTTGGAAAAGACCTTTAAGACCATCCAGTCCAACCATAACCCTACTTTACAAAGTCTACTGCTAAACCATGTCCCTCAGCACCACATCTCCAGGGCTTTTAAGCCCCTCCAGGGATGGAGACTCCACCTCTTCCCCGGGCAGCCTGTTCCAGGGCTTGACAACCCTTTCAGTGAAAAATGTTTTCCTAATGTCCAACTTAAAGCTCCCCTGGCACACCTTGAGGCCATTTCCTCTTGTCCTATCACTCGTTACTTGTGAGAAGAGACCAACACCCACCTCTCTACAACCTCCTTTGAGGTAGATAAGGAGATAATAGGAGCTTCTCAATGAGTGACCGTTGACTCGCTTACATCCCTGGGGTGAAACATTGCAGGGCCTTGAGTTCACCTCCCTCATTTCACTTTGGCTTTCATGAAATGTGGCTGTGGGCATTTGTCAAAAGCTGGAACTGTTCACCCTGGTCTGAGTGTTGCCAAGAGGGGTTCATCTGCAGATCCGAGCTGCTGCTGAGCTACGGCTGGAGGTCAACCACAGAGCTTTGTCTCTGTGTAATTACCCTGATGTGGTGCCAGCTCTTCTCCCAAAGTCACAGAAGCATTGCTGTCCATGGGAATCCAGGTTGGCAGATTGATAGAAAATATCTCTTATAAGAAAATAAAATTGGGAATTTAGGAAAAGTACAGCTGTGAATATCAAGGCAGCTCTTGGGTCATCTTCAGATGGAATTAGATTACCCAGCTGAGTGTACAGAGCAGAGTAACCACCCTAATGAACACAACTAGAAGTGCCCACAGATAGATTTCCTTCTATTTGACTTTTGACATGCAAAGAACTGATGAAAATCAGAACAGGGATGGTTTGGTTGAGCTCCTGAAAATGCTGGGGTGCTGCTCACCTAGTAATGTAGTTTTTATTTTAAGAGTAACACACCAGAATTACCCCAGGGGTTTGAGATCATCCAGTTTCCAGCCAGCATTCTGCTAATGCAAAGGGAAATACTTCTGAGGTGCAGGTTATCATATGGATTGCTTGCTCTATCAAGGAAAATACAACCAAAATACAGCTCTTACTGCAGTGGGAAATAGCATCTATAGAGCTTTCTCTCTTGGGTTGGAGGCATTCATCTAAACCTCTGCTGTGCCCTGGTTGGGGTCACAGGGAGTCAACATGTTCCTCTGCTGTGCTCCAGCTCTTGGGGCTGCTCCGATGGCCAATGCAGCCACATGTTGAAGCTAAGATGGATTGAGTTGATGCTGGAGACCCTGCCTGGTGTTTTTCAGCCTGTTTTGGAGCCGTGCTGTGCTCTCAACATATGCTGCTGAGAACCAAGGATGTGTTGCTCAGCAGCCTGCCCTGGCCTTCACACTTCCAAGGCCTGCTGAGCCAGGCAGACGTTGGGGAACAGGCAGAGAAACAATTAATCTTTTCTAGTTTATGAAGATCTATAAGCACAGTAGGAAGACCATAAAGTAAGTGGACCCCATGGCTACTTTACCCATGCAAAAGAGCAGGTCAAGGGAGATGATGCACTTGTTCTGCTGGAGGCTCCTGATGGGGTCTCCTTGCTCCAGGATAAGTTGGGAAAACAGGGGTTCTGCAAGTGGGAGGAATGACCAAATCTCACTGGGGTGTGGATGTTGCTGATGTCTTTTAATTTGCTTTGTGCTTTAGAAAAAAAACCCCAAGTGTTGGTTGCCTGCAGGCGGAGTAGGAGGGAGCTGCAGCTCCAGCAACAAAGGGAAGGATGACAGAAGAGGGGCCAGTTTGACAGCTGCTTGTTGACACTGCAAAGAGCAATGGTTGCTTCACCTGCCACCAGGAAAACAGCTTCTGGCTTTCCACTGTGGTTTTGGCAGCTGTGCTTAGTGCAGCTTTTGTAATTAAATCGAGCCCCTGGTTAGGATGGCACAGGTAGAGGGTGATAAAAGCTCCAGAGGACATGGTTGGTGGGTTTCTTATTTCCACAGCTCTGTAACCCAGGGCTCTGCTCTGCAAACCCAAAACATAGCTACGGTATCGAGCAGGAAGATGTTTGCCTGCAGAGCATCCAAAAGAGGTTTTGTTTGCTGGCTCAAGGGCCTCTAACTTCTTCCTCCAACGCCTTTGGTGTGCTCGTGCACCAAGATGAGTGCTTGGCATCCAGCTCCACTGCTCGGGGCTCTGCTGGAGGGAGAGCAGCTGCTTCGGTCTGTGTTTTCCATGCCCCCTCCCAACACGGCTTTCTCTCTCTTGGAAGAGTGTTTAAATAGCTACTTCAAGCAAGTGGAGATTAGGAAGAGGAGGTTAGAGCTGAATTTAACCTACGTGAGTTCTGAAAGCTTTATGTTGGAGAGCTGCTCTCCTGTCAGTGCTGTGTGAAGCCACAGCACCAGTGGCTTCAAGCTTGCTCATGGTCAGCTGTCCTTCTCCCTCCTTATTGTCTCTTTGCTCCCCCTCCTGGGCTGCTGCCCTCCATCCATCATACTCTTTGTATTTATCCCTGTAGCTGTCTTCCCAGTCCTTCCAGTGCTCAGCACCTTCCCAGAGCTCATCCCACCCCTCTCCCCAAAGCTGCCTCCATGCTGCACTGCCAGCCCTTTCCTGTGCATCCTTCTGGGGTCCTTCATGGTGGTACCTGCTCTGGTGGGAACTGGGAGTTCCTGAGCCTGGAGTTTAGTAGCTTGTGCTCCTCTGAAAGGAGTGAGGACTAAGTTTCAAGACCACATTACAAACTTAAGCAGTGATGCCAGAGGGCTGGTCCAGCCTCGTCCCTGGCCTGTGCATACTTAGCTCCAGCAAAGGCAGGGGATGTTTGGCCTGGGCTGCTGGCTGGTGTCCTTGCATGCCAGCCAGCCTCATAGTGCTGCAAGGACAGAGCACAAAGCCTACATCTATAGGTAAATTGATGGGCTGAGGATGAGCTTCAACAAGGCCAAGTGCCAAGTCCTGCACTTGGGCCTCTACAACCCCATGGCTTGGGGAAGAGTGGCTGGAAAGCTGCCCAGCAGAAAAGGACCTGGGGGTACTGATAGCCAGCTGAAGATGAGCCAGCGTGTGCCCAGGTGGCCAAGAAGCCACCAGCATCCTGGCTCATATCAGCACTAGTGTGGCCAGTAGGACTAGGGCAGGGATTGTCCCACTGTACTCACACTGCTGAGGCCTCACCTTGAGTACTG
>VYZX01017760.1:2139-22103 GCA_013401335.1 Brachypteracias leptosomus
TCTCCCTGGCTAGATTTGACTCTAATTGAGCTTTAGCTTTTCTAACCAGGTCTCCTGCTACTCAGACAGCTTCCTTATATGCTCCCCATTCTAGCTGTCCTTTCTTCCACTCCTTGTAAAGTTTCTTTTTGTGTGACAATGTGTCCAGGAGCTCTTTGCTCATCCAGGCAGGTCTCCGAGCACTCTTTCCTGCCTTTCTCTTTGTCGGTATACTTTGCTCCTTGTTATATGGTGCTCTTGTTCAGTCTTTTAGACTTGAACCCAAAAGTCCCGACTGGGTTGCATTTTCATGGGAACTCATGTGGGAAAAGTAGAAAGAAACAGGGTTTTAATCAGAGAAATAGTTATCTAGAGAGGGAGGAGAACCTCCCTTGACCTGCTGGTCACACTCTTCTTAATGCAGCCCAGGATACTACTGGCCTTCTTGGTCACAAAAGCACACTGCTGGCTCATGGTTAGCTTCTCCACCGGACTTCCAGGTCCTTCTCTGCAGAGTTGCTTTCCAGCAGGTCAACCCCTAACCTGTGCCAGTGCATGGGATTATTCCTCTCCAAGTGCAGGACTCTACCCTTGCCCTCATTGAACTTTGTGAGGTTCCTCTCTGCCCAACTCTCCAGCCTGTTCAGGTCTCGCTGAATGACAACACAGCCTTCTGGTGTGTCAGCCACTTCTCCCAGTTTCATATCATCAGCAAACTGGTTATGAGATAAACCAGGATATGAGTTCAAGTACGGGTGATAATTTGCTTGCTTTTCTTCAATATCCCAGGTGTAAATGTGGTTTATCAAGGGATAACCCTTGATGTGGCACAGTTACTTACATTTCTATAACTCTTAAGTATTGTAAGTTGATATTGTGCATAAAATTTTCAAGAGGAACAACAGCTGGAGTTTCTCAGGAAATCTATATGCCAGAGCAGAGCCATTTGATAGGCTACCTTGTGCCTGCAGACTATGTATTGTCACAGACAGTAAGTTGATTTGTCAGAGAAGAGGAAGAGGGGACAAAAAGAAACAATTCAGCTACCTAAACACAGTCAACAAGTTCAGTTTAGATGTTCTAAAGTATCTAAGACATCCTAATATGACACAGGCCCTATGAGAGATTTCAAGACAGACAACTGAAGGCTTCAGGGAATACTTTAAATCATTGAAATGTCTCTGGACACCTATGCTTAGATGAGTGAATCCCACCCTCACAGTCAAATAAAGCAGTGGAAGGGATCTGGTGAGCAAAGAGACATCTGAGATGGAAGGACAAGACCTAAGAGAAGATAGCCAGAGTATACCCATAACAGTTTCTCCTGGAAAACCCACAGGATAAACAGATTATTATAGGAGAGGAAAGACAAGATAACACTGGAGAAGATGAAGAGGGGAAAAAAGAGAATAAGAACTTTGATCATAATATGGATAATCTAGTAAAGGGCAAAAACTAGAGAAACATATCCTGGAAAGGGGATATGAAGGGTGGGGAGCAAAGAGAAAGGGTAGACCTAATTTGGAGAAACAGGTACAATCCACCAAGTTCAAAACAAAGTAATACACACTACTCTGTAAAAGCAGTTTCAAGTACTTTCTAAACAATTTCCCTTGAAAATGATAGATCACTAGTTTCTACAGTGAGCCAGAGCATACTCTCTTAAAACTGTTCCTAGTTCTTCCATAAGATTTCAGAAGCTCTAAATTTTTCTTTGTCACTTCCATACCACAGCTGACATGTTCCCAGACAATGAAATTAAGAGGACACGAACCTTACAGTCTTTAGGAAGGAAGCACAGAGGAGGGAAATGGAAAAAAAATGCAGGTTTTTAATTTTTTACCCTGAACAATCTAGTGGGCAAAATTCTCCCAGGCTTTCTCTCTCTCTGAAGTAAGGACAATTGCAGTGCTGTAACTAAGGCAGAAAGATTGCCAATTGCCTCTCATTACATTCTACTATTTTTTAAGGTTAATTTTTCTTTGAAATCTGTTATTCACTGGAGTTACCCTGAACAGCTGTGAGCCTTTCTTGGTGATGTGGGTTAGGAAATACTATCATTTGAATTGATTAAATGTGCACACTCCACTTAATTTTATCTCAATAAATTGTAACACAGAATACTCTGTACACACTGGGAAACACACAGATCACATGTGTGTAGGAGACTAGCACTTGATAACTAGAGACGCCAGGTTTGCCTGGCTGTCATCTAGGTGTAATTCCCACATTATGCAATACATATCAGTTTCATAGACCTCATAAAACTGGAATTAAGATTTCAACCCTACATTAAGATACATGACATATTTTCAGCTGTTTGAAAGAGAGAGTGAATAAAATTTTCTTAGGAGAAAATGTGGGGCACAACTGACATTACAAAAGCCTCTTTATCTAGGCAATATGATATTTTGCCCAGTGCTCTATGTCAAGATGCAGCAGCCTCTATGAAAGTAATTTCCCCCCACCAAAAATAGAGATTAAAACCTACCTAGTAATAATACACCAGAATCCAGGACACGTTGCACTTCCAAGAGAGAAAGTTTTACTGATGACATCTCAGTTCTTTATGAGACAATGGTTTCCAGCTCAATTTAGATTTAAACAGAAGCAGGGATGTATTGCCTTTTACAGATCTCTCTCTTATGATGCTGCTTCTGGCTCTAGACCACATAGCATGAAAAAAATACCTTTGTGCCATTTTGGGCTTTCCTACATTTCTTGCTGATCTTTGTTGTGGACTATTGCAGCTCTTAGATCTATTCTTGGTAAATGTAATGTCTCAGAATAAAGTTTTATTATGTGATGTATGTTTCCTATATGAGTAACATAAAAAGACAAACTTCTGATACAATCTATATCCCTTATGCCATTCCTATGCTTGGTTTGCTGAAGTGATAGGGACTAATCAAATATTAACAATATTTAGAGCCTTTGCAAATGCCAAGGCTGTTTTGCCTCAGGCTAGAAATTATACAAAAACATTTTCTTAATGAAAAAAAGTACTTGAAAAGCCTGATTGAGTGCCACATATGTGAAGAGCAGGTTATTCTCCAGTGAACTGCAGTTCAAAACCTCATTTAGTACTGCCCAGCCTGCCTTTCTTAGCCTGGGTCAGTTACCATGGCATCTGCACAGCTCTTTAAAAAGAACCAAAAGGCAATGTAAGCTACATCTGAGTCAGCTCAGTGCCCGATCTAACAAAAATACTGTTGCCTAAAACTGTGCACTCCTCGTTGCTTTTACATGAAGTATACTAGTTTAAGCCAGATGATAACACTACCAAGGCAAAATGGTGCATGTTACAGTTATGAGCAATAAAATAATTCATTTTGTCACTGGGCTTGCCAAAGAATTAGAAGGTACCCCTGTGTCATAATATCAGGTATCAGAGAAGCTGGCAACTAAAGACAAAATAATACACCAATGCTCATACAAGTACCTAGCACTCAGAGTAAAAGGACCCCACAGCTTTTATTGGACAAGGGTTAAGACTTCACTTTTGTCTTCTCTCTGATGTTTCCAAAAATGCACATATAGGAAGCATAGGTTTGCTAGGAAGGAAGGAGGTGACAGTCTGTTGTCAGTGATCACATGATTAGTGCTGATGTGGCACCAATCATGTCAAGTGATGGAGAAGATGTCTGTTCAGGAGAGAACCATGTTCACCTGCATAGGGTCATCTGGGATCTCTATTAGCTATTCATTTCTCAGCATGTGTAGGATCTCATTCAATGCCCAGCCTTTTTATAGATTTTGTGAAGGCGGGAAAGCCAGCAGAGAAACAGAGGCTAACAGTTTCATTTTTCAAGTCTCTGATCATACCTTGTCAAACTCATTTTTTTGACAATGATAGCAAAAGAGTGAGTCATAGTGGGAACCAGAATTCGTAAGCACATGGAGAAATTCCTCCTAAACAAAAGTTTAGGAGCTCTTCAAGATTTTGAACACCACCTCCTATGCAAAATACTGGATATCTTCTATTTTGGTGTAACATACTATCTCCTCCTAAAGCAATCACTGTTAAGCCTTCTTTGCAGTACACGAAAGAGAAGGGGAGTTTTGTTTTGTAAATTATCATTTTTTTACAGTATCATGAGTGTCTTTTTAAATCTACCTGAACTAACACCAATTTTTTTTTTCAGTTGTTTTTAACTACTATGAAAATAATAAGAAGTATATATGGTTACTAAATAGAAGTAGTAGGGAATGTCACTGGGTTGTCTGCCCATGCCTCAGTCTCCAGCTTTAAAAAACTGGGACTGACCATATCATGCTGCTAATTCTGCTTCCGTTACTGTTTGAGTCTAGAGAGCTAGAGATGAGTGACTGCATCTGATAAGAAACTTTCCTTTGCTCCTCAAACCCTTGAAAACACAGAAAATGCTCCTAGACTTACAGACAGGGCTCAAGCAGGAAAAATATCTCAGATGCAATCTAACAGGTTCATAATCTAGGACAAACACACACACATTATGTGAACTAAAAAACTAAACTGCCTATTTGACCTTGTAATACCCAAGCCGTCTGCATGCCTACTAATGAAAAGAGCACATGGGCAGATGCATTGAAGTGCTGGGGCCTGGGCTGTGGGCCCTGAGTTGGGAGTTGACCTACAGATGATTCACAACCCAACAATATGTCTTGTTCCCCAAGTGGTTGCAGGCCCCAGAGACAGAACCTGGCCCTCCCGTGTGAGGTCCTGCCTTCCCCCAGGTGATCGTGGTTGGGGTGGTGGGCGAGGCTAGACCTATATTAACCAGGAACTGAGCAGTGTGAAGAGAGTTCCTGTTGGGACCAGTTAAAGTGCTTTCCTGCTGTAGGACTTGCTGAGCTCTCTCTCAGTAGTGTGTTCCCCTTTGGCTGGTTTGAGATGGAGAAGAGCAAACAGAAAAAGAATAAAAGAACAAAAGATGAAGTTACGTTGAGGGGATGTTGCTGAATTTGGCCTGAGGAAGAAGAGAGCTAGTAGCACATGCATGCATGTTCCTTTGGAACATTCTACCCACTGGAAGAGATCTGCCTTTCACATGAAGTCATTTTGCCAGTGTTTTGAAAAGTATTTTCTGCATGTTTTTTCTGAGATCAGCAGTCATTTCCTACTGTTCTATATTATCAGCCTTTATTTTCTACTTCTTCTTTTACATTAGCAAATCAACCAGCTCTGAGATCATGTTATGTGAATTTCTTGGGTTTTCTTTTTCAACTTCTGTGTTTCTCTAATTAATAGGAAGTGGCTCTCCATTATGGCCTAGAGATGATAAATGGCTTCCTTTCCTCATTTTTGCATGGCTCAGCTACAAGCGCATTGTTCCTTGAGCCTCTCTTTCCCAGTGCTGCCAGCCCCAGGGCCGTTGTGCTTCTCAGAGCAAAAACCATCCCAGGGACAGAACCACCATGTCATGAATGCAGTTGACCCTCACTAGCCAGAGGTCCTTGTGACAACTGTTTGCATAATGTAAATGCATTTACTGCACACAATAAACTTTGATCCACAATTTTGACTCTGAGTGGAAGCTAGGCTCTCCTGTAAGTAGAATTTGTCTCACCTAAAGTTAATCTACTGAAGTTACTGACATTTCCTCTGTAATTAGTATGGAGTAATATTCAACCCATCTGCAATGGATGACTTCTCAGGAGGTGCCTACTTGCCACTGGCTATAGAGTGAATTGAGGCTGCTACTCAATTAAACATCTACTTTCTAGATGACTGAAATGATATGATATGAATTCCATCCTACATGGTTTTCTGCACCAGTTGAAGTCTGATTTGTGTTCACAAACCTCTTTACACTAGCCTAAGAGATTCAATGCTACTTCCATTTTCTGTTTTGAAGCTGCTGTATGAATTTCCTTTTCTTCTTTCTCCTTTCTCCACTCTGAGTGGAACTGGTAAATAATTTGCAACAAATCACATACTTCAATGAAATAAGAATTTTGGAAAAAAATCTGTGAGCACCTTCCAATTTTCCTCCAATGTTTATACTTTTCAAAGTTCACTGACTACATCATTTGCAGATAGCTGAGTGAGGATATGCAATACTTTAAAAACTGTGGGTTATCTTGGTTTGGATACATTTGCCACAGTGTATTTGTTCTGTTCTGTGACAGAATAACAACTAGTGGCGATTTGCAGTAGTTCTTTTGACTCTACTCAGCACTTGTTCAAAAGCATGGTGATGGTCTGTTACAATGACTCTGTTGCATGGCAATAATTTTGATCTGAAATGGAATTATTTAAGATGCTGTAACCTGATTGCTTGAGATTATCTCATCTAAAAATTAGGTTTCATAAGTCAAAAATTTACTTTCTGCAGATGACCCTAATATACACTTAAAATTCATAGTTTCTAAGAATGCTATTAGTGAATATATTTACTACAATATTCCTGAAAAAATATGTAAATGAGAAGGATATATTGAAAATATATTCATTACTTTTGTTCAGCAAGTTAGAAGCTGAGAATTACCACTGACCTAGTAACAGGTTTTAAGAAACAAAAACAAATGTTGAATTGTTATTGCCTAATAACAATTACATTTCTTAAAAAAAAAAGTGGACAATCATTTGGCTGCCTCTGCTACTTAAGATGTTACAAAGGAGTGATCATTTGAAGCCTAGCAAGTCTTGCTTGCATATGGAAATCTGAAGATAATTTCAGATTTTGGCTTAGGAAAAAAATTCTTGGGTCCTGCAGTTATTTTTAAAACAAGGCTGGAATAGTTAGAACTAGATTGTGTCACAGAACAGAACACAATTGTACCAACTGTTAAAATGGGATGCCTTATTGACAAAGTTTATGAGACAGCAGCCCATAAGAAAACAATCTACATTACATACATTACATACATGGTCTTCTCTTGGTGTCTTCACTGAGAATCCTTTCCTGAGAGTCCTGGCCATAGCATCTTTCCAAAGAATCTGGAATCTCTTTTGCCTTCCTAGCCTTGTCCTCATGTCTAGTTATAAAGTGAGTTGCTTTCCGATAGGCAGTTCTAATGCATTACTTCTTTCTTGTCCTTCCTATGTTTAGGGTTTTTTTATTCTATATTTCTCTCCTATGTGAGCTGGGATTTCCAGGCCTATGTTGTTTGCAATGGAACAGACTACTCAGCCAGCTGATATTCCCTATCCCCTATATTAATCGGTCACAAAATCCAAAGGGTGGAGCTCTGGATATATTCCAGTTAGTGAGATGAGTAAAAGGAAATGGGATGTGTCAGAACTGATACTTAGGTCTCCAGCAGCTGAATGCTACAGCAGCACATGCTGATGAGAGATATAAGACAGAGGATCTACTCCATAGAGGTGTGCTGGTAAGCTGATTTAGAAGCTGTACCTAGCTATACCTTCAGATCCTTTTCAGGGATCTGAAAGCTGGCTCCAACTCAGCAACCTGATAACCATTCAGCTAGGCTTAGAAAGCATTTCATTTTAAAGCTTGTAGTGACTTCTGTTTTCTACAAAAAAATGTCCACTGAATTATTATTATGCATCCTGCACTCAACAGAGAAAAAGAGGTGGTGATTTCTTTGCAGTCTGAAATGTTGATTTAATACTGAATCCTTGTTGGTGGTTTGGCAGTACTACTGATAAACTTCCACAAATTTCAGAAGTTACTGTCCGAAGAGGATGACAGGCATTATTAGCATGCTTAGCAAAAATAAACCTCACACTGCTTGCTCAGCACATTCTTCCATGTTTTCCTTGTCAGGTTCTCTGGAGGAAGCATGTTGTAACCAGAATCACAGAAATGTCATTTCCTTTGCCCACTCTAGAGAAAGCTATGCCAGCACTGGAGTAAAATTACTTCCAGAACTGTAGGGGAAGTAAAATATTCAGGAACATTCCTCTTTAAAAAAAAAAAAAATTGTAAGAATGGCAGTCAGTGTCCTCTAAGGTTTGGAAAATCTCTGAAATGCCTTCTTCCCAAAGTTCCATTGCAATTTCCAAAGGTCCATCTCCAAGAGTCTGTATGACTAATGCAAATTTGTGAGATCGCATATGTTTAAATATTTTCCTTAAAAAAACATACACCAATAATGCACACACCCCAAAAGGGACACTTACTAGCTAAAATAACATCTTCAAAAGTAATAGTTTTCAGGAAACCTTAGTAATGAAAGGCAAGTTGTTTAAAAATGTATGCCTAGTACAAATTATTAGGAAACCAAAGTTTCCTTATTCTCTTGAACAAGAATATCCATCAGCCTGACCATTGGTCAGATGCAGTAGGTTCACCTTCTAGTTGAGGAATCCAGAGATTTACAGGATTAATAAAGTAATTCTGAAGTTTTTAAGTCACTAGCCTTTATCTGACCTACTTTGGTAATGACTGGAAAGCGTTATCATCACTGAAAGTTACTCTGTTCACATTGATGACCATGGTAGGTTTATGCAACTTGAATGGAATAAGGCCTTGCTAATGTAAAATGGTGATGGTCTTACTCCATTATCTAGAGAAATCAGGCATTTTCAACATAAAGAAATCATAGAATTATAGAATGGTTCAGATTGGAAAGGACCTCAAAGATCAACTAGTCCCAACAAACCTATCATGGGCAGGGACACCTCCCACTAGACCAGGTTATTCAAGGACCCATCCAAGCTGGCCTTGAACACCTCCAGGAATGGAACACCCACAACCCCCCTGGGCAACCTGTTCCAGTGTCTCACCACCCTAAGAGTGAATAATTTCCTTCTAATTTCTGATCTAAATCTACCCTCTTCCAGTTTGAACCCATTACCCCTCATCTTATCACTGCAGGCACTTGTGAAAAGTCTCTCTCCAGCCTTCTTGTAGGCCCCCTTCAGATACTTGGAGGTCACAATGAGATCTCCCGAGCCTTCTCTTCTCATGATTGAACAACCCCAACTCTCTCAGCCTGTCTTTGTAGGAGAGGCGTTCCAGCCCTGTGATCATCTTTGTAGCCCTCCTCTGGACCCTCTCCAACAAGTCCATGTCTTTCTTTTGTTGAGGGCTCCAGAGCTGGATGCAGTAGTCCAGGTGGGGTGTCTCATGAGAGTGAAGCAAAGGGGCAGAATCACCACCTTCGACCTGCTGCCCATGCTTCTTTTGATGCATCCTGGGATAAACCAAGTCAAATAAGAAATATGATCATAAATCAGAGTGAAAAAGCCCAAACATCAGGAACATATATGATCAGTGGCAAGACAAATGAGTATTCTCTAGGCTTGTCAGTCTAGTATCCCTTACAGCTGTTGAAAATGTCAAAACAAAAAGGAAAAGGAGGCTGGGAAAATTTCCATCCTTACTATTGTAAACCATGCACAACACCTGGAAATGCTTAGGATTCCAATTATGACTCAGAATATAGCTTTTTTTACAAGCAGTACTAGGGCTAGGATTCTTCACTCTATTGTTAATCTGAGCAACATAGACTGGCAAATACTGTAAATATTTCTGGAGATATTCACTCAAATTTTGCTTCATCCAGACTTAAAGCATTTCTATTTGTTTGCTTGGGTTACTTTCTTCCCTGGGGATAGAACCAGCATCAGAATGAATGTAACCCTCCGAGAATCATAAATAATTGATAACAAGATTATGTCTACAAAGCAATGGAAAAGGACACTTAGCTAATGTGGCTATAATGCCCCAGTAATACTCAACTATCTGTGTGTTCCACTGAGAAGTAGTTTTGTAAATGAAATGCCAAAAGTAGGAATTGAATATCTGATTCCCCTGGATCCATTGCACCTTTTCTTCGTTTCATGTTACTTTGTTTCATACTTTAAAGCAGTTGTTACACAGTGTAATATAAAACAATTTATTAGGGACTTATTAGAAATAACGTACTATAGGCTCTCCCCAAAATCAGTAGTGTTTAAGTATCTTCACTGAGCTCCCCTGAAGTGATGACTTGTACTTTGTTTTGGACAGTCTTCCTTCTGAAGCCTGATGAAAACTTTTGTTTGCAGCAATGCTCATAATGGCACAGTGTTATCAGAGCAGGGCTGCTCAGACCTACCATGCTACCCTGTAGAGTTTAGTTGTGTTCTTGTGCTCTTCTGCTCATACAATGCCCTTAAAATTGGACAAGGAGGTGTCTGATGCCGGGCCACCTGTGTTTGTGTTGCGTTCGCACGGTGCCTAGTCCCACAGCATCTCTGTCCATATGCATGTGTCTAGGGTGTCTAACTTATATAAGACACAATAATAAAAACAAGCTCTCCCTTTTACTTACATATGAAAGGCAAAGAAAAATATGAAAATAGTCACCTATAAAATATTCACAACAGGAGAGCTTTGAAGTTAGTTTTGAAAACAGGTGGAGTCACAACTCTCTAGAGAAGCTCAGGTCCTAGAGAAGAACCTGCCTTTAGCTCAGACCAAGGTGAATTTTGGGTAGGAAACAAGACAGGCTCAGTGAAACTTGAAGGTTGACAGTTACAAAGGACAAGGGACAGTCCTTGCCAGACCACACAATTTGTAGCCAGGCCAGCTAGGTTTGATGGCAGCCTGCACTGGCAACCTGAAAATTCAGTGTCAGAAAATTTCAATAGAAAAATGGAGATTTTTACAAAATGAAACAGAAAAAAGTTACCATCCACATTTCTTGTCTTCCTGCAGTATTTACCACACTATATTGTTATTTGTAGCTTATAGAGTACTACAAGTTTCTGCACATGTGCTAACTTGCAGAAGTTGCAAATGAGAAAGGTGAAGATATTGACAGCTCACTATATAGCCAGTGGGGCAGGTGAGTAAGGGCATGAGTAAGGAAGCATTATGGAGTTGAGTCACACGTAGACTAACAGCTCAAGTGAAATAACTGGCAGTTCTGGAGTGATTGGAGTAGGTCGCATCTGAAACTTTTGCATTAGCCTGTCTACACATCCAGGAAAATGCAAGTGCTTTGTTTTACCCAGGTCTTTTTCTTTATAACCAAGAGCTAGAACTGCATTTGAAAAGAAAGCCCTTATTTTGGAAACCAGTTTAGTGCCATAGAGTATTCTCCATAACCTGAGCCAAGGCTGAATGAGTACAGGTCATCTGCAGTTCCAGCTCTGGTGTTAGGCTACTAAGTACTCATTTAACAACCAAACATGCTGTGACCATGTCTTTGGACAGGACTTATTTCAGCATAGCATTAAAGTTTAAATTTCAAACCAGCATATCCCTCAGTTAATGTTTCCTTTAGCCTTTGATGTCTGTTTACTGTTCCACATACCTGTTTCTATTCTAGGTCAGAGAGCATTTGTATGTATCTAAGAGTATACATATCTAAGAGACTATTTCTGCGTGTATAATACAGAGGGTAATTTTAGGACTAGAAGACATACTGAGAAGTGAATGGACTGCCAGAAGGGTTATAAAACCAATCATGTGTTTTTCAAATCTAAAGGACAGGTTTCTATTAAGCAAAGCTGTGTTCAGATGTAAGTCAGTGCCAGGGAGACAAGGCTTGTCCCATCCCTCTCCTGCCTCACCCACTCTTCCCATTGTGTTCTTTTGGCCAGCTGTGAAATGAAAATTTGTTCTGAACTTGCAGAAACCCTTGCAGCAAGGCAGTCTATGGTAAGGAATTTTAAGGTGAAGAGTTTCTATATAGCTGAAAAACTAGATCAGTGTAAAATGTGTGTCAGAAGCTGGCCCATTGCCAGGAACATAACCTACCAATTGGTATTCTGAAACTAACTTGCCTTAAACAGGCAGGAAGATGCTGTGTATTTTACCATTGTATAGACTCTGACCCTGTGCCAAAATAAGCTCCTGAAATGGATGCACAGCACAGCATCTAAAACACTGCACTGTCCCAACTGTGGTAAAAGGAAAACACTTTTTTGCCTGTTGCTATGTACTTTGGCAGATGTCCCATCCAAAGAATTGTGCTCAAAGTACTCTGGAAACACCTGCCAGGAGACTACTTGGGAATGTTGTTTAAACAAGCGTACCTGCCAACTTTCCAGCATTGTTGACTTTGCAGTACCAAAAATGCATCCTATTTTAAAACAGACTTGATGGATAATGGGAACTAGACCATAAAGACAAAGCACAGAATGTGCTTTAAAATTTTGCTTGTTATTTTTGAAGCTGCTCAAAGTAAGTAACTGTCTAATGTACAGACATTTGAATATGTAGCAGTACACGTGGTTGGATTCAAGACAGGAACACATATGTAATAATGGTATGTGTTGATGTAGCGTGAGGAGAGGAAGGATATGTTCTTCCTGCAATAATTTACTCTAAATGGGCTTCTGCATTATTTTATGCTGATAAGACATCTTTTTAAGTGTGTGTACAATATTTTTAGTGAAGTTATAAAAATTTGCAGAGGAAGGCTTTCACATACAGTATTTGTTCTAAGGAGATATCACGCAGAAGAAGAGATAAAGGTAGTAACCATCTGCCAGATTTGTCCACTGAAGGGAAGAGGAGGTGAAGAAAAATAGAGAAAAACGTCCTTTTTACACACAGAGACAGCATCCAGAAACGTACTGACAGGGCCAGAGTTACTGGTCAATGATGAAAATATAGTCTGCTTCATTAACATTAGTCAATACATGACACGTGCCAGATCTTCTAATGGAGAAACGAATTTTCTGCCATCCACACCTTGCACATACCTCTATTCTTCCACATAGTGTGTATATTTCCAGACGTGGTTAGTTCAGTGTCCATTTACTTAAATCTCATCTGGTCACTTTGAGGGTTTCAGAGATCTGTTCATGCCTTTGTTCTTGGCTCACTCCTAACATGAACTTGTGCAGGAGAACTTGAATCCCACAGCAATTTTCTGGGTGTGAAGGTCTGTGAGGTTCTCTCCTTATCACTAGTTCTAGTAATAGCCACACTCCACAAATTTGATTTCTACAGGAAACTTGAGCAAACACAGAAAATGGCTTTCCAAAGGATCCTCTCAGGCACAGGGAGGAAGCTCAGCCTCTCTAAATCAATCATTCACACCATGCAAGTCCAGTCATGCCATAACTCCAAGAAAGGCCACATTAGAGTTCTGCTGACCCATGGATGTGTCAAAATACTCAAATCCAAAGCTGCAGTTAACCCCCAAGAACATACAGTCATTCAGTGAATGTCCATCAGCATGCCACATACAAAGTTCTCTCAAGATGTTTTACTTTCCCATTGTTTCACATTGACCTACAGAAGTAAGGAATACCTATGCCACTTTATAATGCAGTATTTTATGAATTTTAAAACTTTGGTCGAACCAGCTAAAATCCAGAAGTTTGCTGAAATCTTCAAGTCCAGAGAAAAAGAAACTGTCTGCTTTGTCAGCACATGTATATAACTCCATCCTGAAATATTTACAGCTTTTTTGAACTGCTTTTTTTCCAGATGAAGTCAAAGGAGTTTTGTCCGATGACTACTGACTTTATTGGTCGGTCTATATCCAGCATCTCTTGAATGTCAACAGAAGACTCTTGTTGACTCCAGTAGGGGATAGATAAAACACAAAGTCATAATTCACAAGGCAAAAAAGCTCACAAACTTTAGCTGCAGCTATTCCTATAGTCATCAAATATTGTTTTGGGTGACATTTATTGCTGTTCTTTCCACTGCAAAGGCACCTGTGCATTAGAACAGAGTCTCAGCTATTATTCAGCAATTTAGAAAACATTCACAAATATTAGACATCTTTTCTTCATCTAAGTAATAGAGCTATCATAGAATTATAGGATGTTTTAGACTGGAAGGGACCTCCAGAGGTCATTTGGTCCAACCTCCCTACACAAGTAGGGACATCTATACCTAGGTCAGGCTGCTCAGAGCCCCATCAAGCCTGACCTTGAATGACTCCAGGGATGCGGCCTCCACCACCTCCCTGGGCAGCCCATTCCACTGATCTATCACCCTCATATTAAAGAACTTTTTTCTAATATCCAGCCTAAATCTATCCTTTCCTAGCTTAAAACCATTACTCCTGGTCCTATCATTACAAACCCTTTTGAATANAGACCCTTAGAGATAAAGCTGTTGTGGGGGACCGTGTCAAAGGCCTTGCAGAAGTCCAGATAGATGACATCCATAGGTCTACCCTTGTTTATTGATGCAGTCATTTCATTGTAGAAGGCCACCAGGTTTATCAGGTAGGACTTGCCCCTCGTAAATCTATGCTGACTACCTAGAATTACCTCCCTGTCCTCCGTGTGCCTTAGCATATCCTCCAGGAGGATCTGTTCCATGATCTTCAAAGGCACAGAGGTGAGACTGAGAGGTTGGTAGTTCCCAGGGTCTTCTTTTTTACACTTTTTAAAAATGGGCACGATGTTACCCTTTTTCCAGGACCTAGGGACTTCCCATGACNCACTAGGGACTTCACCTGACTGCCAAGGCTTTTCAAATATTATGGAGAGTGGCTCAGCAACTGCATCAGCTAATTCCTTCAGTACTCTGGGATGCACCTCATCGGGTCCCATGGACTTATTTATGTTCAGGTTCCTCAGGTGGTCATGAATGTTGTCCTTGCTTACAGTGGTAGGGACTTTATCTACCTGGTCCCTGTCTTGTGGGCCATGAACTTGAGGGCTGTGAGGAGAGGGGTTGTCAGTGAAGACTGAGGCAAAAAAGTTGCTGAGTACCTCAGCCTTCTCCTCATCCATCTTTCTTGCTGCATAGGCATAGATATCATTAATGATTAGAGCAGGGTGAGTATTGTAGAGTCAGCTTCATGGACAACACTGAAATGCAGAGCTTTAAGCTTGGCTTGAGGATGTTTGGCATTTCTTTTTGCAAGCATCCGTCTTTGATATGCAATGTACTGTCAAGGAGAGAGTCTATCCCCAAGAAAGCAGCAGACCTATGAAAACAAAATCCTCCCAAATCCTTAACCAACCATGAAATTCCATAGATGTGTGACAGGGGCAAGTAAAGCCAACAGAATGCATGCTTAGGTTATCTTTTTTATTCCGTGTAGTGGGATTGATTAGTATCTGTTTCCCTTTCCTAATGTGGGATATGTGATTCCCTTCATTGCCATTACAGTCCTGCCCTGGATAGCTCAGTACATCTGCCCCCATAGTGGGTTTTTTTGTTTGTTTACTTCTCTAGAGGAAAACTACAGCATTTGCTCTGTTTTCTGGCTTCTGCTTCATCAGACTTTCTTTCCTTCTTTTGAACAATATAGAAACCTGACTACACCAAAACCACAATTGTGTTTCTTAAAAATATTTTTAAGAGGAATAGTGCTCTAAGTATGGTATTTATTTTTAAAAGCCCCTATAGTATTTTAAAATATTTAGTTTAGTGCACAGAAAATATTTACAGTACTTTAATATTCCTGCAAGGTTCAGATCTCTGACTTCATGGGAGGAAATTTTGGTTTAGTTATTATGAGCTCTTTTATCCATTGTCTAATTCTTGTTTCCTGTATTTTTAATTATTAAAAATCAACCAAATGTTATTTTAGAAAGCTAAATATAATTTCTGAGGTGAAGTGTCCTATACAGAACATTCTTAAGCATGAGATTTTTGCAGCAGTTTGACATGGAAATGTTTTTTATTATAAGGTATTATGCTTATAAATGCTGGAAGGTGCTTGAGATATTTAGTGCAGATTTGTCTTCTATGTGTAATGAAACCTTTTAGGCAACATGATAAAAGATACTAAGTATGACTGAGAGGTGGAGGTTGTATTCAGTGTTGTTTGTGATGAAGATCAGAAACTCACCGTTCATATTGTGCCTATCAAGAACTCAGCTATTATGTTTCTCATATTAAAATTTGTATTTAAAATTCTCTTTTCTATGTCTGAACTTACAGTGTAGCAGCCATATGCAAAGCCTTTTCCTTAAAAATGGGCCTTTTTTTTTTTCCCCAGAGGAACAGTATTTTTCAATCATTGAAGGCAGTTGTAATCTTTCTTGATAATTTAGTCCAGAAAACTCACAAATTAAAAACTAGTATCCAATACAGTCCATAGAAATACAGAGATAAACAGCACGGAACTGTATATACACAGCAAAAGTAACTGTTTCCTACACATTACTGACCTAGTGTTTTTCTACTGAGGCCAAGAAGCAAAGGAGCAAATCCACAAGGGATATTGATGGGCTAGAAATCACAGTAGCACCTGGGAATGGTCATATAGGAATTAGGACTTCTCTCCCCAAAAAGATGATGGGATCAATAGTTCACCAGAAGCACATCTACACCAAAGCACACAGCATGGGCAACAAACAGGAGGAGCAGGAAGCTATTGCACAGCAGGAAAACTGTGATATAGTTGTCATCATGGAAACATGGAGGAATGATTTGCACAACTGGAGTGCTACATTGGAGGGCTATAAACTCTTCAAAAGGCATAGGCCAGGAAGGAGAGGAGATGTGGTAACCCAGTGTGATAGGGAGTGTATTGATATTCTTGAGTGTAATGACGGTGACGATAGACTTGAGTGTTTATGGATAAGAATTTATTTGGAAGACCAATAAGGCAGATGTCATGGTAGAAGTCTGTTACAGACCATACAACTAGGATCAAGAGACAGATGAAACATTCTATAAGCAGCTGGGAGAAGTCTCACAACCACTACCACTTGTTCTTGTAGGGAACTTCAGCTTACCAGATGTCTGCTGGGAATAAAATACATCAGAAAGGAAATAGTCTAGGAGGTTCCTGGAATGTGTGGAGTTTGCATATGGCACCAACTTAAGTGGATGTGTCAATCTACTTGAAGTTAAGGAGGTTCTGCAGAGGGATCTGGACAATCTGGATCAATGGGCCAAGGTCAATTGTATGAGGTTCAAGGCCAAATGCTGGGTCCTGCACTTGGGTCACAACAACCCCATGCAATGCTACAGACNCCATACACATGAAGGGATCAGCTCTCATCTGTCGCATTATTGCATTCCTCCCCATCACCTGCCTTTGCCACTGGCTGTGGCATCTCTAAATAGCAGGAGGAGAGAAGGAAGGAGGGAGAGGAGGATCATCCAGCAGTACCAGCAGCAGATGCCCTGTGGGTCCAGGACTCCCTGGTTGGCATTCAAAGAGAGCACTCCTGTCTCTTTGATTGTGAAATGTAGTCCAGGTAACATTTCGGTGACTCCTTACATGATGTTTAACACTACTAATAGTGTTAGACAGTTTTACTTGAAGCCACAACAGTTTGCTCTTCTATTGAAAATTGCTAATCAGGTTCTTTTCCAGCAACTAGCTCCAAGAGCATCAACGTTTACCTTTTCATTTATGGCCAATAACCTACTTTCTTGAAGTATATTTTATTTAGCAACCTGCTGTTTTCTAATGGTGTCTGTTCCATTCTGATACAGGTGCAGATGCAAAATTTAATGGTTATATTTATTCACAGATTTTACTTCTTTAGCACTTCCTGTTTGCTGCACTTTGACAGGCAACATTATCACAGTTTGCTGGGCATAAAATACCAGTCTTGAAAAAATTCTGCCTTTTTTTAAATGTAGATACTAATGAGTGTGGAAAATGTCTCAAGTGAATCGATTCTTCTCAGAGAAACTGAAGGAAATGACAAGGGAAATAGGTATAAAAATAAGCCATTCTTGTGCTCTAATTTTCCTGATCTCCCAGAATTTTTCATAAGCTGAGTAAAGGAAAAGCCTCACAGCTGGTGCATTATGCATTTTAGATGCATATGAATAGGAATATTTATGCTTTAAAATACCAACATAATTTAAAAACACCATGTTATAATGGCAGCTGATATATGCTTCATGTGTTTCTTGGCAGCTTTATTTGGAAAAGACACAGGGACCTCACAAAGTGTAGGATTTCATTAGAAAACAAAAAAGCAGCACAGACTGCTGTATATATTGAGGAACTTGCCAAGGCTATGGGGAATCAGAAGAACAGATAGGCCAGCCTCCTTTGCCCAAGCTCCACCTCTGTGGACTACAACCAGGAACATTTGCTGCTTGGGACAGGACTACTTTATTGAAGAAAGCCATTATGTACCTAGGTAAAAAAGAACAGTATGTGCTTAGGCTACGCCAATTGCCCAAACTCATTTTCCATAAACAAGGCTCTGCTACAGACACATAACTTTGTTTAATCCTGTCTTGATGACTTCATTTGCTAAGCACTCCAGAACTTGCCATAGACCATGTGATTCACCCAGCTCCATTCGCTCTGGAAAGCAGCTCTTCTTTTGACTCTGAAGTAGCAAAAAAGGTCATTTATCAGAGCAGTAGAAGTACTTGTCCCGCTGGATCATGAACACCCTGAAACATATATTTCTCTTCCAGGAAAAGTCTTTCCAAACCATTGTATTTCATTGATTTTTATTCTTCTGCCTTTGTTTTAAAATAGCCTCAAAACCACTTCCAACATGGATTCACAGTTATTTAGCACTTCCAGCTACTGAACACTGTAGTCAAGAGCTTTATTCTGAATATAAAAGAAATCTATGTTTAGATTTCTTACCAGTGTTATATTTTAGGTGCTTTGTGCAGCAAATAACTTTTAATTAACTTCTATGCATTCATTTTGTTCCCCCCCCCTTTTCTGTACCCCCTTACTCACAGCATAAAACCTTTTTTTCTTCCTTACAAATGATTTAAACATGCTTGGAGTGAATATAATGTTTGCTAGCTGGGGACTACAGACCAAAGGCCTTTTTCTGTAGAAAACTTTGAGTTCTGGCAGCAAATTTTCCTGACACTGTTCCTAAAGCTCTCTTAGAGTGCAGTGGGTTGGGGATGGGGCTAGGAAGCAGTGACTTCTCTGCCCTACCTCCCCAGGTGACTGTTCTTATCCCCTCCACTACATCTCCAGTAGAAAAGTGGAACAAGCTGGATTTTGAGTGCCTTTATGCCTTATGTCCTAACTCTCTGTGAGCTAGCTCTAGCATGCAGACAACTCAACTGAGAGGTCAGCATTGACTCCACAACAGTGCAGGTTTTGGCCTCAAAGGTGAGATTTTCAAAACTGCCAATGAATGTGAAGTGCCATATGGGTTTCTTGGGCTGGACTTCTTTCAGTCATGTCATTAAGCTAGAAAAGCAGTCCTGAGAATAACAATCCCTTGAGTCTAATTAAAAAATCCCAACTTGTAGTGTGAGAAATGCCTTAGTGTTATTTCATAATGAATAGCACTTTGCTGTACTGAACAATCAGTTCTTAAAATACAAAATGGATGTGCTGATTGTAAATTGTAGATTTGGTGACTATTAATGTGAAAAGAAATCTGATCTGGAACATAGTTGATGTGAAACTTGGCAAAAACTTCAAAGCCTAAATTAGTCATATCTTTGCTATACAACAGAGTGCAGTGCAGGGAGCCCAGAGTTGGAACAGAATCGGGTAGCTCAGAAATATCCACCATGATGCTACACCAAATATTGCTTTGAATGACTGGACTGCATTTTGCTAATATAAGTTCATTCATGTTCACAGTTTACACCAAGAGGCCTAGGGCAAGTTTTCTATTGGTCCTAATCCATTGTCATGCTCATTTAACAGATCAGGAAACCAAAACAGGTACCATGCCTTAAATCAGGAAAAACCTATGATCTCTTCCAAACAGGAGATAACAAAACCTAGACGGAAACAGTTTGTTACACTCACACTTGGACCACAAATTCCTGGAACTGAAAAATATTTTCCGACTAAAATTTTGTCATAAGTGATACATTGTCCTTTAAAAATTTAGTTTCAGTATTTAAAAAAAATAAATCAGTGGAACATTTCAAACCACCTTCCAAGACCTGAGTGGGGTGTGTGGATTTGGGGACCAAGTTTCTCCGGAAGGGATGAGGTTGGAGAGCAAATACAGACATTGACTATTAGAAATAGGAGAACAGAAACAAGCACCGGCATGTAAGTTTCTTAGCAAAATATCAAGGTGTGGTCAGCCAGTGCTAAGGAGATCTTGTACCATAATGTCTCAGTTGGCAAAGATGCAACAGCAGCAACAGTAAGTTCTGTGGCTGAGCACTAGATTGACAGGGAGGTTCCTAGAGCCAGGGAAACTTGAAGAACAGCACCCAAGGAACATTGCTCAGAGAGTTTTGATCAGTGGTGCC
>VYZX01017762.1:16328-32935 GCA_013401335.1 Brachypteracias leptosomus
CTGCTGGCCACAGTTCTTTTGATGCAGCCCAGGATGTGATTGGCCTTCTGGGCTGCGATTGCACATTGGTGGCTCATGTCCAGTTTTTCATCCACCAAGCACCCCCAGGTCTCTAACTATCTCTGTATCACTTCATGCTTTGGACCTTCCTCAAGACATCAGAATTTGTTTCTCTTCCATCATCTACAGGGAGATGGGTCGATTTTAGGTGACCTCAACATGGCCCTTCCTGTGCTAATTTCTTTCTGTAAGGCTGGCTTTTATGCTTCATTTACTGACCCACTGCATACATACAGACTGTTCCTGGTAACATTAGCAGAAATTCTTATGTGAGCACTTGACTTGTCTTTGCAGGTTCCTGCTGTGCGATCTGGCACGTAGCTGTCACAGAGTTCCCCAATGTTGATTGACCCAGGTTCTGGTTTCCTTTGTAGCAGGTATTCTCTGCATTTAATTTCACCACATGTCACACAAAGGAATCCCTTTTTGGGAACCACAAAACTGGCACTGCATTAGTGTGAAGTCAGTTTGTGCAGCAGCTCTGGGCAGGGAAAGAGTAAAACGTCTCATATAGTCCTTTGAAAATGTACAAGTCGAGAGAGATGAAAGATACTGCTGTAACAGCTTCCTTAAAATTTAACAAGACTGTTATTTGATGTAAAAAAAAATAATTATTAAAATTGTACTATACAGCTCTTTGCATGGTTAAATAATAGATATAGTTTCTTAGTATCTTAAAGCCATCATCACAGGATAATGCAGTTATTAAATTAAATCTTTGTGGAGTATCATTTAAGATAGTTTTAGGAACCATTTCTCCTGAAGTCTGGAGGAGAAGGTAAGTAGAAAGCAAGAGGTACTCTTTTCAAACCCCATTTCCCAGGCTCTCAACAGTGCATTTCTTGCTTCCATTAGTCTTTTGCTTCCATTTTCCATCACCCCAAAACAGGAAGCGCCCCAGCTTCAGTATGCCTGTGTATGACAAAGTAACTCTGTCCTTCCACTCTTGGACGTAAGCAGGTGGGTGCCAACGTCTGTCACCCCAGAGGCACACAAGGAGCTACTCTGGGCAGAGGCACCCCTGGCAAGACCTGCTGCTGCTGCTCCATGCCCCAAACCTGCCTGTGGGCTCTGTGAGCCCAGTCAGCACTTCTTGGCAAGCATCTATGAGCCTGCTGGTGGCATCCACCTCATCCGTGGTTCTGCCTTTTGAACCCTGTTGGACCGTCCTCAGGGAGCTGCCTTCCTGGGTTGCAAGGTACACCTGGCTCCTGTCTGAGCCATTCTGGTGCCTTTCCTTCATGCTAGTGCCAAGGAAAAGGGCACAAGGAAATGGGGTCCAATAGAAGGATCTCAGGGGTCAAGTGCCAAGGCAACAGCAAAATACTTTTCCACCACAACTGCTCCCACTGACCTGGTTAATCAGCATTACAGTTTTAAGAACACTCTCGCTCCAATAATTTTTTCTAGCATTCTCCTATCAGCAGCTTTTCAGGGGCTAGAAATGTTTGTACATTAAGACTTTAAGCTACTTTTTGAATTATGAATACAAAAAAAATACAGACATTTTTGTTACAGCTTAGGCCATCCTAAGTTCTTATTTTCTTCCAGGCCAAAAAAATTTTTAATCAGCTCCCTCTTAACTTGGCAAGAAAATGCCCCTTTGGCTGAAGGAGAAAGAGTGAACACACCAGGATATAGGCCAAAAAGAGGCTTTCTTCAGGCTTTAAAGGCCTGAAAACTGGAGTGTCTGTTGCTGTGATTTTGGCACTGTCAGAGTTCCCCATTTCCTGGAGGAGCAAGCAAGTAAGGGTGGCATAGGAACGTTGCTGGTGTTGGTAATGGCTCTGGTCTCAGAGCACTCCTTGAATCATGGCCAGGATCCAGAGGCTTGAGCTGTCACTTTTACGATGTTGTATTTTAGGACGTTCTATACAACCTGTCTGATTTTCAAGTGCTGCTTAATGAACACTCTTGGACTGCCTGGAAAACAACCCAGTGCTCAGCACTCTGACAATCCACACCTTTATTTATGCACCTTGAGCAAAAATGCCAGTAAGCTGCTCCATTTTGACTGGGAAAGGTAGGAATGAACCCCATAATAAAAGGGACAAATTAAAGGGTGAGAATGTAATGCTTGAAGCAAATGAACATGAGACACTGCCTAATGAAACTCAAGGCAGTCACGTGCAGAAGTTACACTCTGCTGAAAGTGTGCTGATTTACTGCTTTGTGTGACAGCCAGGTGTACTGAGTTCCCTGACTTCATGAATCTTAATGGTGAGAGCTTAGCTTGATCTAAGTTAGTGAGAATGATGGTTCATCAAAACCATGACTTCAGCATTAGAAGCCTCTGTTGCCGCTTGTGAAAGCTCCTGCAGTATGTGCTGCAGTACTTCAAGTTTGATTCTATCCAAGTAATTTTTTTTGCTTGTTAGAAAGCCAGTTTTACAGCCAATTGATCTCTTTCTGATGGATCATTGAAGGAACTGAAGACCATGCTCACCTCACTAGGCTTTAGTGGGGATGAGGGACAGGAGGAGAGGGAGGAATTACTGAGTCTGGATTTTCAAAGGTAGGTCTTAGAAGCATTATCAGGTAACAAGTGGATTAACCAGTTATTATGCATCAGCTGAGCTGTGGTTACTAATCCTACATGTGTTTTAGCCCAGCACAAACTCAAGCTAAACACATTAAGTCACTATTTTACAGAGGTCACTGATGTGACCTTGAATTTGACATGTTAAAACCACTCAAACTCAGTCCCCTATGATCAGTATTTGTGATTGTCAGATAGAGTATGGACAATTATGCTCAGGCTTAGATGAAGATTGAGGGCATGGAACAGGTATCAAACATAGGATATGGAGGGAGTAGAAATAAGAGAAACTAAGATGTGCCCAATTTAAGATTGTAAACCAGATCTGTAACTAAACCATGTCTTAGAGATTAGGAACCATGTCTAAAAAGACAGGAGCAAGATATAAGGGTAAATCTATAAGGAATATCAGGTCAAGTAGATGAGTTTGCCTCATGCTCTGACCCTAGGTTGACCAGAATAGGCAGATTTGGTGCACAGGGACCCTGGTTGCAACCATTGAACTGACTGTGGGCTGACACGTATAGTACTTCCAATACCTAAAGCATTAGGCATCACTGCTTATTGTATCTTTCATTATGCTTCATTTGTTTCACTTACTTGCATGGCTTGGAAAGGGAAGACCAGATGACGGCTTGACAACATATGCAGATGTCTGTCACTTATGGTATCTTGGAAAGCAAAATTTCCTCAATTACTGGGATATTTCCATTGGGTAACAAAGCTGCTCCTTGTCCTTCTGATCAAATGCACCAGCACAAAAAAAGCGTCAATCCCTATAAGACCTTTCTCCCTCAATTTCTGCTCAAGATTTTGAGGCTCATCTAGACTGGAAAACATATTTCTTCCCATTATGTGATCCCAAAAATGAAGTGGTATATACCAGTCTGAATAACTTTTTCTTCATATATGTTAGAAGAAAAGCAGAATAAAAGAGAAGTGAAGGATCTTTTAAAAAGGTATTTGGCTGATTCCTGTCCTGATCACCTGTGCAGAACAAAAATGAGATGCATCCCCATCTGACAGGAAGCCTGGCTAGAACTGCAGGTCTTTCACAGTGATATGCATTACATCGCACTGAGAGGTAAGAATGTGAAAACTAACCCCTTCAAATAATTTTCCCTGTTTTCATTTCAGAAAAGAAGGTAGAAATAAGAAGGTTGGAGAGATAAGCAATGCTTTTAAAATTTGTAACCAACTAAGCCACAGGTTCTCAGACTGTGTAAATCTACATTGCTCTGGGGGTATACAAAAATCAGACTGAACTACCTGAGGGTTTGATAGAAAAGAAATAGGAAATGAAATGGAAAGTCCATCGTAAAATCTAAAATGTAAACAAAACTAAAAAAGAAACACAAAAAACCACAGTGCACAATGTTGGTAATCAGCTGGTGCTTTATTCAAACCATATTGTTAGTTCATTTATATTGTAGGTCAGATTCAAGACAGTAGATTCAGAGACTAGGATATAATGCCATCTTTTGTATTCTCTGCTTATGCCTCAGTGGGAAACCAAGAGCAGAATTCATCCCTTAGAGGTTAAAAATATTTAAATTTTTCAAACTCAAGCCCTGCCTTGTTGTTTTGGTTTTTTTAAGTATGACAAAGTGGTGTCTCCTTTTTAGAAATCTCTACCATTATGGCAGATTATTGAAAGGCACTGAATTTTGGGTCAGATTAATTTTATTCATCCACAGAAGTAAAACTGTCCCACCCAGTTCTGCAAGCTTCCAATAAAATATGACATGCATTTTATTTTCTTTACCTCTCCAAATCTAAAACAAAGACAGAGTGAAAATATAAGTAAACTTTTTGTATTAAAAGAAATTATTTCTGACAATTTTAATGTCAAGTTCCAGCTTGATGTGATTTAAAATGGGCAAGTTACAAAGCCCTAAAAAAATGGGGTTTTATAATGGAAATGCTGACAGACCCTTAACTACAGCAGCGTTGCTGGGCGCCACTCTAATAAAAGGTGGCAAGGATCCAGGAGTCTTCACAGCTGCATGTCTAAACTTTATTAAGTATCTGACTATAGTTTGCAGGTCCTCACCAGATCATAACTCATTTAATTCTGACACATTCCAGTCTATAATTAATGTTGTACTAATATGTTCCTAACTGGTACCAGGGTATTTTTAAATATTTGTTTTTCTTCTGTATAACAAGGCTGTTCCCTAAATCCAAAGATGCACTGACATTTGGCAACCAAGCAAACTTTTTTTTTAAAATTTTTTATTTAAATTTTTTATCCTTAGGCTAAAATAATTCAAATGCTAAAGGCCAGTGTCTGCAAAGGAAACATGAAGAACACCGAAACATCTCTAATTCCAGAGACAGAAGAAATACAGCAATTTCTAGCTTTCTTTAAGCAAAGTATTTTACTTGCCATTAGCATCCAGCAACAAAGTAAATTGTTCTTAAAATACATCAGTAATGGCTTACAATTAGGAAATAATTGTAAAAGCAAAATAAGCAAACACAATTGTTTCAGTACTTTGCCAAGCAATAAAATAGCTATGCTAATACATGGAAGATAAACTTATTTGCTTAAATCTACTCTTGGGCACCTGCCACTTGAAAACCGAGACATTTTAGGTAAGCGTACACTTTCAGAGCTTATTCGTGTTTCATGATATCACCAATCTTTGGAACTTGAATGATCCTTCACATGCAGAGTTGATCCTTACTGACACTGAAATCCCAGCTTGCATTGGTAGCTGTTGTTTGAGGTTCTTGGCAGCTCATTTCCAGATGCTTCTATTCATTTCTAAGCTGATGCATCTGTCTGGGCAGGTAACTGAGCAGTGCTCTTTACTGATGTTGGTCTCAGAGTGGGCAGGGAAGATGGTCTAGAAAAGTGTCCAATATGTCTTTCCAAATATTTGTCTAGAAAACTTTCTGAAGTCTTGAATGGAAGCACTCTGGGCGTTCTTTAGAGGGTGCACCCACCAAGTACTGGGAGGACCACAGAGCAGCACCGATGTGGGAGTTGTATCTCCTTTTTAGAAATCTCTACCATTATGGCAGATTATTGAAAGGCACTGAATTTTGGGTCAGATTAATTTTATTCATCCACAGAAGTAAAACTGTCCCACCCAGTTCTGCAAGAAGAACCTTATTGTGCTGTACAGCTAAGATAAACACAACCCAAATATCCAGCAGGATTTTGCATCATGCTGCCTGAACTAATGGGGAACTGAGCTTTTAAAATGTAATAAGCTTTTATAGCTGACTGTCTTTATATTGGGCANAGCTTGATGTGATTTAAAATGGGCAAGTTACAAAGCCCTAAAAAAATGGGGTTTTATAATGGAAATGCTGACAGACCCTTAACTACAGCAGCGTTGCTGGGCGCCACTCTAATAAAAGGTGGCAAGGATCCAGGAGTCTTCACAGCTGCATGTCTAAACTTTATTAAGTATCTGACTATAGTTTGCAGGTCCTCACCAGATCATAACTCATTTAATTCTGACACATTCCAGTCTATAATTAATGTTGTACTAATATGTTCCTAACTGGTACCAGGGTATTTTTAAATATTTGTTTTTCTTCTGTATAACAAGGCTGTTCCCTAAATCCAAAGATGCACTGACATTTGGCAACCAAGCAAACTTTTTTTTTAAAATTTTTTATTTAAATTTTTTATCCTTAGGCTAAAATAATTCAAATGCTAAAGGCCAGTGTCTGCAAAGGAAACATGAAGAACACCGAAACATCTCTAATTCCAGAGACAGAAGAAATACAGCAATTTCTAGCTTTCTTTAAGCAAAGTATTTTACTTGCCATTAGCATCCAGCAACAAAGTAAATTGTTCTTAAAATACATCAGTAATGGCTTACAATTAGGAAATAATTGTAAAAGCAAAATAAGCAAACACAATTGTTTCAGTACTTTGCCAAGCAATAAAATAGCTATGCTAATACATGGAAGATAAACTTATTTGCTTAAATCTACTCTTGGGCACCTGCCACTTGAAAACCGAGACATTTTAGGTAAGCGTACACTTTCAGAGCTTATTCGTGTTTCATGATATCACCAATCTTTGGAACTTGAATGATCCTTCACATGCAGAGTTGATCCTTACTGACACTGAAATCCCAGCTTGCATTGGTAGCTGTTGTTTGAGGTTCTTGGCAGCTCATTTCCAGATGCTTCTATTCATTTCTAAGCTGATGCATCTGTCTGGGCAGGTAACTGAGCAGTGCTCTTTACTGATGTTGGTCTCAGAGTGGGCAGGGAAGATGGTCTAGAAAAGTGTCCAATATGTCTTTCCAAATATTTGTCTAGAAAACTTTCTGAAGTCTTGAATGGAAGCACTCTGGGCGTTCTTTAGAGGGTGCACCCACCAAGTACTGGGAGGACCACAGAGCAGCACCGATGTGGGAGTTGTATCTCCTTTTTAGAAATCTCTACCATTATGGCAGATTATTGAAAGGCACTGAATTTTGGGTCAGATTAATTTTATTCATCCACAGAAGTAAAACTGTCCCACCCAGTTCTGCAAGAAGAACCTTATTGTGCTGTACAGCTAAGATAAACACAACCCAAATATCCAGCAGGATTTTGCATCATGCTGCCTGAACTAATGGGGAACTGAGCTTTTAAAATGTAATAAGCTTTTATAGCTGACTGTCTTTATATTGGGCATAGAGACACAAGCAAGTACATTCAGTCGCTGATCCAGTAAACCATTTTAGTGTTTATGGTAAAACACAGGATGTTGTATTTACATTTCTTCAAGTACAACAATAAAGAATGCAGAGAATTGTGATTATGATAAGAATTAAATTGTCATTATAGCCCTTTTCTTTGATAGTATTAAAGGATGAGAAAGATAATATATTTGCATGGTGATTAATATTATATTTCTAGTTCTTCAAATGTGTATTTTTGAGTCTATGAAAAACTACATTTGCAGAAGTTCTTCTAATACATTGGCTTCCTAACTTTCTGCAATTCTTGAAGTGTACATTAGCTCCTCAGTGGCTGGAACTTAGAACTTTCCCTAACCAATTCATAGAGAGAAACCAAGGTGGACAAACTCTTTAGAACCATAACATGACACCTTGTGAAAGTAAAGAGGACTTTCCACTTCATCATTGACTTTATTTTGCAAAAAAACCCTTCACATTCACTTGAAATGCTGCCCCCTTTTTTCTGATGCAGGGCCACAAGCATAACATGCAGCTGCTCAGCACCCAGCCCAACATAAACTTTACAGTCTTCAATTAAATTACAGACTAATGTTTGACTCACATTGAAACAAGTATGAACATACATGCAGATGCAAGAAGTGATAATAGTGCAATTTTCAGCAGAAAGCAAAGAGAAAAGAAGAGGGTAAAAACCAACAAGAGTAAAGAAAAAAAAAAAAGATTCAGCTCCATGCTTAAAGAGGCTTTTGGCACACAATGTGGAGGAGTTGACTTCTATTAACATATATTTCCACTTCCCAAATTACTGCTTTAGAAAATGAAACAACCTGAAAAGTCAGAAATACGTTGTTAACTACATGCCCAAAATTTGTACACAGAAGCTTAAGCGTTTGCTACTCCCAGGATTCTGTTAACTTTGTTTCTACATTATCAAGAATTTAAAAATCCTCTTTGTTTTAAAAATGCTCTCCTAGTTTGTCTAAGAGTCCAACTACCTGTCTACAATGATTGGTCTAAAGGGAATAAAGTATGGATCTACCATATCTATAGATGTGCCAAACTTTGTACTGAAAGTAAAGAAAAAATTTGCTCTGAATATCCAAGAAAAATTCAGTGAATAAGGCTTAGATGTACCAGACATACTTTTCAGCTACAAATTAATTTTATTAATATTTACCTATAAATTATTAATTTTATGCATTAAAACAGGATTTGAACTATTTTTAAACTATCTTTGAAGAAAGTTGGCACCAGGTTCAGACCTGAATTTAGTCTGAAATGATCTGAATGGAATCATCATGAAAATACTTCAAAAATTACCTCACATACTGAATTTTTAATGTTTAATCATCTGTATTGCCATGGGTTAACAACAGCATCCCTCCCTCAATATTTTACTACCCTTTTTTAAAATCACAGAATCACAGAATGTTAGGGATCGGAAGGGACCTCAAAAGCGGTTCAATACCCCCATCAGAGCAGCATCACCTAGATCAGGTCACAAAGGAACACGTCCAGGCGGGCTTTAAACATCTCCAGAGAAGAAGACTCCACAACCTCCCTGGGCAGCCTGTTCCAGTGCTCTGTCACCCTCACTGTGAAGAAGTTTTTTCTCATATTTATGTGGAACTATCCAGCTTACACCCATTGCCCCTTGTCCTATCATTGGCCATCACTGAGAAGAGCCTGGCTCCATCCCACTGACATTCACCCTTTACACATTTATGAATATTAATAAGGTCACCCCTCAGTCTACTTTTCTCCAAGCTAATGAGATGTTTGCTATATATGCTGTCAAAAATATTTCCAGTATTTCTCAGAAAATCATGCCTGAAACAGATTTGGTCACTAAAGGTGAGGCCCACCTATCTGCCTTCTCCACCTGGATCTGAGCGTGGCACCTTTCACCACGATAGTAGAAACACCACGGGTGAGACGTAGGCATCTATTTCCACCTTAGACACCATTCAGCCTCTGACACATCTTTGCAGGGTCCCCAAAAGGAGCACAGAGCCTACAGGAGGTCCTAATTTGCTACCCTGGAGCACAATGCAGGATGTCTGATGTACAAGCAGGCTCCCATGTCAAAGCAGATGTCAAGGGCCTCATCCTTGATGATGAGATTTTCCAGAACTCAGACAAACCAACCTTGAATCCTGCAGCTTCTTCCCCTCTGCAGTGAGGAGTTCAACTAACAAAGAACCCAGTATTTTTACCACAGCTGCCATTGCGCTTGCTGAAGAGGAAGGTTTCCAACATTTTTCAGGTCACCAGGTTACTGCCAGAACTTGAATAATGAAGAAATTAAACAGGAAAAAATATACAAAAACACGGCTTGTAATTTAGAGCTCCTGATTGTTCCCTTGCTCCAGGCAGTATTATTTCAGTCAAAAAATCAATAATTATTTAATTGCACAAACTCTTATGGACTATGATGGATGATCACAGGATGAACAAAATAGGCACTTGCTCTCTGCACGCTTCTCCCCACAGTTGCTTGCTGTTTGCTCTTTCAGGTTCTTTTCTGTTGGTTTTCTATGACTATCATGTCTGATTTCATTTCTACATATTTAGGGCTTTGAAACCTTCGTGTGTCTGATCCAAAGTTCCTCTCTGTAAATGATGTTCAGATTCTTTTTTGTGTCTTTGTTTCCTTAATGGAAATTAAGATTGATGCAAGGCATTTGAATCTTCAGGAAATACATGTCTTGGAGATATTCATCAACTCTTTCTACCCTGAAATAGAAAATTTATGGCATCTGAGACTTATTTTAATCACTGGCCCCTGTTTAAAAGGCAGGGAGACATACTGATTGACTAAAATATTACTTGGCAATAATTTTGTCTTCAGTCATGAATTAAATTGTTTTGTGTGTATCATTTTTCAATCTATTAATATTTTTTTCTTTCATCTTCCTTTCTCTTTCCTGTTTTGATTTCAATTTGCTGTTACTGGAGCCTTTGAAGAGAGAGCCAAAATGACAATCATCTAGAATTATCAGCTGTATGAGCAAAAACACTCTCCCAGCACTTCTTGGTGACTTTCATTTCCTTTTCTGGCACTCTGTTCTCCACACACACATGCACAACGTGGTGTGTGTCCAAGTCCTCTGCAAGAATGAACTCCATGTCTGTGGATGTAAAAGCACAACCACTTTCTGCTCCAAATGCTCATGTTTCATGTGTAGCTTTTGCCAAGATCATGATACAACATGCAACTGTGCACAAGGAGAGTGTGAAAAACACTTAAAGACTGGTCTTGAAGATGAGGAAAGATCCTTTCTCCATATATTTACTCTGAATTCCTTGTTTTAAATGAGGTTGCAAGATTTCATAATGTTCAAAGCATGGCATCTAGTCTATACTTGCCTGAACTTTTTCTGAATTTTCTTCAATTCAAGTCAAGAAGATAGGTCTCAGAGCTGTTACCACAATGCCAATAATTGGTGCTGGATTTGCTGGGTCATGAAGGAGAAAACCAGGAAACGAGGAACTCAAACATCCATGTCTGCAGAGACATTTATGCGTTCAACTTGTCAGGCCTTTGACTATGCTGTACCCAACCCTTTCTAAAGTACTGGTTTTCCAAGGTAAAGCCAAACTGTGGCTGTCTCAGACATGCTGGAGGGTCAGAGGTGCTGCTCTGCTCTGCAAGACAGGGTGAAGATGAATACGGTATAACTGAGCCATGAAGGCAACAGAGATGCTTAATTGTATTTAAACACCTAGGAGCTGAGGGTGAGACAACCACACAGGAGGAACAGGTACTTCACCTGCTTGGCAGCAAACCATCTCCTTGTGACTGCTTTGTCTATCCTTGATGACTCAGCTCTCACTACCACCACCACCACATTCCAGTCATCACAATGTGATAGGCTGGGAGAGTGTCAGTGCTCCTCAAGAGCCATGACACCCCATCACGTCCCAGCACTCCCAGGGCAGTGCCACTACTCATGGCAGCCTCTGCCCTACCCTGAACACTACCATGCTCATAAACACCTTCCAGTGCTTCTCCTTTATTGTTGCTTTAATGAAAGTGAGTTCAATTTAAGAAAATAGATTATACTTCTTTAATTGTAAAATGTTATTGTGGTCTGTGATTAAATAATTGTCAATCATCATTGAGTTATGTGAAGCTTTGTTTTCCGGTTCAGTATTATTGGTAGCCAAACTTGGTTTTATATCCAGACCACATGGTTCAATAGTCATAAGAAAGAAAACCCTCTAAACCTTTACAACCTTAAATCATATTTGCAAAGCATTATTCTCATATACCTCATTTAAAGTGGGGTGAAATGGTTTTTCTGGAAACTAAGGCAACTTCAAAATCCTCCATTTACTTTCATTTCTGATTGACCAGAGTCTAGGGAACTGTGAAAGAACAGATGTTGTCCAAATGGGACTAATTTACCTGGACTGTTATTTTAAAACATAGTGAATTCAAATACAGCATTCAAAATCGGTCGTGCCCAGGGCAATATCTTTTGGTGAAATTATGTTAACAATATAAAAGATATAGCAGTCTACAAAATGTTGGGTTAACTTTCCCAGGCCCTCTATTTTTTTCCTGGCTAAAGGAGTCCCTCCTTTAGCCAGGCAGTTTTTGCTTTTGTAATTAATGTTTTTACAACTACAGCATTTGTGCCCTTTCAGGTACTCTCAACTTCAGCTCTGATCATAGGATATATAACATTCTAGGCTGGCCAAAACATCTGTAATTTTAGTTATGGTACTTCATGGTCTGTTTCTTCATCTTATTTCTTCAGTCTGTACAAAGAGTAACAGTCACAGCTGGTCTGTGGAGATGTTACTTTTTTTGACATCGAAACTCCTCTGTGCCACTTTTGTTTAAATTTTCCTTGAAGGACCAAACATTTCCTGAGTAGTTCCTGCTATCAGGGTTATCAAAATGCTCAAAATGCTCAAAATTCACAGTGGGGTTGCACCTGAAGCATGCTTTAATGGCATGTAGAGACACTTGGTTCAGCTCCCACATTGGAGACAGCAGACCACAACCGTATAGGTTACTCCTCTACCTTTATCAACTCTTAAAAAGGATCTCAGGAGCTGACAGACAGCAAAGCAGAAAACAAGAGAAAGCCAAGGTTGCTGGTCAGGGGGGCTGAAGGATGTATTGGGAGCACATGCAGTTTGTGTCTACAACATTCATCACACCTATGCATGGTTGGCTGCATCCTTAATGCATGTGCCTGTCCCTCCCTGTGCCATGCCCCCCATGTCCCATCTTGTCATGACACTCACTCATCTAGAGGCTCATGGTAGTTTTGGGTAGTGAGCAAAGTGCAGGGTGGCCACAGCAATAAGAGGCAAAAGTGAAAGAATGGAATCTGATGGTCTGATAAGTTTGTGGTGGCAGAGAAAGGAGAAATGGAAAGTATGGGACCTCTGCTACCCTAAGGAAATCTCACCCAGAGTAGCTAAGGAGTTTCATGTCTCTTTTGTAGAATTAGCAAGGCCAGTGGGGCCCTTGCAAGAAGCATGTGAACCATATACTTTAAGTTGTATTAGACATCTGACCTAATTACACAGTATTACTTTGTGCCTGGGAAGTGCCTGCATCTCTCTCTTTGACTCTGTAAGGAACGTAATGTTGAACCCCTGAATCATACCTAAGTGAAATGTCCTAATTTGATGGTGTGAATAACCCTCTAGGATTAATAAATAAAACCCTGAATAGCTTAGTACTAGAGGGTGGTGTGTTTTGGTAGTAGTCATGTTTACTGTTCCCAACCAAATAAGCATTACTCTTAGATTCAATTTTGTTGTGAGAAGACTTATAGTCTATAATTTCAGTATCTCTTTCTACAAATGCTGTTAAGTTTATTTAGCATTTCAACTGGTTTACTCACTGTCCTGGTCAGTAGCATTTGTAAGAAAAGCATCTTTTTAGGCTGCTACCCTGCACTCCAACAGTTCAGTTTTGAAAAGTGATTAATGACGGCTAATGTCTTTGTTTTTGATTCCCAGTTTCAGATGCTGAAAGGTCATCTGACCTTCAAGGAGGTTTAGTGTTCCCTGAAGGCCAGGCTTCATTACAATACCTGAGGATAAATATCCCAAATCAGTACTCACTTTTGGGCTTTTTCTCTTTCATTAAGCACTGATTATAAAAGATGAAATGTGTTCTTAGCCCACCGGACTGCTATAGAATGCATCAATTCCAGAGGTCTTCCCTTGCCATTTTTCTGTTCTATAACTGTGTTGCTTTCAGTCCTAGCCTGATAACTGATCTATCTACCAAATTTATCTCTGACATGACACAAAGTGCCAGTTAAAACAGTCTGAAAGATACAGAAAGAATTACTTAGCTGTAAATTAGTTACTAAATGAAAATGTAAATAAGAAAAAACATGGTGAGAGAGATAATGTTGTCTCAGAATGGAAAAAAAAAGCTACTATGAGTTAAGGGATTTAAAGAAGTGGAAGGTTTCTTGCTTACTTAAAAAGCACTGCTTTTGGCTTTTCCCCGTTCTGGATTGACTAATTGCCTTGGCATCTATTTCTTTAGCTAGCAATAAGGGTGCAGTTTTTGTGTTCCACTCTTTTCTCATTTGTGGATTAAATCATAAAAATGTAAGGCAGAAAGCATTCCTGTATACACTTCATGTGTTGCAGCTGTTTTTCTGCTGTGTCTACCTTCTCATATGCCGTACGTTTGTCTCCTATGGGGAAAAAAAAAGACAGTAAAAGGGCAGTGTTAAACTCTTCCCGTACCCACTTAATGCGCAAAGATTATCCTTCCAGATCCCAGTTGGGCGCCATCGAAACAGAGAGCAATGGACATGTTATCTTTCTCTCGGTCGTGCTGTATTGTTCGAGATGAGAAAGAATAGTCCATTGAAGCTGCTTTTGCCCCTTCAAACTATTCACCAAGGAGGAATACTGTTTTGAGAGCTGAGAGAGGTCTTAAAATAAATCTCTCCTGCTGTTACGTGCATTGCTTTGTGTTAGTGTTTGGCTACTGGTGTTACTGTATGGCTACAGAGAGCGTAAGGTTTGCAGAGTGCAGGTAGGCTTCTTGGTCACATCATTAACTCTGTGGAAATCTTAAGTGGCACATCTGGGTTCCTCTATGAAAAAAAAAAAAAGAGGTGCACTAATATGAAGCAAAGTCTGTTATAGGTGCTTCTGGAGCCTACAAGAATAGATGCCTTAGAAAAGTCGACAGATAGAAGGAGAGAGAGGGAGAGAGAGATATGCACACAGGCAGGCAGACATTAAAAAATCTGTCTCTGACCTTCATATGCCAAAGAAATTATTTTTGTTTGAGGTGGGGGAAAGTCAATCCCTTAAGGGAAAACAGAGGAGGGAAGAGAGGTAATAAGGAAATGAGTCAGACACAAAGAATTGTTGGCAAATACAGACACTTCCTAGTAAAGGAGGACGATTTTCAGCTGATCTAATGTGAAAAACCACAGATAATATGTGCCTGGTTTTTATTTAGTCCTCCTTCTAGCAAGAAATATTAGAGTTTAATAAATGGGGAAAAGGTGAGAAGCAAGACCCTTTTCTCTCTCTTCACTGCTTCCCCTAGCTTACCCAGGGAAGCTAGTTGAAAGTCTGAACCAGTGTTTTTCTTTGGTTTTAGCTTTTTCTTTTTCCCCTCAGATAGGGCCTTTGAGAAGCTGCTCCACTGTAACCATTTAAAAAGAGGTAAAACATGAGGTTTCTTCACAGGGCTGTTTCTAATCAGATTGAATTAACTTGCGTAACTGTAATGACGATAAGTGATATTTTATTTTAGGTTTTATTAACCAAGGAAATTTGAAGTACCCTAGATTCATTGGTAAATCCCTGAAGTCCTCCTTGCTACTGAGATTCTTGAGCCTGAAACAGTCAGAGTCCTACCCAATCCTTCCCAGCACTCACATTAATTTCAATCTGAGGGCCTGTCTGGAAATCTACCCAGATCCTAAACATTGCAACATAACCAGTATAAGATCTATCAAAGCATAAAGCCTGTGGCTTATCACTACTGATAAATCAGTGTTGTAGTTATGAACAGCAGAAACTTTGGCGGCAGCAGCAACACAAGTAGAAACAGATATGGTCAAAAATGAAGAATGAGGCTTTTGGGGCTTGCTTGGAAACAAACTAGGTGGGAAAGACAGGAGGTTATGTACTTACAGGAGTATACAACTATAGGAAAAGATGAACAAAGTTAAGCAACTGAGGGGTACAAGTGGAAGATCTGTAGTTTGTGAGAGAAGCNGCTTTTCCAAAATAGTTCCTTGGGGTACAGACCTAGGCCATTGGAGGCAGACATGATTTGCTATTTGCAGAGTAATGCATCATTTTCACAATGATATGCTTACAACAGTGTAAAGTATCTGTGTTGGTTGTTCTGCTGGGGAGCAGAGAGGAGGAAGGAAGGGAAGCATAGGCAATAAGTCCTGGCTGCCTTCTCCTGGCAAGTGTTTCATAGGAGGTCAGACTAGGCTAGCCTATATTTGGCCCTTCTGGCTTTGATCTACAAGTCTTGAGTTCAAGTTGTTGACTAAATTCCATTTAGCTACAGCTATGAAGAGACATTGTACCTAGATGAGGAAAACTGGGTAAAGAAGAAAATCCCTTAACCTCTTTCCTTGAAGTCACAAACAACTCTTGATGAAGGCTTTATCATGGACTAAGGGGAGACATTTTTATTGCACCTCATGGTTAAAATGTTGTCATTAAAGTAAATGAACCTAGTAACATTTCTTTTTTCCTTTACGGTATTCTTTTGGGTGTTCCAATATGCTTTTCTTTCAGGAGGCAAACATTTCTGCTTGGTATTGAAAAGGTGTCGGTCTTCAGTTTTGCTCTGGATGTCAGAGAGTCTAAGGGCAAATGCAGCTGAGCAGCACCATCTTCCACTGTCCTTGACATTGCTAAGGTGCACCTAAATTATAACAGCTCTCTAAGGATGTCTGTATCTGCCTCAACATTCTGCATATATTACATACATCAGGTAATGGTATAGAGACATCTGGACTGGAAAAAACTGACAGCAACCACCCAGTCCCATTGCAATTCAGGATAAGAGGACTCAGTGTGTCAGCTCATCCTGGCTGCTAATAGTCAGCCCAGAAAACCTCAATGTCAGAAATAAAATTTAACGNTTAGCCTTTATTGCAAAGTCAGGATCTTCAGCCAGTAAATGCTTGTTGAAGTCCTGATTTCTTGTGTGAGGTACTGACTGGATTTACTCTTCTGATTTAAGACTGAATTTACTCTTCTGATTTAACTCTTGTTATTCTGGGCAATCAGAAATTGGGATGACACATCCATACCTTGACCCCCCAGGAACAGAGGTGCCATAAACTTGGAAGGCAGAACTCCTTCTCTGA
>VYZX01017763.1:1634-28072 GCA_013401335.1 Brachypteracias leptosomus
CCTGCAAGCACACATTAACTCCCTTGATGCAGTGACCACAAAACAAAACAGAGGCACCAAGACAAGAGGGACTAGTCTGTACGAATATTAGGCAAAAAACGCAGCGTAGCCAGGTATATGTCTAGGGAAGTGTTTTTTACTGTCTAACCAGCAGTTTTCGTCTACAAGGAGCATTTAATAGAAACTCAGCTAAGTGGTAATAATCTGAAAGTGGTAAGATCTGACCAGAAGTAGTCTCTCTGATACTGAGAGATAAATTTCACCTTCTTGTAGCTCATCAGGAGACCAAATAGCTTGAGTACCTCTGTTAGGACAACATCAAAATCAGACCAATATGCCCTAGCAACAGTTTGTTCCCACCATTAAGTGCAAGTATTCCTAACAAGTATGTATGTCCTTGCCGAAATTTAGACATAGCTGAGGTGGAGGTTAAAAATGTATGTGCTTGGAAAGTCAAGGTCATTTTGACTAAAATCACCAACTTGAATTTGTGCTTAGTTCCTGCAAACCTAAGTGAGGTATAACTCTTCTTTCCATTTTAATGCTAAAAAATAGCTGCTGATAATAATTCTCCCTCTCCAGCTGGTCCAGGCCAGCTTCCCACAAGAAAAAAAAAAGTCACCTTTTGCTTCAAAAGACTCCCATGAGAATGAGACATGTAGCAGACAATTTAGTACAGCATGGTAGATACAGGCAAGAGCCCGTTCAGAGCAATTCAGATTCTACTGAAAGTTGGAATGAAACAGAGCTATCTGTCTTGAAAGGGTGGAGATGAGTGAATTCGTTTCATATTCTCTAACACATCTTCAAAATTGATAGTAAGCTGTCACCAGTGCAAGGAAAGTCAAGACTGGTATTTATTAGTATCTTGCCTCTGCATCAAGAGTCCTGCTTAAAGCAGTCTGCTGATTTAGCAGTGCCTGCACGGCCAGAACCTTCAGCTGCAAAGGTGAGAAGACTCTAAAAACAAATATCTCCAAATAAATTTATGGAAACAGCCAGAGGGAATATAGCACAGCAAGAGATTCTTCTTCTTTAACTATGACTTCCTCTGCCCTATTCTTCTAGAATGAGCAGCTAGCAATTTGTGACCTGAGGAAGTCACTTATGCATTAGAAAATAGGTCTAAGCCAGAACAGTCTATGCTGTATCTGTCACTGAAGATATTGTGAGACCAATGGATATCGTTTGGGAGAAGACCAGTAATTTGAGCCCTAAAAAACAGAGAGGACCCATAATTTTCCTCAACATGTCCAAGAATGCTCTGACTGTTGCAGTTAGTGTATAGTATTTGCATAGCCTTAAAAGAGAGGCAAGGGAGCAGATTCAGTACTATAAACTCTGAGGGGTTCAAAAACTTTTGAAGAGCCAGAACAATGCTTGGACCCTTTCAAGGCAACAGAAAATACCACTAAAGTCACTGCCACGTGACACTCAGTTTAAGGTGCTAACCAGGAACTGTTTCTTTGGCTAAAGCTTGTATTTTAATCAACAAGGAATGGGTGGGAAGGTATGGGACTCTAGTATGCTATTCAGCCAAACTCAGTACATTCTGAGTTCAACCAACACCATAACAATGTTGAGGGCATCTCCAAACAGTCAGATACAGGGACATGCATAAGATAAGGATACTACATATTTAGAAGCAGCAATATAAACCCTTCAGCATTTATCATTCAAATGGAGCTATAAGGAAAAGGTAAACTCAAAGTTGCCAATGTCATAGCTTGCAGGCCAAATACTTAACCAGTCCCAAGCTCTAGAGGTTACAGAGCAAGTAGAGTTTTTGCCTAAGTGTATAGGAAAAATTAAAAAGGGGAAGCGAACAACCCAGAGGGACAGATCTATTCCTAACAATAAAATATGCTTAATTCAAAGAAGAACTATGATAAGCATCCTTAACTTCTCTAGTAGTTATGGACTGAGGAAAAAAAGACAAGTTACAAGCTGCATGACTATACAACTGTACCTTCTGCAGGTTCTGCCAAGAACAAAGAATACTAAAGTTTCAAGTATTTCTAGTATAAACCACACAAAGTTTGAGCAGATGTCAACCGAAAATCAGATAGGATAGAGATTATACTTACTTTGAAATTCTCTCTTAAGTATTCTCATATTTGATATTCCTTAAATTGTGTCTCCAAGTCGTCTTCTACAGAAGAACTAGTGTTTAGCTAAATAATAAAAGACTACTATTAGGAGAGTTGTAAGCACTACTAGCTATCAGAAGAGTATTTCTTTTTCACATTAATTTTGTCAACTTGTTTTGATACCCATATTAATACTGAATTTGGCCTTGCTGACTGCAGCTCCAACTGTAGGAATTTTTCCAGGTAAGATCTGAATTCAAGACTCATTTATTCTAAGTTAGCTACTACTATCTAACAAGCAGATCATCAGAGAACTACATTGTAAGAGCAAAGAAATTGCACAAACAAAGTATAGAGGAAATTTGTTTCAAAAAGCCTGCACATTTTACAAGATGTCAACAGTATTAATCAATCCCTGGTGTAACTTTAAGTATGTACAGGATGAAAAGGCCTTGCTACAACAAACACTGCTCTAAACAGTGAAACATGGAAAGAAATTTATTCCCAGAAAGAAGCCCTTTCTTATAAAAAGAACTGATATCATTTTAGCTGTTATGCTCCTACCATAAGGTCTTGCCTTGTCCAAAGCATTTCTTGGCAGCACATTCCCAAATATACTCCTGCATATTGATTGCTTCTATGTGGATAGACTCCTGTTGTTTTCAGAGTTAAATTAGCAGAAGCAGACATTTAGAAATAGAACGAATTAATTTACATGCAGATGCCTTGTTGTTCAGCAGTGACAGCTACTCCTTCCCACCAAGTACTGACCTGGGAAAGTTTCTGAAAGACAAAACCTTGAGTAGGTGGACAAAAAACACAGTCCCCCTCAACCCAAAACCACACAAGTCAGCAACTTTATTTTAAGTTACATTTTAAGTGTTCGTGCTGTGAAGGGCCTAGCCTATAACTAAAAAAAAAATTAATAAAAATTCTCAATTCTGAATCAACTGCTTGTTAACAGCAAACTACACGAATTCTTCTCTAATCTACTTCAGAAGACATGCTCACATGTGAGCTCACACACTAAGCTGCAACAGAGCTCAATAGGAAATGCTCTTTCCGTACACCCATGCAACTGTTAGTGGATGCATAACAAACTAGGTATAGAATACCTCTATAGCAATGCAGTATTGCACTTCTAACTCTCTGTGTTTTATTCTGAAATAGATTACTACTATAAATAAAGGAATTTAATAGCTACAAGCCAACCACCTACTTCAGAAACCAAGGAAGGCTGCCAAGATTTTATTTATTTTAATGACAGCAACACTATTCCACCATCGCACTTTCAAAAACAAGCACTAGAAAAATATGAATTAAGCTAAAACATAGCTTTTTTTTCCAATTACAGCAACACGGGACTTATATAATTGTAATCCTCCCATTAATCTTCCTAATCAAAGAAAAGAAAAAAGAAAGCGACTCCTGTTTTTTATTTCCCCTTTTGCTCAGTAAAAGCACGGGAAAGAATTAAAACCATCCCCTGTGCCTTTTCTCTCCCTGCTGATTGGCCTCTTGGATATGACGCATTTTAAGCCCTTTCAAGTCAGAACCTCTTCTTACAAGCCTCCCTTCTAACTGTAGAGAGCTCAAAAAATGCACTTACTCCTCAGACAATAGAAGTATGGAAACCCCTTTTATTTTACACTTACTGAAAATATTTACCTCCAACTGGATGTTAGATCAGAAGACACATTCAGCACTCTATCTAGAGCTAAGTTTTACCTACAGAAAATATATTTTGCTACATTCAGTACCAAACCAAGACCTTCAGACTTTTCATAAGAAAGATACAATTAGTGACATCATAGAAAAAGTTGTGATAGTGGAAATGTATTTGATGCAGAACAAGTTTCTAAGATACCATAGCAAGTGCTGTACATTCTCTTTTGCCTTCCTATTGTTGACAGCTGGTTACTCTCTCATACTTGCCATGGCTGCCAGTGCTCCATTTGTTTCACCTTGCACATTAGTTTTCTAGTTGTATTAATTTCCTCACACTTCTTCATAGTTTCCTAACTGACACACTGTGACATCAAGTGTACCTACCTCATCTATCCATTGTTTTCTGTGATTCTGAAAGAGGTGAGCACTTGGGTCACGATTCTCTTGACAGGAGAATCATTTCCCACAAGGGCCACAAATTTTCTTCAAAATGTACGTTTTCCAAGCTACCTAGCTTCCTGTCTTGGACTGTTGCATATCTTCCACTTAAATGACTATATCAACAAGAAGATTGAGTTAAGATTCATTTTTTTCTCTAATCCAACAAGCATGATAGCAGTTTTTACTCTGATTGTTACCAAGCATGCGCTAGGTAAAACTGCATACAGCAACTCGATGCCAAACTGAACCACAAGAAGAGGCATCTGAACTGTTCTACATTTTGCTTTGTCTGCTATGGTTACCAACAGCCCATAAACACATGAAAAAAATGAGCTAATGCTCACAGCAAACCAGAAATAGCAGCATGGGAAACTTAACTTTCAGTTAGTACTTGAAGTGAACTATCAGTAGTGACAACCTGGACCTCCCAAAACCAAAGCAATGTAATTTAGGCTATCCCATCTATTAAAAACAGCAGTGATACACTATCCAGATCTACACAATCTTCTCTCAACAAATGCTTAACATAGGACTTGACAAATGGAAAAAAAAGTTACAAAAAAAGATGTTTTGGATTGGTGCAAAATACTGATTTTTTTCAGGAGGGCACAGAGAAATCGGATTCACTTTAGCCTACAACACAGCAATGCTTTGATGTTGTTCCTGAATACACACAAAAGGACAAAATTCCAAAAGCCATGTACTTAGGCTAAACTAACATTAAAGCCTACTTCCCCAAAACGGATTCCTTTGTCAAATTCAACATTTTCAAGTTTTCTGCTTATACCTTTTAAGAGATAAATAAATCACTCCAAGCAAATAAGCAGGAACAGTTTATTGTGACACTGGCAGCTTTACCTTTCTTAAGTAATATCGAGTTCTCTAATTTTATTTTCTTTTACCTGCCAATTTAAATATTTCATCTGTATCTGCATCATTACTTTATTTTTCTTCATATCTGCATCTTTTCACCTGACTTAACACAAACAGAAACAAAAGAACAAATTCTTGGAAACATAAGGAGTTGCATCATGGCAATGTATTCTTTAATAGAAAGTAAGAAAAACCTCCCTACTGACCTTTACTCAGAATGAGGGAAAAGATAAATATCCACAGCTCTTTGTCTCATTTGGTAGGATTTAAAGATCCATCCATGCATGTATAAGCACAGAACACACAGTTTTAGCCACACTGGAACCACCTTATGTTCCATAGTTTTTATGTGCATTCCATCCTTGGTGTGCTGATTATAGTACAGGGATCCTGTTCTTCATCTACAGCAGTTTCAGTTTAAGAATACACCATAAGCCAACTTTGAGAAACATCCATTAGTTGCTAATAGAAAAAAAAAAAAAAAAAATCACAGGAAGGTCTCACGACAGTTTACTCAAACATTAAGTTTTCTTTAAATCACAGTTTTCAAATATAAAAATTGGATTTTCCCTATAACTGAAATATATTTACATGTACATTTTAAAAAGATGCTCTGTAATTTGGATCTAATCACTATCATCTGAACCACCTTCAGACCCCTCATCATTGGATCCTTCTGGTTCAGATTCGTTACCAGATCCTTTGGCAGAGCCCTCGTTGTCAGACCCTCTCTCGGAGTCTCTGTCTGAGTCAGCGCTGCGAGAAGCCGGGCGGGATTCGTTTTCTGAGCCACCGGAACGACTTCTACCTGACTGGACAGACTCATTGTCAGACTGCTCCGAATCCGACCGCCTCCTTTTTCTAGCAGACCTGTCACTGTCAGAATCTTCCTCAGATTGGTGGACACTGGACCTCCTTGGACTACCTGCCTCACTACCAGATTTGTTTCTGTTATCAGAATCACTATCAGAAACAATGCGTTTACTGTGCTGCTGTTCCCCATCCTCTGAATCACTGTTGCTATTCCTAGCATGTCTGTAGGGAAAAGAAAAAAAGACAGTATTAGAAGATGCTATCCTTACCTTAAAAATAAAATGAGACACCAGGATTTGAGTAATGGTAGCGTTATCAGAATGAGAAGAGTGGGTGGAATTAATTTGTAATGAAAAGTGATGTTGTTAGTACAATGAAAGACTTCTCATTATCTTCGCATTATCTCATTATTATTATTAACTCTGCAGTTTCTCTTGAAAGCATGCGTTGAAATTTCAGTAGGTACAAAGTTAATTAAGGTTCTTACCCATCATCAGCAATTTTGAGTTTATCCTCATCAGACGAATCATCACTTGATGAAATGATGGCTTTTGATTTGATCTTTCCTTTCAACGAAGGAGGCAGACGTTCTGGTTTGGGCTGTATAGAGAAAAAACAAGGGGTTGCTTGTTCATATGGCTGGTTAAAGCACAGTGCCCAAACGTTGAAACGTATTCAGAAAGCCAGGCTTGCTTTTGAAAAATTTTCCATTTACTATCACTTAATTCTACATGCCTTCAGAAATACCCTTTTCATCCTTGAGGCAGCAACAGGGGAGAAGGATAAAAATAAACTCAAAGGCAGTTTGCTACAGGACAAACATTAATCTCCCTTGACTAGGATAATGCTGAACTCCACATGCATATTTGGAAAGTGAGGCAGTTATTCAGAGTTTAACTTACAGCCTTCTTTTTCTCTGCTTTGGGTGGACGTCGTTTTTTAGGTCTCGGACCATTTTCATGTTCTTCATCATCGCTCCCCTCATCTGCCTTCTGGGGTCTTAAACAGAAACATATTTCATACAATGTAAAGCATAACACCACAGTAAACATGCAAAACTATCAGTCTCAAGAAATGTCCAGTTTATCAAGTGTTCTCATAATTCTTTTGTAGAGTGGCTGTTCAAGTCTTAAAATGGGGATGTGTAAATAAAAATTAATCATGTGACCTCTTGACAATGGTTCATTTTTTAAACCATTATGTATGAGAATATACTTAAAAGCCACACTCTCTCTAGAAAGTCTAACATGAAAGTATCAGTTACCTCCTCCTCTTCTTCTTCTTTCTTTCACCCTCCTCTTCTTCCCCATCTTGTTCACTACCACTGCCCTTCCTCTTCTTTTTCTTTCTGGACACAGGCAAATCTTCATCACTGTCATCGTTGACGAACTCATCAAATTCCCCTGTTCCTTTTTTGGATCGCTAAAAAAAAAAATAAAATAAAAGCCCCACAATATTGCCTATTATTCATACTCCAGTTAAAAAGCAACCAGAAAACAATTCAAAATAGAAATTTTATCTGAAGATATTTTTGAAGATATGAAAATACAGACCTTCCTGTGCCAACTTTCTCATAATCTCTAGATTGATATAATTTAGGAACTAATTCCAAATTTTCACATAGTAAAATAATCTTATTCTGCTCTTTTAACAACTGAATGGAACAGATTCTGGTGACACCACCATGCTTGGAACTTTTAAGTATAAGCTCCCAATTTTAACATTTGGGTATCAAATCTGTGCAGTTTCACTCAGTGCAGCCTAAAAGCTTGAAACTAAAAACTTGTGCTACTACAAGAGACCATATAGCAAAAGGGAAAAGGAAGGAGATGTAAAAAAAAAATTATTCTGTTCTACCCTGCCTCCACCACCACCACGTTTCTTCTCCTTTGATCCTTCTACTTCACCAGTGAACATCAGAATATTCTTGGTTTTCTCCACATATTGAGCTCTTTGTTCCAGAAGTTTCTTCTGTTCTTCTTTTTCTCTTAGGCGCTTCTCTTCCTAAAAGAGAAAGACAACTATCCATTATCATTGTATTTGCAGCACTACAGTGATTATAATCACAGATCTATAAACAATCTGCTAACAAGAAACTGGAAAATTTACTTTTGATAGCCTATATCATTGCAGAAGATCCACATAGGGAGAAAAAAACCAATAACAAAAACATTTTCTACAAGCCTATGGTAGACTACGCACAAGTCCAAAAGAACTGCTGCACCAGGCACTTCCTCATCTAGCTTGCCAGTACAGAAGTTTGATGGCAGACCTTCCATTTTATTTCATTATAAAAATCCATTTCTGAGGCTATGAGAAGTATCACCTGTTAGCTAGAATGTTTACTGCCAGTACTTACTATAACTAAGAAAAATAGCTACTAGACATCAGTATATATAAATAGCTACTAAACATCAGTAACAGCAGGTACCACCACAGAGCAACAGAAGCATATATATTGTTGATATGTATACTGTTTTCAAATAAAGTATAGTTTTTAAAAATGTAATATACAGAATGTAACAGAATAAACCTGTTCTTTAAGTAGTTTTTGGCGAAGCAGCTCCTTTTCTTGTTCTTGCTTTGCACGCAGTTCCCTTTCTTCTTCATCCTGCTTGCGTGCCCGAGCAACGTGATACTGGGCTTGACTCAGTAAGTCAGAGCACTGCCTGTAATACACAGGATTTTCAAGTAAAGAAAGTGGCAAGCACATACAAGAAGAAACAGTTTTATAAAGGGCACGTAACACACTATGTTTGTATCACCACCACCAAAAAAAGCTACTTGAAATAACACAAAAGAAGAGTAGTACAGATTTCTGAGTAAACTACTTTTAGTAGTAAGCAAATTTATCTTGCTATATACAATTTCAGAACATATTGCTTCACACTTAAAATTTAGCCAATTCATACACAAAACAACTCCAAGTGAACATAAAAGGAATCATCCCAACTAAGTTGGACAGCTTCATAAGTATGGTTAGTAACAGCTTGTATTTAATCACAACATAGTAACAAACCTAATCAGAAAGGCAGGTAGAAATTCTACCTTAAAAAACCCCCAATTGTGTAAGTGTTAGGACTGCATTAAGTACTCAACTCTCATGAAACATTAAGGCACTTTTAATACCCTCTTAATTTTACAATGAAATTTAATATTAAAATTTTCTTCTCTGTACAAAGTGTTTTAATGATACCATTTAAGCTGTACAGTGCATGATGGCCAACAGATGTTATTTGTATATGGCTATGCATATATATATATATGGCTATTTGTCTACTCTCCAAAAGAAAAGTTTTTCACGTTTCAGTAACTGCCCCATGCTATTCACCCATGAACTATCTCAAAAAATCTCCATGAAAGTAAACCTGTTGTTAGATTATTATGTTTAAAGTAAAAACAGTGAGAGCTAGAGATGTTTAAATAAGTGTGGCTTCACTGCCACTGATGGAAAATCTGCCACTAAGAAAGCTAAAGTTGTGGAGGCTCCAGCTAATGGCAGAAACTGTATCTTGGGAGTTTTAAGACTACACAAAACCAACAGAAATCTAAGACAGGAAAAGAATGAAACAGTAGTAGGGGGTAACCCTGTACTTGTATTTCTATTGTCAGTTCAAATTTTAGAATCCAGTTTTAGGATGAAAAAACATGACAAAAATACTCCACTTGGTATGTGAATGAAGGATTTGTTTGTGGTTTTGGTTGGCTGCTGGGTTTTTTTGTTTGTTTTGTTTTTTACCTGGCTTCTGTAGCAGCAAGTGCCAAGTCAAATCTCATCTTATCACCTACTTTACTCAAGTAACTGAAGTACCTGGAGGAAAAAACAATAAACAAAACTAAGCAAATGTGGCATTACTTACATATCTATTGTAATTTTGCCTTAAAACAAAGCATTTATTCCTGAATTACAATCCTGTAGAACTCAATAGATGAGGAAACCTCACTATTTCTCCTCTGTGTGCAGCTCCTTTTAAATACAATAGTGTAAAAGTACAGTCATAGTTCTCCAAATTCAAAATATTCTAAAACCATTCTAGAGCAGAGGAAAAACCCAGAAAAATTCTCAAGAGAGTTTGTTCTAAGATTTCATTTACTGATTCCTAGCACTAAGTACACTGCTGACCCCAGTAAATTTATTCCTTATCTGTCACACCTTAAGTGCTCAAAACTAGCTTAAGAAAAAAAAGGAAAACTTATTTTTAAAGAAATCCTTCCAGAACAACCTCCTGGAACCTAGATGACAGGCTCTTGTGAATACAACAAACTTTCAAGTAGCTGAACAAGCCTTGACGATCAGTCCTTTGAAAAGTTTCTCAAATTCATTTAAGGAAAATGACTTTCTAACTTGTAAGCTTGCCACAGTTTCTTCCCACAGAGACATTTTAAATAGAGTGGGTTTGTGCTAGACTGAACTCACACTCTTGTGCACATGAAGAAAGTAATTCCTTGCTTAAGTTTTAGATTATAGAAAATATTTTCAAAAATGTGATAGATGTGAATTTTTAGTTAATGGGTAAAAATAAAGGCTTTCATGCAACTTTCTCAGGATGATAAGATTCTAACTGAACTGAAGTTAGAATTTGTGTTCAAATGTTTAGTTTGCATTATGTAAAGCAGTAGAATTGTGAAAGGCTTGCTCTAGTTGACAAACTTACTGAAAGGCAACATCTATCCTCGACATGACAGCAAAGCTAGGAATGCATAAAGCAAGCACCAGCTACACCAGCAATACTAGGAGCAGAATAAATGGTTGAAAGCTTTCTTTTCAGAGATGGTGATGATCTGATCAGATTTATCACACTGTTTTCTGCCCAGAATTGGTTTATTGTTTGTTTTTCGGTTGGTTGGTTGTTTTTAAAGAGAACTAAAAAATCTCAAAACAAACTTAAGAAACTGCTTCTGTTCTTAAGCCATGAGTGTACTTAGCCTTTTCTTGCCAACAGAGGGCAAAATTAGTGTTTTCAAGGACTACCAATCAATAACTAGGCTTACATAATACAGATTTGCTTGTAAGCTTTGTAAGTTGTTTGGAAAGAAATAATTTTTTAAAGTATTAAATTGATAGAATTGTTTTTTTCAACTATGCTCTCCCACAAAGAAGTGCATCTCAGTTAAAGTAATACAAAGCTCTTTGAGAAATACATACGGGCCACCTGTGAAACAAAACTGGCTCTGGAGCAAAAAGTCTGAATATATCGTTTTGTCAGACCCAATCTTTGTTTTCCTACTAGAAACTAGAATTACATACACTGCCTCATAGGAGATGATTGCTCTTCTTACCAATTTATGACCTATACTGCAAATTTACTGTAAGGGAACAACAAAATAGATTTTAATGATTAGAAATAAATCATCTTTACCTGTGGGCTAGCTCCAGTTCTTTCACAGCATTAAGCACCTCCTTTAGATTGCTCTTTTCATCTTTCAGGACAGAGGTAGCTAGTCTTTGTAGCACCAAAGCCACATTAAACATAAGGACTGTATCACTTGGTGCTACATGCCTGGCCTGTAAATAAAAGGCTCATTTTTAAGATATGCTTCAACGTGATATAGAAGTATACTGAAGTGGCATATTGAGAATAAGCACCATTATTTCAATCCCAGACTGCTGAATTTACAGAGACACAAACATGCATTAACTTACAGTAATCTTATTTTGTGATATAAGGTGCTTTATATTCATACCTTTAACAAAGTCTGTTTGCATTCCTGTAATTTGCCACATTTGAAGAGCGCCCGGGCCAAATATAACAATACTTCAGTATTTTGATGCTTATAGAACTTTCTGAGGCAGTTTTCATACTGAAATGGAGGGGGGGGGGAAAAAAGAAAAAAAAAAGCCAGGTTAAGAGGTGACAATGATTCGTTATTTTGGTTAGCTAACACCAGCAAATGTTTCTGTTCCTAAAAAACATTACTGCTAACATGTTTTTTTTTTTTAAAGGAAGTGAGCCATGCTACATGGATGCCTCTTTCACTGATCAGAAAATTCTTCCTGCTATTCCATAGCAAGCTATGATAGCAGTGAAACATCCAGAAACCATCTAACTCAACATATTATAAGGTTCAATTTAGAGATGTTACCATCTGCACAGCACTGATGTACTGTTTCTGTTCTACGTAGATATGTGCCAAATTCAGCCACACATCACTGATATCTGCTGTTGCCTCTCTCACTTGTGCAAAAACATCACGAGCTTCACGGAAATATCCTTTATGTGCCAAGACAGCTCCTAAGGGGAAAGTAATATGTACAGTGTAAGCTTCCAGGTTCATGTACTATGTATTCCTATCAAAGGAAACAGAAGTATTGCCTGAAAAAAGCTCCCCATTAAAAACTAAGTGACATAGCTGTCATGTAGAAGCTATTCTTTCCTGTGTTCCACTACCATAGTGTTCGGGCCCTGCAAAAACAATTCTATATTAAAGCACAAAACATAAGAACATCACCTATGACAGAAAATTAGAGTCTAATATTCACCTATGCCATTGGCAGCATACAAGTTCTTTGGATCATTTCTGAGTACTTGCTTGTAGATTGCTAATGCACGGTCTTGATGACGCTTCTCCTACAGAAAGAAGTATCCCCATTGATCATTCATTTCTATAATGGGGTATTAAAAGATCTACCCCGAAGTTATAGGGATTATAAGATGCCAAATAGGCAGCAAGAAAAGGCTATGAGTAGCTAAAAGCATATGAAAATAAAATAAATAAAAGCACACACAGTGCAGACAGACGCCCATTACCTTTTCTCTGTCTCTTGTGGGCTGATGTAGAGTCTGCAACCAGACATTGCCAAGAGCCAGCATGGAGTAAGTATCATTTTGTGTGGAGGGCTGTTTCAATATTCTTTCAAATTTCTTCTGTCCTGGACCCCACTCTTGTTTAGCCAAATGAAGATTGCCAATCAGAGACCAAGCATCTGGATGGTCCTAAACAAAAATTCACTGTAAGTTGCAAAACCATTGCCTTCCCTTGCAAGGTTACCTTTTCAAGTATAAAGCGCTATTTTTCTTAAACAGAATTCCATATTTAAAAAAAAAAATGCAACAAACAAAACAGAGAGAAGGTTACAATAGTTCTCTCTTCTTCCCCTAGTTTGAGAACAAACAAAATAAAAAGACAAGAAAAGGAAAATAAAATTAAGTCAGTGTTTCAAGTGTTTTAACTTTAAACACTTAAAGAGTTACAAACCTGATTTATCTGAAGTGCTTCTTTAAACCAATCAGAAGCCTCATAAAAATTTCCTTTATCCCTAGCCATAGCTCCCAAGCGCAAGTAGCCTAAAAATAAAAAATAAAATAAAAAGCAGGAAACACGTTCAAGTAATCTCAAATGAAGAAAATAGTAGCCATGCATGAATTTCAAAAGCAATCTTTTTCTTGATCTGCTAAGGACAGCAAACATTAAGACACCTTTCATATTCTAGTCACAATGAGACACACCATGTGAAGATGAACATCCATCCAGAATGGTGATAAAGAAATTGTAGGTTTCTAACAGTTAAATGTTTTAAATTGATTTTGTAAGATAAAGACAATTGAGAAACCTCAAATAAAGAAGGATACATCAGTTATATAATTCTCCTCCCTCCACTTTAAACAGCTCTCCCATCTCCACAAACTTTGGGAGGAGTATCAGCTGGCAGGTGACAACAGACAATAAGCAGGGAAGGGGCTGTAGATTAGGCTGGGGCATGCCGTGTGCTGCAGCCTGCTGAGCAATGGCTACTACCCTGCCTTTGCAGCAAATATCACAGGTCAGCTCCCTGGGGGCAACAGAAAGAACAGAGTGAGAAGAAAACCCAAGATGTGCCATAGAAGTTGCACTAACACCCTGAACAGCCCTTCTTCCCTGGAGGAAGGCCAAGGTCCAAGAGAAAGTGATTCTCCCAAAGGGTCTCTACTTCCACCCACATAGGTAGAGGAGCCTGAGCATAGCAAGTAGATGGCTTTGATTGCACCCAAGTGCTGAGATGCTAAGGCTTTGGTGTGGGTGGGGAGCAAATAAGAAAAGGCATGCAAGTCTAGTTAAGCTAATTTTGGTAGATTTTAGAGTAGAGTATGATTTACCAATAACTAGAAGGCTTAGAGTCGGAAATTGGAGTATAAAGATGATGGTGGCCCTAAGAAAGAAAAGAGGAGGTAGGGAAAATAGCAGCTAGGTAAGCAAGCCCCAAAACTACTATGAAAAGAAGTGAAGACAGAACTAAGGAGACCAAAAGACACTGTAAATGAGAAGACTTTTGGTATTACAAGGACGACTGTGGAACTAAAATACCAAGTGTTTCTTACAATCAACGTAATTAGGATGTTCTCTTAAAATGTTTTTATACAGCTTTTCCGCTTCATGAAATTCACACATCGCCTCATAGAGTCTGGCAAGGTTATAGGATGTTGTAACAGAGATAGCATTGTAATAATGCTCATCATGTTCAGCTTCTGCTTTTGCACGATCCAGTGATGCCAAGAAATATTTCTGAAATATAAAAAGAAAAAAAGGAATAAAGCACTCCAGAATACTCTTACAGGAAAAGTTCTGGGTGATCAAGAAACTCAATTCAAACTCTGAGGAATTGCATACCTTTGCTTCTCCTAGGTTTCCCAGCCTGAAGTGCAGAGCACCCACATTATTCAAAATCTCTGGTGGGACATCAGCCTGTACTTTCTCTTGCAGAATGCGTGTGGCTGTACCATAGGCTGAGAGTGCACCCTTTAGAAAGGAAGAGAAAGTGGATGAAAGAAACAAGAGAATGAGCTCTATGTGCTCTTACGAAAAGCACACATATAATTCACCAAGTGTATATTACTAATACCTGTATATCGGTCTGTTCTAGAATTTGGGCTAGCTCAATCCATGCCTCTACATCATCAGGATATTGTTCTGTGACTTTCTTTAGATGTCCCTGAAAGACAGCAGAAAATAATAACGCCTCTTTGTGGACACAAACTTTTTAAGAAAATATCTAAACAAAATCAGAAGAGTGACAGTATTAACCCTAACACTAGAAAGATAAACCATACTGCAAAAAAAACTCATCTGCACAATTTGGACACCAAAAAATTAGATTTGTTTCCTTTCTTCGTTACTGCTTTCTTCTGTAGAACATAGTATCTGCCTAAAGTCTTACAAAAGCAGAACCTATTACACCAACGTGAGAAGCTAGAAAAGTGATGTCTAACATTTTTTGCACTTCGTTACTCAACATCAGATTTAAAACCTCTCACTCTTTCATTCAAAAAAGAAAAAAAAACCCCACGTACCATTGTCCTTCCAGATAAGCTAAGACAAGTGCTGCCTGGAAATCACTAGCTAATCTTCTGTCTTCAGGAAATCACTAGCTAACTTACCATCTTCATATAATTTTAATATATATGGGAAGAATTTTGTTCTTTTCATCACACCAAATACAAACATGAGGCTGAGGATTCTCTAAATTCCTAGACTTGCTTTAGACAGGGCCCAGTAGCAGTCTGAGCTCTGTCGAGAAGCTGTGATTCTCCACAATTAGGAGGATCTCTCATGGCAGCCAATATTAAATTTTAATATTAAATATTCTATATACTTACAGCCAAGCAACCCTGAGTTGCTTGCAACTTAATGTACAGTCTGATTTCAATCAAACTTGATTTTGAACTTCCACTCTTGTACGTAGAAGTAGGATGCTGGCAGAAGCAAAACTCACCTTTGCAATATCCCGTTTCTCCTGGTCTTCTGAAGCCGCATAAAGAGAGCCAAGGATTTTCATAGTCTCATAATTATTAGGATAGGCTTTCAAAACTTTTTCAAAACATTGTGATGCATTCTCTTTGTCCCCTCGATAAATGTACATTTGACCCAATCCAAAAAACGGAAGTACAAAAGAAGATGAGGCAAATTGAGTAGCCTGGTAATAATACTGGAAAGCTTGATCATAATCTTCCTAATTAAAAAGCAGAAAACAATGGACAGGCAGTGTTTTTACAGGTAAGCTTTGTATGAACTTTTTAGTCTCAAAAGGAGACTTAATAACTGCCCTACCTGTACATGAAAAGACCTAGCCAGCTGGTAACAACTCTCTGCCTGCATTGCTTCAACTTCTGTATTATGGAAAGCATGAAGAGCCAAGTGTTGTACTTTACCATAGTCCTGAAAAAAAGGAAGACAAATGAAATTTGAAAGCCTTCTCTTTATTTATGTTCAAGTGATTTATTATTTAAACAAGGAATGATGAAATATATGAAGAAGTTTTAGCCATAGCACTGACTAAATGAATAACAACAGATTCAGGTTTAGTGGTTACTGTTCTTTTCTCTATTTCATATTTTAAAGCATGAAAGAGAAAAAAAATCCCAACAAACCAAAAACCTTTCAGGACACAGAGGTGACCTTGATTCAAGGAATAAATGTACCTTTTCTGGGCTTTCTTGAGAAAAGTTTATACAAAATTTAAGTTTAAAACTTTATGCTTGTCCATCTAGATTAACAGTTCCATATTAAGCACCACTTAACCTGATGAAATGAGATTGAATCTAACACCAGAATCACTGCTGTTCAGAGGTTATCAAGTATTTTACTGTAAAATCCCATAGACCTCTTACCTTCTTGAAGAAGAAGTGATTAGCCAAGTGATTCAACACCATTGGATTACTGGGATCAATTGTGTAAGCCCTGGAGAGGAGCTGAACACCATTCTTGATGGAATCAGCCTAAATAAAACATTGACAGGTATAAGCAGAATCTCAACACCTTCAAAACTATTCTTCAGCCTAGGTTGCTGCAGGAACTCTGACAAAACCTTGCTGGGCTCACAGAAAAAAAAAGGAAATTCAGCTACTACCTTTTTTCCCTGCAGCACAAAATGAAAAATGGGAAATGAAGTCACCACACAGGGATGGAAAAAAACAGAGTAGGACTTTCTAGGAAAAAAAAATCCTTAGTCTTGATGTCCTTTGGCATTTCACACTCACACCCTGATAGCCTTCCTTCTACTGTTCAGTGTCACCAGTTCCTGTTTGGCTTAGGTTTCGAACTTTTACATGCTTTGTTCAATAGCGAAATGAAAATATTCTCTTGTTCTAAACAACAATTTCAGATGTGGAATTAAGAGCTACTAGAACTTAAGTTCTAATTTAAAAAATAATCCAAGTTTGCAGTGCTTACATGGGGATATCATTATACCAACTTCATGTTTTCTAAAGAAACTTTACAGTTTAAAGGAAGTTTTCTATGGGTACAAATTTGACTTACCTACAAGTTCAAATCCATAACTAATAAAATAACTGCTATTTATTTAGGACACCCATGAGATCTAGATCACAAGCATGTCAACTTAAGTCTGTATTTATTTCTGAACAGAAACACCAATGGTATCTAGGAATCCAGTAACATCTGTACTTTACTTTGCAGTATCAGCAGAACACTATCTTATTGAACAGATTAGGTTTTATGAGGCTGAGACATGAGTCCAATAGGCAGCTAAAAAACAAATTTGAGTTTGAAGAGGCACTGTCTTTCCAAGCCTAGCAAAACAATATACCTTGATCACAAGATATTGAATCCATCTTGGTTTAATTTTCAAAGACAAAAAGGATTTATAATCACACTGTGTATGTCAGAGTTCTCTGGTAATTTGAGTCTCATTTCCAATTTCAATCAAACCCAAAAGCTGGTTAGAGGCCTCAAAGCTCCCAAGTGCTTTGAGACAGACCTCAATGAGAACACAGTGTAAAGTCAGTACTGATTTGACGTAACATCTCATAGGAGGTAGGAACATTAGAATTATCTAGTAACAGAAAAGATGACAATTAGTCATCTGCAACTCAGAAAGAATATTTTCTGGCAGAGTAAGTTCTCCCTCCACCATATCTTTGATGTTGTACTAACTTTGCAGTGCAAGTCGTGAAAATAGTAAACAGATGATACATATTTTACAAAGGACAAAAAAAAAAAAAAATCTATATATATTTGAGTGGGTCAGCTTTTAATCACAGCTTTTTGAAGCTTAAGGTGTGTGGGCTCATCCCTTGACTGACTGGAGAGTTAAAAGACCTTCAGGAATAAAGAGAGAGATACCAAGTTTCATTAGTTTCTCACCCACAGAATTATTTTATTATAATTTTACTTCAGGATACTTTTGGTTTCTGTAGTTTTAAGAAACAAAACTCTCATGCCCACATTTTTTCCAGATTTCTTCATGGATGTCTTAGCAGTTATTTTCCCCCCCCCAATGATATTGTAAGATAAGTATTTTTTAAACATTCTGTGCTAACAAAAGACCTTTCTAGGAAGCTATGTTTTCTACAGATGGCGTAACACTAAATTTGAGCAGCATACAATTACATAACAATTTATTTATCTTACTTTTTTGAAACACTTAAAGGTCCCATCCTCCACTGATAACTTCTTCAGTATGGGAAACCATCTCAGATCTTATGATCTGAATTAAGCTGTAAAAGCATATATATTTTTCTAGTGATATGCCATTTAAAAGGGTAGGATCCCCACTTCATCATTGTTTCATCAGCCTAGTTAACATTTGTTCTTGCCTACTCTGGTTTATCACATGGCATGCATGCCAAGGCAGCTTCAATACAACTTTAACACTTATTGGAAAGCTTATGTTTCTGAAGGCCCAGGACTAATCTCCTGGGACTACACCTTTTATCTTGACCTTTCTGTTAGCATGATGCTCTTTAAAAAAAAAAAACTGATGCTCTGGAATAGAACTGCCATAGTGAGGTCTCCAAGTGTCTGAGGACTTTCATAGAATCCTGAGTACAAACTGATTTAGTTATCCTTCACAGAATCACAGATGACTAAGTAAGGCTGGCTATTATACATATTATAACTATCGCTCGTTAAAGTAAGAATTTGAAATCACTTTTTTTTTTTAAGTGATTGGACACATTCACACATCCCACCATGGATTTTTATTTTAATTAAAATAGTTAACCTAGTACTGCTTCTCTATACTTAACACCTCTATACGCAAGAGTCAAAGATTTTTAACAACAGAAGCTTGTTCAGAAAGTTCTGCTCACATCATAAATACTTGTCTATAACATCATTTAAAAGAGACACAGACCTAGAAGGATTTAACACAGAAGTTATTACTCTTTTCAAAAACTGGATTACCTTTCAAAGGATAAAAACTTCGCATTTTCAGGTAAGAAGAAGGTAAACTCAGTAGGGATTCTTGTTAAATCAGACTCACCTCTTTATTATTAAGCTCCAGAACAGCCAGTCCAACCAAAGCCCCTACACATTTTGAATTTAGCTCCAGAGCTCTGCTGAACGCCAAGCGAGCTTTTTCCAGCTTGTTCAGTTTCACGAAGCAGTGGCCCATACCTAATCGAACCTCAGCTAGACAACAACATGACACCATTCAAAATCCCAAAATTTCAACTTTAAGACTTTTTAAGCATCCTGGACTTGAATTAAAGTGGAAGCAGAATTTTTAATATTTCTTTAAGATCTGTAAAGCCATCTAACAATTTGCTGTTTTTAAAGAAATCCTCCCCTTGGCAGTAAGACTAACTTTAACAGGTTAGTGAGACTTATTTCTTTGTACATCCCAGAACATTGGTCTACATCTTCAAAAGACTCCAATACTAAATAAATTTAAAAATACTTTTAGGAAAATATATTAAAAATAATAGAAAAATGCATTAAAAATTGCCAGATGAAAGGACTGAAAATTTCTTAGGCAGGATAAGTTCACCTGAGGCTAGTAGGCCTTCAGAAAACATAGATGAATAAACAAGTTAGGTAGACATTTCTTAAATTATGAAGTGATTCACTGCTAATAAAAAGTTTTTATCATCCACTAACTTCCATGATCATGTACAGATGAACTAATACAGAGAATTCACCTCATACTGCCCTTTCAGACTGCCCATTAACTAAGAATACAGACATATTTATATACAGCAGTTTCAAATCTGTGTCTGTGTGAAAAAGATGCTTGCTTAAAAGTAAAGCTTGCATTTCTAAAATCTACTTTTGCAGCAATGATTTTTATGCTAAAGCACACTACGGACCACACATGAACTTTTTAATATATTCTTTTTCAGATAGGTTATGGCAAAGTATACCAAATCTTTCAAGAGAATTTAGAATATTTATGATTCTAATGCAAATACTGTGAACTAGTATTTCTAAATCATATGCATCACTTTCAGAGCCATTACTGACAGCTTTCCCAGATTTTTGCACATAAAAAAAATCATACAATGCCAGAAAACTCACACCATGCACTCAGGCAGAACTTTACTTTTCATGTCTTATTTCATTATTAATGCTAATACATCATTTACTTAACCATTATTGCAAGAGCTCACTGACAGATTCTGCAATAGTCTTGAACAGTTCCCCCTTCACCATACAACTTTAACTTCTCTTACATGCAACTACTCATTTTCTAACAGCTCTTTAAAAGGTAATAATTAGAAAAAACAAAAAGTATTTTCCTAAACACAATTTCCCTCTTAAGCAATTAAGGAATACTTGAAGTCAACAAACACCCGACCTCCTCTATAATAAGGGTTGGGATTTTTTTGACATACAGATCACAAAAAAGCCCTTAGGTATTTGAATAAGGAGGAGTAGAGTTAATTTGCAAACACAGCAAATATTTCCACTAGCAAATACTTTATTTTACCTGGGCAACCTGGATTGGTACGCAATGCTTTCTTGTAGTAGGCAAGGGCTCCTCTATAATCTTTCTTGTTGAAAGAAATGCATGCTTTACCTGTTATAACATACCAGTTACAAATAAATTGGAAATATAAACAAAGCAGTTAGAAATCAGCAGCTCATTAAGTATTATTTGGTAAACTTGTGTTGTGCTGATTTTCAAAAATCACAGTTAAAAACTAACAGAAAAACTCAGACACATAAAACTTTCATTATCTTTGATGATGTCAAGTGTATATATATTTAAAAAAATCAAACATGGGAACACATTAAATTTTGTTTCATGGTTTTCTGCAGAAACTGAATTCTCTCCTGGTCCAGAGGAAAGACACTTACTCAGACTAGATTAACTAGTGAACAAATTAAAATACAAGTGTTACATCCCACTGACCCCTCACTGCTGCCTTTAGTAGAGCATACAGCTCTATTGGCATTATCAGGGAAATACAAGCAGTTGGACTGGAGCATGGGTCTCAGAAGGTGCTAGTTAGCACCATACTTTTTCCTAGCTCTTCCATCTATGTATACTTCCCAAGTTTAATCTGTCATGTTTCTGGTGAAAAGTGCACACTTGTTTATCACATTCATTCTTTCTACACACACATCCATCCCTTTCTTAAGCACATAATACACTCCAAAACTCAACTGCAGAGACCAGGTTTTTACACAAGTACCCATAAACTCATACCGAGAAGGGCAGGAATATTATTTGGAGACTGGTTGAGCACAAAGTGGAACTGTGCATCAGCTTGGTCCATCTTATCACCTTCAAGGAGACAAAAGCAGGCTCGTCCCAACAAGTGATTCTAGATAAGGAGAAAAAATTTGCAACACATATACCTTTTTAAAATATGAAGATAAGACTATGCAAAAGACAAACTAACTATGCTATAATGCTTTCTACAGTTAATTTATTTCACTTACACCAGGAAGAAAAATAACCCAAAAAGTCTTCATCGTTCACTTCTAATGTTCATGCATTATCAAGCAAGAGATTAACAACCAATTCCTCCTTTGAAATCCTCAGAAGTTGACAGACATAGTTCTAACAGGTGTCCCAAAATAGAGATAATAATTCCTGGTGGCATCACACACATTTCAGATGCTTTCAAGTTTTGCTTACACATAGCTACACTAACCGACTTTAAGGCCTGAGCAGTTTCTATCTTCCCTTTAGTGAATCAATACTTATTTTCTTCACAATCACTAAGCAATTTATAAATAAAAATTTTTAAACAGATTTTGGTTTTACCTGATCATACATGATAATTTTGTCAGCCATAGTATACAACAAGGTAGCTTGTGTAATGAGCTCTTTCTTGTTATCTTTGTTCTTCTCCTTTCGAGCCTGCTGTACATAGTACGCTGCCAGAGTATCCAGACACGTCATCTGATCTTTTTCATGGTCTCGATAGTCCAAGTTACCATCTATGCGTGCAGCTTCCAACAGCTTCACAAAGTCCTCTGTTTTTCCTTGTTTGTAGTACTCCAGCTATAAAATACACAGTTTTAACAGGCAATTCTATCCCAGTGAGTAAGTAGCATATCAAGTGGATTAGTTTGGTGTCACACAGATTCTTTTTCCAAAATGTAGGGATAAATCTAACATAAATCTAGGGATAATGAGACAAAGGAATTCCAATATTCCCAAATATTTTTCTGTCATCATCCCAACTTAGTATTTTTACATTATAAATAGCTGAAAGACTTGTGTTTTAAGTAAAGAATCAACTAGTTTTCCTTCAAACTTCTTTGACCTTTTGCACATATTACCATACTTTTCACAGTACAGATACTGCCCCCTCCTTTTTTTATGAAGTAGGTAATCAAAGGCACAAACCAGGAAAAATATGGATTGAATAAAAACCAAACGTAGAAAGTAGGTCTCAAGTAGCACTGTTTCATGGAAAAAGACTAAATTAAAATCACAACATGGATATATCAAATCAGAAATATCTGTCCCAGAATCGGTAACTGTACAGAGTTCAGCTATCTCTGGTCCTAAGAGTAAGGAAGAGGAAAATTTTTATTTGATTATCTGAATACAATATTTAAACATATAACTGGTATAGGTACTAACCGCTAAGGCAATCCATATGTGCAGTTGAGTGTGTTCCTGTTTCAGTATACTTATAACTTCATCACCCTCAGGTAACTGATCGAAGTCAAGCTCAATAACCTAGAACCAAACAATACAGATTTTCTTTTCACAAAGCATTAACGATGTTATCTACCATTGAGCTCAAAGGAAGCTAGACATTTCAGAGCACAAAACATAAATAATTACTTGTGTTTAAACAAGGTTATGGACACAGAAAGAAGTGAAAATGTATTGTATTCTGTACAAGACAAAGGTTACAGCCTCTCACAAATATCAGAGAAAAGACAGCCCAATGTTTGGGATACTAGTGAGGGAAAATGAGCAGAGATCCCAACATAGCTTCTTTCACTATACACTTCACGCTCGGTTCAGCTAATAACCAACTTGACTGCACACTGCTGAATTTCTAAATCTTTTCCTATAGGTAACAGAAAGATCAAGGATACAGTCAAAATATTCTAAGTAACCAGGTGTCAGAGAATCAATACCCAAGTTTATCTAAGGGCCCTGAAACCTTGGAAAGTCATCTTTTTGCCCAAGAAAATTAAGAGAATATTGAAATGGCAAACATAAAATTCAGAAATTTAGTTCATTATATATATATATACACACAACTGTAGTCATGAGCAAATGACATCAACACCTTTTCATCACACAAGCATTGTTTTGCAGGTACTATTTTCCCATGCTGATCTGATATGAAAAACAAGGGAAAAGGAACAGATATTCCCAAAGTGAGATGTTTGGAAACACAATTTAACTGCCTGTTAGTTCACTTCTAGTCAGTCATGCTGCATTTAATATTAGTCATGTATGTTACAACTTAATTTCATGGCAAGGAAGAGGTGCAGTTGTTGTAGCCAGCCTGGTACACCAATTACCAATGCAGGGACTCTTTCTCTGGAGACTGGATTAGAGCAATCCAGTTTATATGGGTTTATAGTTTGACTCTGCAAAACCTGAGAGTACCACCAAAACAATTTCTGCTACTATTGCTATTTTTAAGTGAGACTTGTCTTGCACAGTACCTCCTGTTTGACAGATAAGGTTTTTAAATTTGGGCAACTCTCATCTACAAACTAAAATAGTTATTAGTGAGAAACAGATATTACCAGCACAGCAAAAATGGGCATTAAAAAAAAAAAAAAAGTATTTTATAGCAACCCCTAGTGATCAATTAAGAACTCTGGAATCCAAGTACTTGAACAGCAGCACCCAAGATCCAACTATTCATGTTGACACCTCAGACAAATTTCTACCACAGAGAAAAAAAGCTCTCAACACGTAACCTACAGAGAGCAAAGTACCTTTCTAAGACTTAAAAACTCGACAGCAGTTAGATGGAAATTTCTTAGAGTGCGGACACACATGTTCACAAAAAACATTAATCAACCTGTAAGCAGTATGTTTCAACACCTTACTTAGCTATGATATTAATGTAGTATCTGCTATGGAACGATTTAACTTCAAATTTTATAATAACCTGTAAAAGTTGTGACTATCAACTTTAAATTTCTAAATCCACACTGAAGTAACTTTACACAGTCGACCTATCTACATGTTGATCGAGGAACACGCATGCTCTTTACAAATCAGCGCAGTGAGAAAATTCAGCGTCTAATGAACTAAGGAAAGAATTTAGCTGGACAAGGCCACCGTCCACAAGCATAAACTGAAGATTAGATACTGTTCCCAGCAGGGTCTTCGCTCCTGAGGGTGCATATACTTGAAGCATATACTGTGGGAGGAGAGGCTGCCCCTCCACANTGTCCGCCGAGCCGCCAGCACGCAACGGCCGCCGCGCGCCCACTTCCCTTCACAAACACCGCGTGACCCGGACGTGCTCGGTCAGGGGCGGGGCAGGCTGGCTGGCTCCGCCCTCCGGGCGCCACGAGCCAATCCCAGCGGCGAGCCCGCCTCGAGGGCCGTCTCGTGCCCGTGCGTGAGGAGGAAGTAGGGCTTTGAGGGCGGGCGCGTGCGGCTCTGTTGCTGAGGCAACAGCGGTCTCGCGGGCGCCCCTCAGCGAGTGGCGCGGCACCGGAGGGGCGGGAGCGGGGNGCTGAATTTCTAAATCTTTTCCTATAGGTAACAGAAAGATCAAGGATACAGTCAAAATATTCTAAGTAACCAGGTGTCAGAGAATCAATACCCAAGTTTATCTAAGGGCCCTGAAACCTTGGAAAGTCATCTTTTTGCCCAAGAAAATTAAGAGAATATTGAAATGGCAAACATAAAATTCAGAAATTTAGTTCATTATATATATATATACACACAACTGTAGTCATGAGCAAATGACATCAACACCTTTTCATCACACAAGCATTGTTTTGCAGGTACTATTTTCCCATGCTGATCTGATATGAAAAACAAGGGAAAAGGAACAGATATTCCCAAAGTGAGATGTTTGGAAACACAATTTAACTGCCTGTTAGTTCACTTCTAGTCAGTCATGCTGCATTTAATATTAGTCATGTATGTTACAACTTAATTTCATGGCAAGGAAGAGGTGCAGTTGTTGTAGCCAGCCTGGTACACCAATTACCAATGCAGGGACTCTTTCTCTGGAGACTGGATTAGAGCAATCCAGTTTATATGGGTTTATAGTTTGACTCTGCAAAACCTGAGAGTACCACCAAAACAATTTCTGCTACTATTGCTATTTTTAAGTGAGACTTGTCTTGCACAGTACCTCCTGTTTGACAGATAAGGTTTTTAAATTTGGGCAACTCTCATCTACAAACTAAAATAGTTATTAGTGAGAAACAGATATTACCAGCACAGCAAAAATGGGCATTAAAAAAAAAAAAAAAGTATTTTATAGCAACCCCTAGTGATCAATTAAGAACTCTGGAATCCAAGTACTTGAACAGCAGCACCCAAGATCCAACTATTCATGTTGACACCTCAGACAAATTTCTACCACAGAGAAAAAAAGCTCTCAACACGTAACCTACAGAGAGCAAAGTACCTTTCTAAGACTTAAAAACTCGACAGCAGTTAGATGGAAATTTCTTAGAGTGCGGACACACATGTTCACAAAAAACATTAATCAACCTGTAAGCAGTATGTTTCAACACCTTACTTAGCTATGATATTAATGTAGTATCTGCTATGGAACGATTTAACTTCAAATTTTATAATAACCTGTAAAAGTTGTGACTATCAACTTTAAATTTCTAAATCCACACTGAAGTAACTTTACACAGTCGACCTATCTACATGTTGATCGAGGAACACGCATGCTCTTTACAAATCAGCGCAGTGAGAAAATTCAGCGTCTAATGAACTAAGGAAAGAATTTAGCTGGACAAGGCCACCGTCCACAAGCATAAACTGAAGATTAGATACTGTTCCCAGCAGGGTCTTCGCTCCTGAGGGTGCATATACTTGAAGCATATACTGTGGGAGGAGAGGCTGCCCCTCCACAGACGCGTTACCGCAGGAGCCCTGACAGACTGCGGGGCTGCTCCCAGCGGCTCCCCCTCACCAGCGAGCCACCAGGCAAGGACAGGGAGATTATATCTAACAGAGGGCAGGCACCGTTCGCCGACGGGCACGGGTGAAGGGCGACTTGGGTTTCTTTCCGCAAAACGATACACCCGTGACCCGAGCAACCTATTCCGCCCAAGGAAGGGAGCGACGCCCCCCCTCGAGCCCGGGACAAAACTAGGAAAGGAAGCGACAACCGCCCGCGCCCCGGCACGCATCCCACAGAGCACCCCTGCCACCCCCCGCCCCCTGCCCCGACTCCGGGATCGGGCGCACGCCGCCCA
>VYZX01017763.1:28259-48259 GCA_013401335.1 Brachypteracias leptosomus
TCCGCCCTCCGGGCGCCACGAGCCAATCCCAGCGGCGAGCCCGCCTCGAGGGCCGTCTCGTGCCCGTGCGTGAGGAGGAAGTAGGGCTTTGAGGGCGGGCGCGTGCGGCTCTGTTGCTGAGGCAACAGCGGTCTCGCGGGCGCCCCTCAGCGAGTGGCGCGGCACCGGAGGGGCGGGAGCGGGGCGGGAGGCGGGAGCCGGGGTCCGCCAGCCCCGTCCCTGTCGGAGCACTACGTGTTGCGCTGTGCGACCTCCCGCGCTGCTGCTCACAGCGGTGTTCCGCGTGGTGGCCTTTTAAAAGGTGAGCAGTCTCCTCAGGACAGAGTGAGGGCTTACTGAGGACTGGCAGGCAGGTATTGGTCCCGCTAATTTGTACATATATATCACATACTGATAGAATTATGTATAAATAATACCAAGAGATAATGTTCTATATTTATACACACACACACACTGATATATTCAGGAGATATGCACCTGGTTGGTCTCTGGTCTTGAGATCATTACTCCCTCAGGCTATACCTCTGCTCACATCATTTTGAAACCGTTAAAGACTTCCAAACGAGTGTGGATTTTACCTATATTTGTGGAAAAACAAATAATGTGTAAATCCAAATACATACTATCTAGCTTAGGTGGTGTAATATTAATACATATTTACTTTTTTTTAACCACAGCTTGGCCAACTATTTTCAAATTATCTAAGTGTTTCTAATTACAAATACCGAATCTGGTAACATTCTGAATCCTGAACTTAGGCCCTGATCCTGGAAATTCTTTTGTGTGAGGTAGTCAGCCACATGGAGCTGTATGAATAAAGAAGAAATTACAAAATTTGGTTCCTAAACCGGTTTTGATTTTTTTTTCAATTATGATGGCAGATGCCCTGATGTATTTAGATAAAACACAGCATGCATAGTAGCATATGACTAATTCTATTTCTTTTTCTAGCTGTACCAAGGGAAGAAAAGATTAGTAAGACTAAAAGATCCTCTGTCATATTTCAATTAAGATTAATAAAAATTAAATCTGTGACATATTACTTACACAGCCTATTAAACCCTGAAACAACCTTGATTTTATCCCATAGCTAACCATCCACAGAATACAGAAGTTTGACTGAACTGATAGTGACAATTATAAAGCATTATATTACTAAATTTGTTTTTAAAAATTAATTGTGAATTACTATAATAGTATATGTTATAGTAGTAATGATTGGCTTACTTGCAGCGCCATCTATTCTGAAGCAAAAGCAAGTAGTATTACTAATTACTTAACATTTTGAATCTCAACTTTTCATTTTTATTTATGCGCTAATTATTCTTAACTGAGTTACCTGGTCCAATGAAGTGTAACTAGTATTTCTCCTACTCATACAGTCTTTGAGTAGGTATGTGTTGTAAATACCTTTTGTAGAGAATCTTTTGCATGTGACAGGAAAGCAGAGTGACATTAATAGGAGTGAAAATGTACTTTTTTTTTCCATTAAAGACATGCCAAAACCAACATTATGCAGAGCAAGATGCTAATGAAGAGTTCCTATGCCTACTTTTATGATTTATAGACTGATTTTTCAGAAATAAACTACTTCTTATGTATTTTAATTAATGTTGAAATGATTTGGACTCAAAAAGCAGTCTGTACCTGAGATATTTGTTCACCAGTTAGTGTCTGTAGTAAACTAACTTTCCTCATGGAAAAAAAAATAATTTAAATGAAAGATTTTATAGGGTCAGGCCTTAAGAATGTGAAACCAAAGTTAAAAAGGGAAAACAAGTTTTGCTTCCTAGTATAAAGCTACTAGAAACATTTAAGTTGTTTAAAATTTTATTACTACATTATGCATACTATTGACTTCCGTATTGTTTGAAACAAAAGAACTCCTTAATTCCATATAGACTGATAACAATAAACCACTCTTGGATGTGTAGAATCTCTTTTATATATAAGATATTGTTCTAGTGAAAAGAGCTTTTTTTTTTTTTTTTAACTTTCTTCTTAGGAACATTTCCAGAGAAGAGACTTATTTTATCTTTTTATCTTTCATTTGTATTTCATTGAAATTTATTGCTATGAAAATTGAAATTACTACTTTTAACTGGATTGTTATCAACGTCAGAAATACTGATATAAATAGAAGCCCACAGAGCAGGGGCTTTGGCAGCTGAGACCCACCCCAGAGTATCTGCGCAGGGCAGACATTAGGCAAGTCCACAGTGATGAGGCAGGTCCAAGGTCAAGCTGGAAGTGCCAGCCAGTGAGGAAGGGTCTAACACTGACAAGGCAAGGTAGAAATTAGCTCTTGGACAAAGGTCTAATTCAGAAAGCTATCTTCAGCTAGATAGGAACCTAAACAGCAATATCTTTATTGTGTAACCTGAACCAGGACTGGGGGTTCCTAGACTGAGCTTAAATAGGGCAACTGGGCAGAGGTGTGGCAGGATTCACCAGGTGGGGCTGGTCAGGGCCAGTGGAGCTTATTATGCATTTAAGGCCCTGATATGCTGTGTGTATCTTGAAGGGTTAGTAAGTAGGTTTGGTAAAGTGCTGGCTGGCTGGCTGGTTGGTTTATAAAGCGCTAAAAATTTGCTTAATAGATACATAAACTGTTTCATTTGATAGTTTAATATTGTGCTAGTTCTAGAAGCTGTTGAATTAGCTGTGCATCTCAAACTTGGTGTAAGAAGGAATTAGAAATTCTGTCTTGTAAAGAGAATGCTGAAGCAGGTTCTATTAAATGTACTCTAAGCAGTATTATAGGTATTATTTTTCTAGAGAACTGCCTTTTTTCTTTTAATAAAACAACATGAAACATAGTAGGGTGGAGTTGTAAGAGTAGATCGTCTTTACTGCTTTATGTTAAATGTTTTACTTGGAGGTGTAGTATATTTACAGACCAAGAAACATTTTGTATAGCTAGTAAGAACTGTTTTATTTTATGTTGCTAGGATTAGTAACTTTTTTGTTGTTGTTCACACTTCTTGAATTTGCCTTACTTATCTGATAAATATCAAACTTGGTAGGATGTAAGTATATTTGCCTAAATCCAAAGAATTGTTCTGCAAGCAAAAGCTTTAAGGGGTCTCTGTGATAGTTGGTGTTTTTCAAGCAAGTTGTATATTTGAAGACGGAGGGAGAATGCTGTTGTATTTAAGGTGTTAAATCATGACATGTTTACGCTTAATGCTTAACTGTACTACTGACTTGTTTCTAATTGCTGTTTATCAATTGACGGGTTGCTAGCCTTTATTAGCACTCCTGTTTCTATTAGCCATGTTTATTTGAATTCCTAGCATCAGAAACATTAACAGCAAAGTAACTTGAATTTTAGTTTCTAACATCAGCACCTAGCATTAAAAGTTTCTCATGTGCCCTGCAAACCTGAAAGGTGCAAGTAACTGGAAAAAAAAAAAAGGTATAACACTAGATTTCATCTAAATCCTCTAGTATATTTTGTGGCATTTAAAACTGTTATCCTGTAAATCCTCTTACCTAGTGCTAGCATGTCAAGTGTTTCAGCTTTGTACAGACCTACTTCTATTTACTGTAGTTTGCCTGGGTTGCAGAAAATGTAACATCTCAGCACTCTGGAATATTGTGGGGCTGAGACTGTAGCTGTACTTCTTTCCAGTATCCTCCTTCATGTAGAGTGTAGGGAAGCATTTTCTTTTATATTTCTGTGGAAGCAGAAGCTGGTCTGATTCTGGTAGAGTTCATGGTTGGCGTTCAAAGGATGATTGTTTTATTTGTGGTTCTTGCACTGGTAACCTTCTATGTTCTGTGTATTGCATTTAACTTTTTTAGTAGGTATAAAAGTGGTTTTAAAAGAAAAACTAATCACAGAAACAGTACAGTCTTGGTTTTGCTTTGCTTTTATAGCATTTTACTTAAACTGCAGAGAGGCAGCTATAGGATGTAGGAGGCTTTCATTCTGTCCTCAGTGGGACTAATAGAAAATGAATAGTGCCATAAAAAGTTAGCTGTACAATTCTATGAAGTTACTTTTTCAATGCTTAAAAACTCATAAAATTTCTAAATGTAAAACTGTCAATGAAATGCTTTGTAAGTGTGCTATCATTATTGCCGCATTCAGGCAACAGAAACAATTATTCATTTTCAGAGTCACTATCCAGCATTCTGTATACAGAGGATTTGGTCTCATACCACAGAGTTAAGTCTAGGGTTTTTTCCTAGCCTTACATTTTGCAATTGGAGAAATCTTTTTTTATTTTGGCTTTAGAATGTTCCAATATGTCAAAAATACACTTTCTTGTTCCAGGAAGATGTTTGATAAAAATTTTGGTGTTGAATGATGAATTTTATTTGAATGATAAACAACTCATATACAAAGAGCTACTTAGCAAAGGCAGATTTTTTTTTTTTCCCTCTTTTCTTGCTGGTGAAGGCTTTTGTGGGGGTTATGCAATAGCATTACAGATTTAAAACTGCCAACAATTAATAGGACAAGTGAGGATTATACAAAAAAACTGTGGAGGTATCGGATGAAATTGCAGTGCTGAAATGTAAAGAATGAAAATATCACTGGTTTCTGGTATAGTTTGTTTGCTAGGAAGAACTAGCGTTTTAAAGATTTTAATCAGATTTACATCTAGAGAGAGAGATGGCATTTGGCTGCCGGGTGGGTTCAACCCACGACATTAATTTGTGATGAACTTGAGGAATTTTGCATTCTGTAATCAATCTCCTTTTAAAATACTTAGTTTTACAAAAGCTTGCACTTGAACAGAGCAGAAGTTTTGAAAAGGGGAAAAAAAAAATATTTGAGGTGGAGACTATACTGGTTATTTTTTTGACAAAACTTTCTTCCAGGAGGACTCCTGAGTTCTGGTACTATATTATTTGAAATGAAATTGCTCAGCACGTAGATCAAAATTACCTAATGAGTTATTAGCATCTAACCCAAGAACTTTGAGTATCTCTGTCCTCCTCTAGTCTTTTTAATAAAGTTAATTTTAATAAAGTTTTTTTGACTGGTACTTTGATATAAAATAATGAAACTTAATAATGACAGTTATTTTTCATAAAATGCTTAAAATATGGTCTCCATGTTCACTGGAAAGTTATTTGTATACTGAAACTCAAAGGTAAGAAAAGACTACAGAATAGGTACAGAAATCAGTGTCTTTTTCTGCTGTACTTGCACTTTTGAAATCATTACAAAAGTGGTGGAGGGACTACATCTTCTTTAAAATACCTTCTCCTTGCTTTGTATCACTGTTAAAACAATTGTTTTCATTCTGAAATACGTGCATGCTCTGTAAAAACCAAGTTTTTACCAGAAAGTTTAAGGAAAGGAAAACACATTATGCAAGCAAGTGCTTGAGTGTAGAAGCCAGTTCCAAAAATAACAATGAACACTTGTGCTGAAATTCTCAGGAAGGATGAAGCCTGAGAATCAGCCTGAAGATGAAGAAAGCTTTTGGAAATATGTCAACAAATCTTCCTCTGTTTCCTGGGGGTGGCTGGTTGTTTTCAATGTCCTTTTTGTTAATGTGATTTATAATATAAGCTATGTACTGACTTCCATACATAGAAATTAAATAGAAAAAACAATTAATTTTCATGTTTCTTAACATCCATGGTGGCTTTTTTGATTGCTCACTTTTCTTCCATATCTCCCTTCTTTTTTTCGTCTTCTACAGAACCATTTCCACTTCGGTTCAAGTATTTGAAGTGACAATATTTAAGCAGATCAATGCCCTTTCTTTTTGTGGGCAAAGCTCTGTCCTGCCAAATGTGATCTAAAAGATCTGTTCAGTAGCCTGTGACTGCAAATACCCCCTGATCTAGCTTTAAAAAAGTTTAAAGTAGATATAAATCTCTTTTGCAGCACACAGAATTCTTCTGAAAACTTAAAGCCTATTCCTAATGTGCTTGAAAACACAGCGAGCAAAATCCTAAGTCTGCATGAGGACAAGACTGAATGTCATGGATGTTGCAGAAACTGGGTATGATTTATATTTCGATTCATAAATGCTTTGGAGTTCCTGCCTGTATATATGTTCTAAATACGTAAAGTTTAATAGGACACTCAAGCTTGGAAGTTTGGGTCCTGTGTTGATTTTGAAACCTGCTTTTTTAATATTATTCAGAGCAAACATTTAAAATTATTAAAAGCCTATGCCACAACCTTTTAATATCCTTTTTTTTAACAAGGAATGTAAAAATAAATTTTTATTTTGAAATAATGCACACACAGACTTTCCTTACACACATGTACATTATATTTTATGTATAATATACCATATAATGCTTTATATGTTTAAAATAATAAATTGTAAACAACCTAGCCCTTCTATTTATATATCCATGAACTTAGATTTCATGTATGTTTCTTCTGACCTTAATAGAAACACTGCTGGAATACTTAGCTACAGAATGCTGTGATTAGGAGTAAATACTGTTCAATAATTGTCAGAGATGTTGGGGCTTTATGAAAGTTAACTTCATGTTCTTGCCAGTGTATTTTTGTATAACTTTGTGCTCTCCTCCTTCTACTTCTCCATTTCTAGTATTTCATTAACAGCTCTTTATCATCTTTGAAATAGAGGTCATTAATTTTTGATGGGCATGCTCATAACTACAGGTCTGGGGGGAGGAGCCAGGAGTCATCTTAGTATGGGGGAAAAAACCCTAGTAATTTTAATTTTTTTCCCCTCAAGATGGAAATTATTATTCTATTGGATCTAGTTAGAAGTTGTGAAGTAGGTATGTTTTCTGCAATTTATTTAATCCCAAGAGGGATTAAAAGTGGAAAAAGTGAACTTTTAAAACTTGGCCTTTATGCTGATGACTCAGTATAATGTCTTAACTTGGATCTTACTATTAATAATGAAAAACACTTTTTATCATCTTACTCTGTGGATGAAAAACTAATCAGATTACTTTAAAAGTCCAGTAATAGTGCAATGTGTATCTGGCTATTCATTTATTTGAGAAATGTATGTTCTGTGTTTCTATCTAGTGCTTGATGTGTTTATTTCCACATTTTTCTTAGAAGGCGAGGGACCTTTTGTTCAGTTATTTGAGAAGTAATGTGGATGGATGCCATACTTGAAGATTATTTTCATACCTCCTATCAACATGTAACTTAAGTTTACTTGATCCATGCAAGTAGAGCCATTGATTCTTGACTAGGCATATGCCTAGCTATCTTCTTGAATTAAGGCCTCAGATTGGAGAAGAACCAGTAACGGTTATCAGCCAGCAGCAGATGTTATTTTAAGATGTGAGGAGGTATTCTAGGCACTGCTTCATTAGATAATTGGAACAGATTTCCATGTATTGCTCTGACTATGCTGTCTTGCTCAACTTCTAAAGCCATGTGGCGAATAGTTAACACCTGTTTGTTCAGCAGTAGGGAATATCCATTTAAAAGCAATTTAGTTGAACAAGTACCTGTTTACTGTAACTTCCCAGAAGCAGGTAACAGCACTTAGAAATTAAAATAATGTATGGTTGTAATTTTCCAGGCATTCCTTCCCCCTTCTCAATATTGGACTTCATATTCTCAATCCATGTTGTTAATGCAGTTGAGGCTACTGTTCACAGCAGTTGCAAGCTGCCAGGCTAGAAATATTGTATTGCAAAGTACCTGGAAATTTTTGGGTTTGCATGCTAATAGAAAGATCTATTATACTCAACGTGAGTAAGACTGGCAAGCGCGAGGAATGCGATTGGCCTCTTTCAGTAAGCTGAATCTGCCTGCAGTTCAGGGCTTATTTAATTTGCCAAAGGGCAATAGTGGTACTGTTAGTGTCTTATAGTCCTCTGCTGCTGGAATTGCCATCCGTGATGCAGTATGTTTTTAAATAAAACTATGTTTCTATGTGTAAGCTTAGCCTGGAATGTAAAGTCAAGTTGTGTTCTTTCTGGCTTCTACATCACCCCTAATAGAGCTGCTGCTGGAACTAAGTCAAGAATTCTGTTGATTCAGAAGCCAGTAAAGAAACTCCCAGAACTATGTTGCCTCTACAAGTATGAGTAAAAGTTTATTTATATCAGTCAAGTGACCATGCATGTATACAGATCAGATCATTTAAATAAAGGAAGATGCTCCTTCTGGTTATTATCCCTCTTTATCCAGTGAGACTCCCATTTGCATCTCAGTGCAAGATTTTGCAATTTCAAGGTATACGTATGGTAATTCACAATCTGCTGGAAACAAAACTTTTAAGAGAAACACTTTTAACTAGTTAATAAATAAATGCTGCTCAGGCATAAATCATTTGTGTTAATCAAATGTAACACAACTCAAGTAGCAAACTAAGCAATTCACATAGGCAAAATGGATAGGCATAGTCACACAGCTGTCAAATGTACTCTGGAACAGTACGTATGCCAGATTCTCACTTTTTTTAGTTGGATATATGTCTAATATTGAGTCCTCTTTTAAACAGTGCCAAGGATAGTTGTGTATTCTAGGGTAATCACTAAAGTATGTGCTTCTTTCTTAATTTAGCTGTGCCATTTTGTGCAGAAGCTGTACACAAGGAATACAATACTGATATTCTGTCTGAAACTAGTGATGAAAACTCTTGAACCCTTGTGGTGATAACTTTCATTACTTAACTTTGCTGTTAATGTTTTTCAGAAGGTTTAGCCTGAAATTTCTCTTGCTGCTGTTTAACGCTGTTATGTCCCACTCAGCAGTACATAGAAAAAGATATCATTTTACTTTCTTTACTGTAATTTGTATTTTTACCAAGGTATGTAAATGGAGCAGTCTGATTCTTTGTAAAGAGATATTGCTTTATGGAAGGCTTTTATATACCATCTTAGGAGATGTGAAAATCGTGAATCCTTTGTATGCATATACATGGGATTGGTAATGTCACTTCTGCAAACATTTCTCCTGATATCTTAACTGTAATATAAAAATGTCTGTATTGTTTCCTGTCAGAAAAATTCAATCATAGTGATTTCTAATAGGCTAGTGTTACTCATTAACTAGGGAATAAAGTCAGTTTAGTAGGATCTTATTGACCGTTAAGACTAGGAAAACAAAAGAAAAAAACCTCACACACAAATTTAGCAATGATGCGTCTAAAATAAGGCAAAACACTTCTGCAGAACACTTCAAAGATCAGACATTAGTGTAAGCATTGGAGAATAGAATAATTTTGCTCTAGGAATTTAAGTAAACTGAAAGTATAGAAGGGAAAACTTTGGCTTCCTTTTGCAAAGCTTTATAGCAGGTTTGACAAAATTTAATCCTCGTACAGCTGAGAAACATCTAAAATAGCCAGTCATGATCCTGACAAGTGTTTAAAGAAGCTGGCTTTCTGTTGTAAAACAAAACAGTACAGCACATGCATTTACATACATACATTTTACCTGTCTTAAAAGCATTTTTGATGTTGTCCTCCTAAGTAGAACCTGCCAAGAGTTAATGTCAATAGATTACTCCCAAATCCTCTTCTTTACTGAAGATTATAGTAAGTTTACTATGTTTTCTGTTACTTGCATGGTTTTGTATATGTAAAGCTATAGGTCAGGTAGCTGGGGATGAATGGCTGGTAGTTCTCCTGGTGACTCTATCTTCCAGGTTTGGAAGGCTACTCCATCACGTCCTTTTTAATATCCTCCTTCAAGTTACCTGCATGGACTTGCTGCTGTTGTAGGAAGGAAGGCTAATAGTACTGTTGAGCTTTTTACATTTTCTGGATAGAGTTGTTCTGTAACTCTGGAGGCTGCTGTGCAGTAGCCTAAACTTTCATGGCATGAGAGAGAGAGAGAAGAGACCTACTTTGATCTTGTGCGTACATACACTTTCTAAGATGACCTAATAAATGTATTGATCACTTAGATTCTCTGCTGTAAACATAGAGATGCAGGTTGCTGTACTGGTTTGAATAGTGGAGAACAAGAACATTCTTCAGTTGTTCCCTTCCTTTATTTGCAGAAGTGTTAAAACATTCATATAACAGCCTCACAATTTTTCCATGCAAATAATTGGGCGGTATAACCATCAGCAGAGGGCAGTATTGAGGCATAAATAGAATAATAATACATTGACATTTTTTAAAAGCCTTGCTGTGTGATGTCAGTTTTTCTTAGAATCACAGAGTAATTCCTGATGAAAGGGGTCTCTGAAGGTCATTGGGTCAATCCCTGGCTCAGCCAAATTCAAAGATAGATACAATTATTATGGTCATGATAATATGTGGGTATTCTATAATAATCTGCAATCAGATTAGTTTTCCAACTAATTTTATATCCAGTTGTGAGACTAGGTGCAAAGCATGCCCAGTACTAAGTTTAGTTATTTTGTCTGAATAATACTAGAAAAAAAACGTTGTGCCACTTTCATTTACAAGGTCAGAAAATATTTTTTAAACAATTGCTCTTATGTGTTCACACCAACTTCAATAATAATAATAGGCAAACATCTATATATTAAAAAAAAAAAAATAGTCTTATGAGTACTTTGACTTTTATTTCTGAAAGTCAAGATTGACCAGCATACTTTGACCTATGTAGCTTCTGTTAATGTCTCACTGCTGGTTTTTGGCTTTAAATATAGCTTCTATAGTATTTGCTACTTAATAGTATGACTACTTTTTTTCTACATCTTTATTGGAGAGCTAAGATAGATAGTGATAGAAAGAATTAACAAAAGTGAATATTGCTCTCATATTTGAAAACTTTTTTCAAGATGTGCTGTATTGAATTTGTAGACAGATACATAGAAATCAAGTTTCTCCAAATCGGTATGTCTTATTAAAGAAACTTTCTTTTTTGAATACAAACACAGTCCTAGCCTGTCATCATTACTTGAATTAATTCCAGTTTTTGGGGGTTTTTTTTCAGTCTGCTTGCTTATATTAGCTAAAATTTTATTGGCTAAAAAGGTAAACTGTTGAATTTTGTAGGATACAACATTTTCCTTTAGTTATCCAATTCTGCAATACTTTTCTAGGGTGTATTTGAGACAAAATTGCAGACTTTCAAGCTGTGGAACAAATGTCTATTATTAAATGCTAAGCATGCTACATTAGAGTTTACCAACACTTATGTCACATAAAAGCACTTCTGACATTTAGTGCATCTAAATGCTTTAACTAACGTTTTACTTGTGTAATTGACCGAGACAAAAGTTTTACTGCTGTCTTCAGGCTGAGAAGCAATGTTGTTACATCTCAGTATCTAGTTTTCAGTCCTTTCTGACAAACAAACAGTTGCAATGTTTATTCAGACAAAACATGTTTCTACACATTAAATAGAACTGCTAAAAAAGGAGAAATCTGGGGTTTTTTAATTCTCTCTTTGCTCCTAGAAAAGAGTACTAAGAGTATTGCTAAGTCACTCTTAAGAGAATAACATAAATGTTTGCTTACTCTTATTGATGGCAAACTGGAACAACTCATGAAGAGATTGTTGTCAACTTAAAAGCATTTTTCTCTCTCAATTAAATCAACTAGGTTTGAAGGCTGTTTAGCTAACTTTCTAGCTATTCTCAGATGGCCAGCTACTTCTTTAACATAAGCAGTGGGGTTTAGTTAAACCAGCAGGTTAGATTCCTGGCAACTATCCAAATAAATCAGTTTAAACTAGCTCAGGCAAATGTCCACATGAGCCACATGTGTTTTTGAGTGTTGCTCTGTATGTATCCTTGCAAGAGAAAATACCCGTTGATGTGGAGTTTGAAGTGCTGCAGGGACCTTATGTGGATGCAGATTAGGCCTGAACAGTTCTGGAATCAGTACCCAGCAGAGCTTGAGTATTGTTGTGATCAGAACTCTGGCAGGGATTACGTGATGTTTTATAAGTCTATTTACACTGCTTCAAGGCCTCCACAGCTTGGGTGGGCCCAGTTTGTCTATCAGTGCTGTGCTTCCCAGTATCTCTGGTTCCTGAAACAGCAGGAGACTGCTACTTCTGCCACTGTTAAAATATTTTGTTAGTGTAAAAGTTGGAGACGGGTCCAAATGAGTAGACAATACATTTTGGTCACTGATAAGAAGCTTTTGTGTTTTATGGATGGCAATGTTTGTCATGTAGGAATTATATAAAGTCAGAAAATGTATTCCCAATTAGTATGTTAGTTTTAAGAACCCCAAACATTTTAAAAATTCTGATATTCTTAATTTCAGAGTGCTTAACATATCTTTATTTTTTTATTAGATAACAACAGATTTTTCGCTATTTGATTTCAGCATTAAAGACTTTACATTAAACATGCAGATGAGTAATACTAGCTGTAGAACAGAGGTAGGCATAAACATCTGTGAAGGAAATGTGATAGTGGGGCATGATGGGAGATGATGGCACAGGGATGAGAAAGTATTTCTCTAGTGAGTTTTAAGTGGTGTACAGTGTAGAGAACTTGAAGCCATGCAATGCACATAAGAGGAAAAATCAGTTTAGGACAACTGCTAATGACAATTCTGTCTTTTCTGAGTCCTGACTGAGACTGTGTAATGGCTCAGCTTTAAGCAACACAGAACTCACAGCTTGGCAGCCCCAGTAGTGCTAATGTCAGAAGGGCCCCTACTGTAAACTTGTGTCTTTACTGCAGAAAATGTAGCTCAGAAGGAATGCTGGCGACAATGATGAGGGACTGACTAAACCTTAACAACATGGAAGTTATAAATGACCTTTGTTTAAATTATCACTCTTAACTCCTGAGGTACAGTGGTGAACACCATTGTAAAAAAAGCACATTTAGCACTGCTGCTGACAGTCCTCCTTGCAGTGGGTGTTTGTGAGTGTCCTTGGTGAAAAGGAATGCAAGGTCATACATTGTAACATCCAGTAACTGTAAAGAGTTGAGATGCAAAATTTTGTGGGAAAGTGGCAGAATTATACCTGGTAGTCTGCAAAAAGGGCATATCCCTGGTGCTTTCAGAGATAGGTGCTAAGTCTACAAAAAAGCTATGATTTTAGTTATGACCTTGTGGGATCAAAGTTATTCTGATGGATTACACTCAAGCACATAGCACTCCAGATCCTTCATGTAACATCCTGTGTTTTGCTGTTCCTCTTCCTCCCCCTACCCCAGACCCTAGCACGTTGCTCTCAAATGGCTGCCAAGCACTTTTGTACTTGCATAATGAGATTCTATTGTGTATACTCTTTTAAAAAAAAAAGCACTTTGTTGTCTAGTTTTACATGAGAAGCTTTACTTCACCTTCGTAGAAAATTATAGGTAGAGTTTTGTGACCTTTTCTGTTATCTTGATATTGTAAAGTTTTTAGTTGCGACTCTTTTGGTGACTTTTCCATGAGGATCACCAATTACTCTCTTGCTTAGTTTGTATTCTATTACTATTCTAATGGAATGAGTGAAAGGAAGAGGATATTGTTTATTTTTACTTTCCTATGTAGGGCTGTGGTTTGTGACACTTCTCTGTGAAATTATCCATATGTTTCCTTAGTAGTTTTCAAGGAAGATTTAAGTTCATTATTGTACAGAAAGGATGACTTCCAAGGTGCTGCTTTTGTTCGGGCAACCTGAGTTTTGTTCCAAAAATTTTGTTTAAAATAAAGTCAGTGGGATTTACTGTCAAGGATGTTTAAATGCTCTTGTGGAACAAGTTAGAGTGAATTCAAAATCCTTCCTTTCCCAAAATTTATTCAGAACCTTTAAAAAAAAAAAAAAGTGTGGGGGAAGGGAATTTCTTGTAAACACTTGTAGTGACACTTATAAACATGCTTCTTGGATTCCTGGAATTGGAAGCAACTGTATGTAATGCATCTTCCTAAATCCATGTAGCTAATTATCTACAATAAACTTTCAAAAAGCAGACAGATTAGATATCTCATAAGAAAATTTGTAGGCAGGTGCTCTACCTCTGATTTGGTAACAAAATTGGTAGGAATTTTCTACTTATTTTGGAGAGACTGACACTGGTAATCATGGGTTATCTATGGGTTTTTTCACTAGTGAAATGTAGACAGAGCAACCATCTAAAGGAAGGAAGCAAACCTTTTCCTTACATTTAGTCAAATAATTTTTTAATAAATAGTAAATGACTTTAATAGCTCCATTTCCAAAAGTGAGAAAGTGCATTTGTACTTGGTTCTTGTATAATGCCTGTCCTAATGGGCTTCTGAGCTTGGTTTTTTATCTTCTACTATACCGAGTCAAGTTCTTAACCAGTAACTCAGCTCATAGAGATTTAATGGCATTTTTTTGCAACACTGCAAGCAGGAATGGAGGTTTAGTACTGAGCAGATGGTAAAGCACTGAGGAATAATTGGTGAGTTGATATCAAGTAATCTATTTTTAAAGTTGTATTTTTTCTTATTGCTAGGAATCTGTTAAAAGGAAAAAAAATGAACCTGAAATTCTGTAGCAGCTGAATGTCTGGGTAGTTGATGTATAACTAGAGCGGTGGGCAATGGCTACCTTACCTTCTGGGTGCCAGTACACTTGACTTCTATGGGCTGTAGATAGCCACATCAGTTACTACTTTTTTTCTAGTATTTTCTCATGTCTGTTTGAAGACTCAAAGAACAGCAATTGAACGGCCCCCACCATCCTGTCTCTTGACTTGGCAATTCCAAACTATGAACCTTCAAAGGCCAGTGCTAACCCTGCTTACTTCTGAAGGAGATAGGACCATGCTCAGGTAGTACTTAAGCCTGCAAATTAATCTAGAGGAGGGGAGAAAAAGCACCTGGAAATGAATGAAATTCTGTGCTGAATGTTTAAATGTTGCCCCTTCTTGTTATACTTATGAAATGCTGACCAGTTTGTGAAATCTGTTTCCTAAATGCAAAACTTCTTACATGAAGCTGGCGCTCGGCCACTGCCTGTGCTGGAGGCAGCTGCTGCTACAGGCGAGAGGCTGGAGCCAGCAGGGTGGAATATACAGAGGTGGGGCATCTCTTGTATTGTTTGTCTGGACCATATTTACTCCCTCATTAGGTCAGGTCTGAGGAAAGAGACTGACTGTGGTTTAAGAAATACTACTTAAAATGGCTTTGTTTCCCATATACAGAAAGCTTGGAAGAAGGGGACAACAAAGCAGTAGCATAGACATATTTTCTGAAGAGGGATGGCAGAGTGAGTCTGGTTTCCTGTGGGCAGGCAAAAGACAGGAAATCCTACCTCGTATATGAGAGTGATGGAGGTGGGGAGGAAAAGCCTCCCCAGGAAGGAAAGCTTTGTGCAGGGAGGTTGTGGAGCTGATTTTGTTGTACTGAAAGATTGGCTCCCTTTGTTTTATAGCGGTCAGATGTATTTTGGAGGAGGAAGGCTTGAGTTTTATAATCTTAGGCCTAGAAATTTAGGTCTTTTCTAAGATGGGATCTGCCATACCCATTTTGTTCTTAAGTGTTCATGCTTGCATGAAAATAATTGGATGCAAAGGTTATATGTATGCTTGTGGCAGACTGTGCCTCACCCATGGTACATCTTAAAAATTAGCAGAAGTATGTTTGGGGACTCTTTGTTTGTTTGTTGATTGTGGGTTTTTTGTTTAGTTTGTGGTTTTTTGGTTTGTGCTTTGGTGAACTTTTGGGTTTTTTTTCTGGAATGAACATTGGAAACTGAATTGCCAGTTCAGTTATGAAGCACCTATGAAAGCATTCATGGCATGACATAACCTTAGCTGTGATTCTGCCATTTCTCTTCATGTGAATATTAGACACTAGTGAGCATTAGACACTAGTGTGTAAATGGCTGCTACTGCATGTGCTGCCTCGTGATTAACAAAATGCCATGGGACATATCTGCTAACCTTTGTGTCCATGTTTTTGGCTTTGTATTTGATTGGGTAGGGTTTTTTTAGTTCACTGAAGTTTCTGTGTAAAGCTCTAGCAAAAGAACAACAAAGTGTATGTACTAGGGGTATCGCATGCCTGGTAAATCTTTTGAAGTGAAATTAAATCCCAAGGTTTTGCCTATTCCTTTTTTTGTCAAGACAATTTTTAAAGCTTTCATGTGATTAAGTGGTTTAGGGTTGTAACTAAGTTCTGACAAACTAAGCATTTGTAAATGGAGTCTATCATTATGGGGTAAGTAAACAACACATTTTAATAATTTAATGTTTAGCTATCTTCCCTGCCACTACTGCCTCCTCCCCTCCCACCCCACACATAGTCTTCCTGACATTACCACTTAGCAGCATACTAGTAAATGAGCCAATAAATCTTTTCCTTGGCACACTTCCGTTGACATCATTTGTGTTTAAATGATGAAACCCAGAGATGAAACAGAACCATAAGAGTTCACCAGTCTGCTAAGCAGACTGCAAAGCATCAGATGTATAAGGAATCCTACTACAGTATTTTTCCTGGGACAGTCCTCTTCAGAGAAGTTGTTTTGTGTGGTGAGATATTTTGGTGTTTTTTTTTTTTTTAATCCTCAGGTTCAACTGTAAAATCTGCAGCACATTCAAATCTAACCTCTGGTAACTGGAAGTAAACCAGAAGTGTAGTGATTTGTCTGTGTATCAAACTAGTAGTGAAAGGCAGAAATTATAATGAAGTAGAATTTTAGAAGTTGGATGCTGTTAGTTTAGTTTATAGCAAAGAGGGTTTTTCATTTAGTTGCTTTTTGTTTAGTTTGGGTTTTGTTATTGCATATATATTTTTGTTGGGGTTTTTTTCACAGGAGGGAACTATACCTGTGTTTTCTTACTATTTAGCAGACTAATATATTTTTTTTCTCTTCAAAATTATCATGGGGTGAGTTTTTTGTAGCAATACAATTGTGTTGCAGCAAGTGTAACAAAATAACAGACTGATGACAATGCTAATTGGTGTTACAGCCAGTTTGTTTATAGTTGATAAAACACACTTTTACACTTATGTTTTTAGTTGTCCTATCACAAACACATATTTGTATTTTTTTAAAGGAAACAGTTTGATAGATAGTAACCATCTCAAGCAGCAAAGGGAGAAATTTAATCCCCTGTTTAACTACTCTTTTTTTTTTTATGAGGAGAATATGAGTCATAACTAAGGCAGGGTAAGAGAAAGATAAAAGCTGCTCACAATAGCAAACAATAATTACAGAAAGTACCATGCTGGTCTTAGGATCTAGCTGTTGATAATATGTTTAATGGCAACATTCCTTGGTAAATCCATGAGAATGAGTGTCAAAATATGTAACTGGGAATGCAGGCATTCCTTCTTGTAACAAGTATCTTGAAAGGCCTCTTTTTTCAGTGAACTGTGCATAAAGCTGTGAACAGGATGGTAATCTTAATGCAGTCAGTCACTTGAGGCTCTATCCAACTCTCATAGAATCAGTGGCAAAATTTTTGCTGATTTTGCTGAAGTGGATGGGACCTTGGACGTACACATTTTCTCTGTAATGGGGACAATGCTTACTTTCTATTTCCCTGTAAAGACTGAGTAGTCTTACCTACTATGAAAATGTAAATTGTAGAATTTCTAAACTCTAAGCACCTTTTTTTTTCCTTTCTTCCTCTTCTGCTTCAGCTGCAAAAGACCTACATCCAGTTGGTGTATCCATATGTGTCTCTACCTCCCTGGCATGAATTTGCATTGATCTCATTTAAATATAGGGTTGCCACCATCGTGTGTAAGCACCTCATAAAACTTGAACTTCCCTCCACATAGATTTCTTCTTACCTTAGTTATAGTGTTGAAGGTAAAGGGAAGTGATGCAAGCTTGGTTTTTCAGTTATTTTCAGGGAAAAATATTTAGAGCTTTGTTGTTATTGCCGCCTTGTAAACAAATCCAAACTACTTCAATAAATAATGGAGGGAAAAGGAGAAACAGGCAGAGTATTAACTTTTGACCAAACTTGCCCATCTATTTTCTGCAGAGTTAACAGTAGAGCACAAAGATTCTAACATGGTTGTTCCTGACATTGTAGAAATATTACTGTCCCTATCCTGAAGAGCTTGCAGTCTTAACATGCCCCCTCTTGATATATTTAGTCAGTAAGAATAAATTGAGAGAAATTGACTTAAATAATTTTACCAAGTAGATAACTTTGCCAAGTAAAGCTATTTTAAATATTGAAAAGTATGAAGATACATTATCAAAGGGCCATAGACGGCATTTATTTGCTTCAGTCTCCAGCAGACTCTTTATACATGACTCAGTGGAGATTGTACAAATGCCTAGAGTTTACAGAAGTAAGAACTTCAATATTGTTGGGTTAGGCCTAAAAAACCTACAGTGGAACAAATAAGCCATTCGAAAAACACTGTAAGCTGGCAAAGGTGTCATTCTAAACATAAAATAACCATCTTGCTCAGAGACCTCATTTTTATATTTAAAGGAAAAAAGATATTTTTTAAAAGAAGTTTTATGGAAGTAAATATTGATAAATATTGTTTTATTCATACACCAGCAAAGACCTCAAAATACTCTGCTCTTGGAGAAAAAACAAATTAAAGGGTTTGTCAGAATAATGTAGAAGAAAAGCAGAAAATCCAACCATTTCTGAGACTGTGATAAGTAAGAGTAATTTATTTCTGCCATCTTCTCAGCCTGTGTGAACTAAAACCAAAATCCGTGGTGAAGTGTCATCTCTATTTCATACCAAGTAAAAGCAGGTAGAAGAGATCTGAAGCAGTGGAAAGAAAATTGTAGACTAGGATGCAAATGCTTCAGCTCAGTTGTAGCTTTCTGATAGTGAAAAACTTACAGGTTTCCATAATGTCTGATGAAGGTCAAAATCCTTTTCAAAACAATGAGGAAGGAGAGCAGGTTTTCAGCAGGTAGAATGTAGATATAAGGTAGAAATAAGTCTTCCACAAAAGCATCATAAGATAAATACATACAATTGTAGGACTTAGCTATAGTAAATGAAAACTATGCATCCAGTGGAATGGACAATAGATGTTTAATTCAGCTCATTGAAGCCATAATATCTTAAGGAAGCAAACAACATCATAAAACATTTCAGCATATGAGTAATTTCTACATTTATTCAAGTAGAATGCCCAAACTTAAATAATATGAAACCTGTAAAGAGGCTTGCATATAAAACTTTGCAAATACAGGAAAAGATTCTTTGAATGGGAATACTCTTTTCCTGTCTTAGCATGAATAAAATGTTGCTGCTTCATAGCTATATAATGACACATGAGGCTTAAATGATTATGAAACCTGATTTTTTCAGGTGACAAATGATACAACAGTTTGAAGGAATCATCTCCAAGAGCAACCATAAGCATGCAAAAGGGTTGTCACAGATATTGCATACCATTAGTAATAACTGTATCCCTCCAAACCTTCAAACCTATTTTTAAAGTATTTAATGACTGTAAAATTAGGCCCTCAGTTAGGAAGTGATATCTAGAAAGCTTTTCTGTGCTTAAAGCCTGTTAAGCAGACATTAACGAGTGCAGTTGCAAACTTGTGTTTGTGTATGTGTTATATAGTTTATATTGGTGTCCTGAATTTTATAAACAACTACAACTAAAAGACATTCTTCTGGCGTCATACTGTCACCCACTGACAAACACACATTTATTCTCAGTGGGTTTGGATTAGTTAGTATTATCCTTATTTAAAAGGAAGGAGTGTTTAACTTCTATAAATCTTCCAAAATCTCTGTTAATGTCTCTTACGGCATTTTCAGCTCCCTATCTTTCCAAGCCCAATGTGGCCTTGGGAACCTTCCTAAGCAACTGAATTCTTAAGCTTCATATGAAATAAATGAAATATCACATGTGACTTTATGGGTTTGGTTTTGCTCAGTCTTTCTCGCATCATACCAAAAGAGAAACTCTATTAATCACATCTTTGTCTTACAAAATATCTCTGCCTGATGTTTTTCTTCCCTCAGCATTCAGCTGAAGAGGGTTTATGCAGCTGACTTTCACAACTTCTAAAAGAAAATCTTTGCTTGGGGATCTGGCAAAACCCCCAAGTATTTAAATGAGTGCTTGTATTACTTCTGGATTTTTGTCCTCTGAAACATGAGTAAATCCGGAAAGTAGAATCAATAGAATGCAATAGCACTTAATTACAGAGGTTAAAGAAAAAAACAAAACCAAAACCCACCACAAAACAATTGATAGGCAGGTCTCATAATTCTG
>VYZX01017763.1:59482-77807 GCA_013401335.1 Brachypteracias leptosomus
TAGTAGAGGGACAGAACATAAAAACTAAGTAAATGGTTACAACTTATTTCTCAGCAGGTAGGTGGAGACCCTGTCACCTGTTACGTACAAAATTTACCTGTCATAACGTGGTACCAAAATGTACAGACAAATTAAGGTGTACACGAGGAATATGTACACAAGGTGTACACAAGGCAAAATGAGGTTATCTCTGGTAACCAGACCTGATAAAGAAGAATTAAATTTTGTCCAAAGGCATCTTTAGACTTCTGACTGATGTGTTTAAAAAGGTGGATAGTGAAATGGTAACAAACTGTTAAGTTTCTCTTAGAAGGGAAATAATCCTAAAATTTGAGGAAATTCTGGAACTTTTCAGATAGCAGTTCTATTTAATGAAGCTATTTTCTGTTTATGTGGCACTGTTCTGATAAGTGAATCATTTAGGTTTTCTATAGTGCAAGTGTCATTGCTGAAACTTTAGTTTTTTTCATTCTTGAAAAACCTGAGAAATAAACTGCATTCACTGTGTGTTTTAGCAAACAATAGATATTTGAATGAGATGCCTTGTGAACTATTGCTTGTAAGGCTTTAAACATACAATCTGCTCTCTACCTGAGCCACAAATGTGATCATACTCTTCTTGTTCAGGCTTTTGTTAGACTTTTGTATTGATCCCACAGGGCTTGCATGCAGTGAGCTTCCAAGGATTTCCTTATTCACTGACATGCTTTCCTCCTTAGGCTCTGGCATTTTTCCTCTGCTGCTGCTTCATAGTAGTAGGAGTCTGAATCCCAGCTGTTTTGGAAACATCCTGAATGTTTGGGTTTCTGTCCTCTTTGAGGGCAAGTAACTGACTCTCAGATTCCTCACATTACTCCATAGATATGTTGTCTAAGGGCTATAGTTCAACTCTTCCAAAAATGATAGAAGCAATACAAGAAACAATAGTTTTGAGAGAGTCCTCAGACAACATGAAGCTTTGTTTAATGGCATGAAAAATACCCAGTTTCAACAATGACAAAACTTCTTTTGCCTTTGTATTCTCTCATCTGCCTGAAACAGTCTGAGGGATGAAAGATGTCCAGGATCTCTGGAAAGATGTCCAGGACATCTTGTTGCTGTAGCTTGTAAAATTGAGTGATATTTGTACATGCTCATTTAAGATTTAATAATATAAGGTTTTACATCTTAATTTTTTCTATTTGCCTGTTGTCAAAAAATTGTGTGTATTCTGTTCTCTAGCTGAAACAGTTGGTCTTTACCTCACTGTCCTATTGACTGAATTGCTTTCAATTCATGCTGTTTTCTCAACTGTTTGATTTTTTTCTGAAGGTTTTCAGAGACTTAGTTCAGTTGGATGTGAACTCAGTCACTATAAGAAACTGTGTGTGAAAAGAGAAATCTGAGTTAAAGGATTTTAAAAAATATTTTGGGCTACAAAATTTTGTCAAAATAGAAATCCACTTGAATCAATCAGGAAAAACATCTTTACCAGATACAGGATTCCATTTTTTTTTCTGCAAAGTAGAACAGCAATAGCTATGTAAGCAATTCCTAATACACATTTTGATGTGACCAGACTTCAAGGAGTTTGTAAGAAAATACAAGAATGTATTGAATGCATTGATTCAAGAACACAAGGACTAGCAGCCTTGCTGGCTTTTAGAGACTACAGCTGGAAAAGATGCAAATAAGTCTAAGAAATGTAAATAATATATAAGTCTTTGAACAAAACAGAATAAGCATAGTAGGTTTTAAAAAAAGTTTATCAGAAGGTTTTAGCCACCTGTGCATTTCCCAAAAGGGGATCAAATATCAGATGGAACAAACAACACTTTGAAGCCCAGTATTGAATGTGCTTATTCAGGGTGATTTTTGTTGTCCTCTGGAGCAAACTTTGCCTTGCAGAAATCAGTAGTTCATGGTACTGAACTATCTGAACTATGATACTACTATTATAAGCAGCTGTTCCTGTAGTCTAAAAGGTAGATGGATAAAGCATGGTGTTTAGCATACTTTTGTGCCTAATGGAAAAACAATTTGGGAAACTTGTGCCTTATCATATCCTTGATTTAATTGACTCTTACTCTTTTATAATTGTTTCCTGCAATTGCAAAACTGCAACTGCATGGTTTTCCAAGATGACTAAGATTTCAAAAGGATTGTTAACTTAGTGGCTATTTTTAACAAAAAATTGGCAGTTTATATTTAAGTCTGTGCATTAGTTATTTTCCCTGGCTTTTTTCTCAGTAAGAAATTAGGATTCATGTTTGTGAATTAGTTAAACAGAGTTTGAGGGCTTTCTTTGTTTTTTTTTTTCCTAGTTTTTTTACTACTTGTCTTCACAAACCCATCTGAAAACATTAAAGGATATACTGTACTTTATGGACAGCTAAACTTAATTGTTTCAAGTGACTTTTAAAGAGGAACATTTTTAGGTAAATGCATTTCGTACATGGTATCTCATGCTTGTAACTGGGTCTAAAAAAGAATTACATACATTTATAAAGACATAGCTGTTAATATAGGTAATCATATGCACATTGCAGTCTGTAGCTGCATAAATGCAGGCTTTATTGCTAGAATATTTTAATGACTTTTTTTAAAGTGATACCAGACAGTGTCATCATACTTTTAAAGCAGTTTTTTTAATTATTGCAATGCAGAAACTGTGGCATAACTAGTGTCTAGCATAGCTGATTCTGGTATGAAAAGCCACCATGTTTTCCTTGAGGGAATAACTATTTTTTTCAAACTCTGTATTGTTTCAAAAGAGAAATGTCATCTTAACTTAAAATTGAGGGGGGAAAAAATGTGTTGCAATAAATGAAGACATAAGTACATTTGCGTAGCCTGTTATAGCAGCTCAGAAGTGTGATTTGTATGTAAATCTCAGACTACCTGGAATACCATCATTCTATAGCTAGATAATTTATCTCTGTCATAATGTCACACAACTCAGCACTTTTGCTGTGGAATGGGCTACTTTACAACTGATACCTCTCCTTATTTTTCTGCCTTCAGCTGCCTTTTATTGTCCAGCTCTTCCCACAAAGAGCAGGTAATTGACTTGTATTGTGCAGTAGCCAGACTTGAGAGGCAAGGGAAACCAGAAATGCTTTGCAGCTCATAGTCAAGGAGGAAGGAGAGTCAAAAGCTTCAGTTGACAAGCTGCTTTTGAGAATGTTGCAGGCATCTAGGACAAGTACACAGCCTTTCTGGAAAAAAGAGACAGCACCTAAAATGCTATGAAGCCATGTGTTTAACTCAAACAGTGGGAGCATTTCCAGGGAAAAGGAATGCTGGTAGTCATTTCTACTGACTGAAGCAATCCCCTGCAAATACAACTAATGCTGTCAGTCGAGAGAATGATGAAGCAATACCGAATATTTTCTTCCTTCCCCTGGTAAAAGCTATGCAGCTTGTCTGAGGGAAAATGTTCATCTGCCAAAGCCTACGCCACCATCTCCATCATGGTGTGGAGGATCAGAACATATTTTTGTCCATGCTCTGTTTATATTCCTCATAGTGCAGTGCACTGTTCAGGGGTGCACAGCTGCTTCTGCTCTGTTCCAACCCTACAGGAGGGAGGAAGAGGTTAGTGGGAGCTTGGTAACCAGGCTGGGACCTGCAGGATTGCTGTGCATCTATTAATAGAGGTACCTTATGCAACAACATCCACTTCAAAGCATGGTACTCTGACATGCCCAGATTCAACACCCATCTTTAATTTATATACATGGAATACTTGTTGACACAGTTATATATCATACTGGCAATTTTTTTCTTATTTAGCTTTACTGCAGTGGTAGCATGGCTGGACTCAAAGCTAATTAATATACTTAACATTTAGCTATGATGATCCTGGAAGTGAGAGTTTCTCATTAAAGTTCAGTGAATCATAAGGTGACATTGATTTTTATTTATATATATATATATTTGCATATAGGCTAGGGTATCTGCTTATCAGATGTTTTTGGTGCTGATTTTCTTTATACAAGACTGCTATTAGAGGCTTAACATTTTAAAAGAATACATAAACACTGATATTTTTTTTATTTCTGTGTATGATTAATGTGTCTATGACAAATAGAAAATCTTGCTTATAAATAAAACAAAAAAACAGCCTCTGATTTTGCTGATGTTTTTGAGCAAAAACACCTGTGTCTTTTAGAACTAGGATATTCACGTTGAAGAGAATCCTAGGAAGAGAACATACAGAGAAATAGATCACCTGGTTGCCAGTTAAGAAAAACCCACTGGAAAGCTATGATCAGACTGAAGCATGGGAAGAAAGGTAGAGGAGATACTAGGTTTTAGATTTGAGGTGGCAAAGATACAATCTAGATCAGAGGGAAGGATGATAAGGGGGTTGTGGAAAGGAACGGGCAGAGAAGAGATATTTTAGTCCCGTGTTGATACTGGTATATCTTTGCAACAAGTCATAAAACTGTGATTTAGGCAGTTCTGGAAGCATGACAGAAATGCAGCATGCTTTAAGGGTGACCTGGCAAAAATTCGCTCTGGAAATGCATCCTTTCAAATGTTGACACTAGTTCTATGCTCAACTTCTCTGTGAAGCTAGGAAAAACTAGAATAAATGATTCTATTAATCCCAGCTTTCTTCTTGCAATGCTGCTTTGAGCAAGACAAACATTTAGCAATGTACGTATGCGTATGGTTATACTGAATATTCACAATCAATTAATGTTGTATTATGAAATTGCCCAGCTCTTAGCATGTGCTTATTAGAAATGTGTTGAGACTTAGACATTTAAAAATAATTTTAAAAAAGATAATTCCGAAGGGACAAGCAGAAGTCATGGTTGCATCCACAGAGTGGATTCCCTTTCTGTAAAACATCAAGTAACTTCTTTAAAATTTTCAAAAAAATAGCAAATGTTACGGTTTTGTGGGGTTTTTTTTCTGGAAAATAGCTGAACCATGCTGGCTGAAAATCAGTGCTTTGAAGCCAATCACTTTAACCCAAGTGATCGCTATTTTGTCATATCTCAAATAACTGAAATTGCAAAACTGCAGTGTTACAATGAAAAATGACAGACAATTTTATCTAGAGATATTCTTATTGATACTCTTTTAGGTGCACTACATTAAACTTTTCTAAGGAAGAGTACAAAGCCATGAACCATCCAATGAACCCTGCAACAGTCTGGCAGCAGCAGTCATCCAGTCAACAAAAATGTGAGTTAAATTTTCTTTCTTTTTTTTTTTTTTTTCTCCACGAGGTGCTTAGGAATTTTAGCATAAATGATGATAAAGAGTAAAATTCCAGCCTTGAAAACAAGTATTAACCAAAATCAGTCTCTGGTCAAGGTTTGTACTTATTTTTACTTTCTGCTGCAGGAACAGAGATCGCTTAGTATATATCCCTGATAAAAACTTTCCACATTACTTCCTGATAAGTTTATTTTTACCATGTGGTAAATGTCTCACAGAATCACGGAATGTTAGGGATTGGAAGGGACCTCGAAAGATCATCCAGTCCAATCCCCCCGCCGGAGCAGGATCACCTAGACCAAGTTGCACAGGAAGGCGTCCAGGCGGGCTTTAAACGTCTCCAGAGAAGGAGACTTCACAACCTCCCCGGGCAGCCTGTTCCAGTGTCTGTCACCCTCACTGAGAAGAAGTTTCTTCTCATATTTAGGTAGAACCTCCTATGTTCCAGCTTGNCTCCAACTAGACTCTGCCCCATTGACAACTACTCTCTGGCTTCTATCCTGCAGCCACCCAGCAACTAATTCTTAAAACCTAGGGCTGTTAAGAGTCTGCAAGCATTCAGGATCAAGACGAGTAGGGTATATGCTAATACCAAGTTTTACATGTTGATTAAGAATTATTATTTAGAATTAATTCAGCAAGGGAATATCAGCTTAAAGCCTAAAAAATGTCTGTCCTGCACTGTTTTCCTAAGGAAAAACAAAGTCATGCTTTTCTATGGATTAAAGTATCTTCCTGCAATGTTTTAATTTCCCTTCTCTTAGACTGGAATATGATAGGAAGTCCAAAATTCAATATGAATACTGAATTCAAGAAGTAAAACTTAACTATTTTGGCCTAGATTAGTGTGCAGTACTAGCCTCCTGCACTTGTACTTTAGTGTGCAGTAGTATCCTGTTGCACGTATGTACATCCATCTGGAAGGAGAAGCCTGTCATCCTTTGGAATTTTATTTTTTTTTCCTAATTCCTCACTTCTGCCTAATTTCTCACAGATAAGATGAGATGGACCTTAGTCAAAGTGACTTCTGATCTTCTAAAAAGATCCTTAGAAAAGTCATTTTAATACTTGATCCCTCCTCTTTTCCTGGGATCTTGCTATTGTAGATATCTTTTCGCACCCTTGCTGCCCCCCCCAACTCACCACAAAAAAATGAGAACAGAAACTGAGCTTTGATGGAAGGTGTTGTCCATGGATAATCACTCACCCAGTGGTCATGATTTTGTTAAATCTTCTGGAATATTTTCTTTGATTGAAAAACTTTTTTTTCCTTCTCTCTTAAAAATATCAAAAGTATGAGTGCTTTTTTTGTTTTCAGTTGGATCATCTTCCCAAAAGATTTTTCCATAGAACACAGGACAATCATTTCACAATGTATTAAACATTACTTGTATTCATGCTAAGGTTTCAATTACTATTAGCAGAAATTAAAGCTGTACCTCAGAAAACAGTTCACTGGACTAAGTGAAATGTGTTGATGACCTTGGAAGACTTTTAAGTATGCTAAAAGGACTCAATATATTTAATTTCTTGGCAGGCTAGATTTTAAGGGCATGGAAACAGAGCGGCTTCCTCACTCACAGAGGTTTGAATTTCTGATTCTGTTTTGATTTTTCTATAAGCTATTATAAACATCCTAATATGGTGCTTTTATTGGAACTTCACTTTTAAAGCCACTTTCTTAGAGGAGGAAAAAAAGACACAAATATGGGAAATGAAAATATAATGGCTTCTGTAAATGCTTTCTGTAATTTGTCCAGAAAGACTTGGCCGTTTAAACTGCTTGTTTGTCAGTTTGGATCATTTTATTGATCATCTGGCAAGGCATACCAGTAAACAGATTGACATTTTGTGTCTTGTACTCTTTCTGTTTCTTATATGTAGATTATTAGCTGGCTATTTTGAGACTGAGAAAAATATTAGCCTTATAAATCAAAAGACTTGTTATGGCTTAATTAGCAGGGGGTTTACAAGCACTTCGTCTACTTCTCTTATGTCTCAAATCTTCCCACATAATGTGGAATAGTTTACAGGATCATCTATATGACCTCAAAGCAAACTTCATTTACGTGGTTGTCAATATAAAAGATTTAAGATGACTGGGCTCTAGCATATGTCTCCTTATCTTGTTCTGCAGGCTCTTTATTTTATTCTGCAATTACATATTCTTTTAGCTTAAAATTTCTGATTCAATTAAGTGCTTCTCTCTTGCTGTAGAAAGCTGGAAGCAAAACTCCTGCCTTTCAGAAGACTCATCTAGAAAAATTGCTGCATAATCATAATTGAGTACTATAAAGTCTTGTTACATTTTTCATAAATCTAGCATAGCTGCTCAGCTGACTGGCAGAGTGAATATTGACTAATACCATCCTACTGAACCAGTATACATTTTAGTTCCAGTATTATATGTTCCAGTTGGGATTCAGCATTCAGCAGAATGAGTGAGTCCCAGATGTGGACTTGCCTTGCATTTTTTTCAATGTACTTAATTAGCAGGCCTGTTCTTGTTTTGTGTTTTTTTTTTTCTCCTGTCTGGATGAAGCTGGCAGATAAGCTTGCATGTAATGCTAGAGTAGTATACATAAATGATATCTGCATAATGGATGCTAGCACATGACATAAGATGACTTCATTTTTTCATGCACTACAGCAGTAGCAACATGGAAGCCAGAAAGCCCACAGAAAGCACAAATCTGATGCAAGATTAAATATTTAAGTTACAAAAAAAAATATGTGCAAGAAAACAAAGGCGCACAGGAAATCTTGGGCATAAACTTGAACTCAGTTCTTACATACAGTTGAGGAGCAATAAGATGACGAGGATGGCTAATGCAAGTGCTTCAATACACAAAACTGTCAGTGCTCATTCACATTTGTGAGGTAGATGTGAGATTGATGAAAGTGCTGTACATGTGGTAGGACAAAAATCTTAACTGATAAAAATACTTTGGGGATGTTTTTAAAAAGAAATATGAAAAATCATGCCGTAGAATTCCTGTTTAAAGTGCAAAAATTATCATGTCTGCTGCATATTTTTAGTTTGCTTGATTAATAATCTTATTCCATGACTAGGATAAAGGATAAGAGTAGAGCATGTAATCATGTCTTGCTGCTTGCACTTTGTCAGCTGTAACATGCTTCTTTTTTATCACATGGGTGGTTATGGGCAGAAAGGATAATAAGCAACATAGTGTTAAAAATGTATTTTAAAGTCCTGTAGCATGAATTCTTCAAAATATGGGAATTCTTCTATATAATTATTTTCTAGGCATTACTCTGTACATACAGTGGAGAAGTTACAGCTTTATCCTGAGTCTATCAAAAGTTCAAATGAAAATACCTGCAACTTCTTTCTACCCAAATAAGCCTTTTAAGTTGAAATTCTGCCCAACAAAACTTTCCTTTGTCTGATCTGTTTCTGCCTTGCTATCCTTATTAGCAATTATCAAAAGGAAGTTAATTTAGTATCATCGTTTGCCCCATTCTCTTAGAGTAGCCCTAATGTGTCCCCTCCAAACTTCCTATCTAATAATTTTACATACATTATGATGCAATTTTTTTACATTTACCACACTCAGATCTCTTGTATCTACTTGAATTGTGAAAGGTTTTTTGGACAGAGTTTGGCTCACTTATATTTAACTTTACAGCACCTGGCACAAGCAGAGCTCTTAGTTAAGATCTTTGGATGTAATTGTAATACTTACACAAGTAATCTGAATTGCCTAAAGGGCTGGAGTAAGAGCTATGTCAGTTCCAGAGCTAAGAGCTCTGAAGCACATGCATGTGATTCTTCTGCAGGTACCTGAATATAGTGTGGTAGATGTTCTGGGTTTCTTTTCCTTCTTCATACCCCATTTGTAGCTCTCATGGGATACAAGCAATTTCTGTGGACTTCAATGGGAATTATTCATTCTCTGCAAGTGGAGAGCAGAGACTGGACTGGACTGAAGCCAGCGTTCTTTGAAAGTTCACATGCCTTCCATTGGCTCTCAAATTTAGACTCCTTCTGACTAAACAGGGGGGTGGGGGGTTGGAATGAAAAATAGTAGCAGCTATTTCAGTAGAAAGTCCTAAGGGTTAACATAACATGATGTAAACTATTTCATCTGCTCTTCCTACTTGCCCATTTTAATCAGAAATGAGTAAGTAGAGCCTTATATGCAGTGAACTTGGAGAATGCTAATGGGTTGTCTGCATCGTGTTCTACTTGGAGTACTTATGCCAGAATAGGAAAGCCTTTTATTCTGTAATTCTCTGAGGCAAGAAAGAGGCTTTCTGAAGAGTTACTTTAAATTTAAACTCTCATTCTAATGTTAGACAGCCTGTTGGATCTCTGAGTTAAAAATTGCTTCAGCTTTAGTTACTAGAGCCAGATGTAACATTGACCTTAAATGGTAAAAGCTCCCAAGAGTGAAAGAGAGGCTGGCCTGAGGGGGAAAAGAGGAATAACTGAAGTTTTAGGTAAGTAATCTCTATACCAGAGAATAAGCTCTTTTTCAGCCGTGAAACAGAACCGAACCATGTTTCCTCCTTAAAGGTACAGTACTTTGTTGTTATGATACCGAGTAGTTGGTTCTTTCCACCTCTTCCCTCCCACCCCCTTCAAATTCTACCTCTTCTTCAGATTTTATCTACTTAAAAAGTGGGTGTAGTTAACAAAACCTAGTTCTTCTTACTTGCTGTTTGGGAATATACAAGAGTGGAAAGGAAAAGCTCTGTTCATTGTACTGAGACTTGATTAATAAAGGTACGTAGTCAGTAATTCAAGGCAACCTGATTCACAGATACTGTTATCTGTATCATGCTAACATTTAGAGAGTCTTAGTTAGCAGCAATACATGTTATAGGAAAACAGATATTTAACCGATTTCTTTTTTCTTTTCTTTTTTTAAATTGTATGACTTCCCTTCCCACATGCTTGCTTTTAACAGTGCCGAAGTTGTTCAATTTGATGGATTGCCTACTTGTGTCTGGAGCCCATCTTTTAAAAAAGACATTTACAAAGCAACTTCTCTATACAATATGTGCTTGGGTTTAATACTATTAGATGTAAATTAATATCATGAAGTCATGGCTAATTGAAATGTTGTACAAAAACAAACTACCTTCAAATGTTAAAGCATGTTTTCCTTACTATGAAAACACACAGCATTTACCTTTCCTGATATTTTGGTCTTCAGTTTTATCTGTGCTAATTCATAGGTACTCTGCACTGAAGTGTATTTTATTTTCTTGCCAAATTAAAACACTTTTTTGTCTTACTAATGTGTAAAGCTCTTTTTTCAGGCAGCAGCATGTAAACAACATGAAAGAATGAGGTCAGTACAAGGAAATGATAGCTGAAATTGAAGACTCAAGTCTGTTACTAACTCATATTAATAACAACTTGCGTTAGTGAGTTATTTTTCAAATTCTATATAGCATGGTTTCATCTGGTGAAAAAGACTCTTCAATTAGCAGCAAATTTCCATCTTTGCAAAGTGATTAGACAGTAATTTTTAGTTTATGCTACGCAAAGATGGGATGAATTTAGAGTTCTGAGCGCAGAAAGTGTTCCTGAAAGTGCTAACAGTTCCTGCATTTATATTTGATATAGTAGATGTTGTGTATACTTTAAAGTTAACTTCATCCAGTTTGAAGAAAATGTGATAAGTGAATCTTACTTGTTAAATCATTTTGGATCCAGTTGCAAAACTTGTGGTTAATTTTCCTTTTCTTTTTCTCTGGACTATCATTAGTGGACAACTAAGTACTTTTAGGTTAACCTCCTAGCTGACCTTCATGTTTTAAATCAATGATTACATCCCAAATCAGCAATTATATCAAACTTGGAGCTTAATAATCTAATGATAAAAGCCATAGAAATCTTCAATTTATTAGAACTAACAGAGGACATTAAGAAACAGTCCAATATATTAAATGCTGAATACTAGAGACTTCTTACTCTTTCAATATTCTTGTATTTTCTAGCTTCCAAAGGCTCTCATTGTGATCCGCTGGTCTTGAATGCATTACTTGCGACATTTTATGCACCCCTTCAACTTGTGCAAGGATGTGCAGCTTTAGACTGTATTTAAAAGATGTTTAAGTTTTAATAAGTTATTTTGAAGTTTGTGTATGAATTGGAATAACTAATGTGTCTAACTGCTCCACATCTGAACTAAGTATATATTTCTAATATTTAATACCTTGTAGCATTTCAGAAGGTATTGTTCTTATTCTATACAATCCTCTTTTTTATTTTGTAACTTGGAATATATAACATAGTGCCTATGTATAGATTTATCTTCAGTAAAGATGTTATGATGGCAGTAAGTGTAATTTAATACAAAAAGTACAGGTTGTTCCTTTGGATGTAGTGAAAACTGTGTGTTAACATCAGCACTGTGATAAAGTACTTAGGATTATCAATGTACTTAGCTTCTACAATTTCATCTGCTTTACATCCCTCTGGATTAAGTTGTAAATTGGCTGCAGACGTGAAATCTACACCTCCCTACCTCATATCTTTTTATGTTTGAATCAGTTTAATAACTATAGTCCTATTCATCTGGGACCAAAGCACTGGAAATTAAGAATTACCTAGCAGGTAGATTCATAGTTCCAGTTTTAGCAGCAGCTTCTTCCATCCTGCTTTGGTTCATTCTACTTTCTGACAGCTTTTAATGATAATATGGTGTCAGATCACCATACTAGCAAAAGCTGGATAAGACAGAGAATTGACTATTGAAAAGCTGGGTAAGAGAGTATGGCAACTAAGATATAGGGGGTTGGTAGTGAGGAGAAACAGATGTAAAAGCTTCTCATTTCAAGGGTCATATGTTTATGTTCTTTACATGTCATGGAATTCTCTTGCCACATCTATTTGCAGTTCTTAGAAGTGTGAAAGTCCAGGAAAGAGAAGCATCCAATGGCTTGTGAGTGGAAGGGGAAAGAAAATCCTCGTCGTTTCAAGATTTGTGGGTTGTTTAAAGATCTGGGGGATTTGATGGCAGGGAGAGATCTTTCTGTCCTAATTTGCAGCCTTCCTGCAAGCTAAGCAGAAGAATTTCCTTGTGATGTGTTCTCCACTTGTATTTCCTTTGAGAAGTGGGTCAAAGAGATGTTTTGGATCTCAGTATCACTGGCAGAAAGTAGATCTTAGTGGGTGATGGATCTTTGTAAGCTTATAAACTACTGACTCAAGACATGAATTATTGCTGATGTACACCTGTAGTGATATGTTATGGTGAACAAGGACTGTGGCTGTTGTGGTAGCACTTAAAAATATTAACTGAGTTTCCCTTCCTGGAAAGTAGATCCTAAGAATTCTGAAAAGGAGAGAGGGATTTCATACTTAGGGCAGGTAGACTTATAGTCTTAGATGTTGCTGGAGAACTTGGGCTCTGACAGCATCCCTGTATTTAATGCTTTTCAGTAGGTAGATGTAATAGGTTTTTTTTCTTTTTCTTTACTTTGGTTTATTTCAGTGTGCCTGTCATTAAGTTTATAATCTGAAAAATAATTTGATAAATTTGATTTTACTTAGGAATTACCAAATGTATTATCTATCCAAAAGATTTAAATAAAAGCAAACTAACAACAATGACCACCTCCATGGTCCCTAATGGCTGAACCATCTATCATCTGCTGGAACTTTTACCTACACTTAAAATGTAGAAAACCCCAAAGTCTTTAGGTATCATAAGTCATCAAGTGCCTGTAATATTGTACATATGATCACCTGTGGGTTTGGACAAGTAAGGCCTGTATATTTTTTTTAATTTTTTTTTGTGCTAACATGGATTGCTTGGAGGAGAGAGGATGAGAGGGGCAGGGAGGGAAGTATGCAAACTTGGCAGCTTATGTATGTCAAGTGTGTAAACTGGAAAGTTTCCTTCCCTGACTAATGCTAAAGCATATACTGATATGTTTTGTCATGACACAAAATGATACTTTAGAATCACTGTGCTGTTCCTTAAGTTACATGCAAATACTCTTATCTTGGTGATTGTCAGAACAGAGCCTCTATCTCATGGCTATAAAAGGGTGTCCACTGGACTAGTTATTGCAACTTCTGCAAAGAGCAAAGGAGTTGAAAAGGTGGTATAACAAGGTGGGGGCGCAGGGGGAAGCATTTTATGTAGGGATTATACACTTTTTCTTGAAGTTTTGGATCCTGGAAGTGGATGCATGGTAGAAATCCTGTGCTGCTGGGAAAAGTATAGCAAGTGGCACGGGCAGAGCGCGCTTCCGGAGCGGCGGCGGAGCGCCACAGCACAAGACCCTCTGACACATAGCCATGGGGAGACCCAGGAAGGAGACCAGCAGCACATCATCCCCTCGGCCGGCCACAGCCGCCTCCAAAACTGCCCCTGCCGTTTTGTCTCCTTCTCTGGAGATATTCAAAACCCGCCTGGACGCGTTTCTGTGTAACCTCATCTAGGTGTTCCTGCTCCGGCAGGGGGATTGGACTAGATGATCTTTTGAGGTCCCTTCCAATCCCTGACATTCTGTGATTCTGTGAAGTGCTGTGGGCTAGGGGCTTGCCTTCAGAGTAAAATTATTGCTGTTTATATATTTCTACAGAATGTTTTGTAATGCTGAAGTTATACATGGGGAATTTGGATCGAGCCTATGCTTTTGAAAGCATCAGCAAAGTTTCCATTGACTTTAGTGGTGCCAGATCAGGCTCTTAGTGAATACCACAAAGGTAAAGGGCATGTTTGTTAGAAGAATCTGAAATCTAGGAGAACCTGGGTAGGAGCAACGGGTCTATTTTCACCCATCTTATTTTGGACTTAGAGGGATGCACTAACAAATGGTAGTATCTGTAGTATGAGACTTATTTCTGAAATTTTGGAAAAGAAAAATCCACTATTTTATTTTCAGATGTTCCCCAATTTCTCTGATATGTCTCTGAAAAGGCCTTTTTAAAAGTGGGTGTATGTGTGCAGGTAGTTGTATGTAACAATGTGTGGTATGTCAGTTAACTCTGACATAAGTTTTAATAGGAAATGTCCTGGACTGTGCTTGAGCTGCTGAACAGACAAATTAAAGATAAAGTGTCTAAGCGTAAGGGGGAGGAGGGCTTGTGGAGGAAGGGAAGTAATTTAACTATGTACAAAAAGCACACACGCTTCATAATTTTGGCCACTGACTTTCCCATATTTCTGTTTTTAAGTAGTGACTGATCTCTGGGCTCATGAAAGTAGCACAGTGTAACAGGGGCCTGGTTGCAATGGAGGGTGGAGTTTGGCCCAGGAGGAGGTGCTCAGTCGAGCTTGTGTTCTGCACATTGTGTCAGGCTGGAGAAAATTTGGAAGCAAATCTAAATGTTGTGCTTAGTTTCTTATGCAAGTACAGTTGTACTTAGGATCTTGACTTCCCTGAGGGCTGTTGCAGTTAATAAACTTACTATTCCTATTCTTCGATAGGTATAATTATCAGCATTGCTCTTAAAGCTGGTTTTAGTCAGTGCAGTGGTCAGTGGAGCAGACTGTAGAAAACCAAGCAGACATATCAGAATTCCCAGGTATCTCAGAGAGTTAAAGCAAGACTGGGAGACTTGAAAACTGCTCTGTTTACTCACTGAATTAAGTGGAAATACCTGTGAGAAACAGAGAAAATTTGTGGGATGTTGAGGTTTTAGAATACATCTAAAAATCAATTTTTATCTGTGTTGAGATTTTGACACCTGCTTGAAATCTCTCCTGCAGAAAACACAGCATTAAAATCTCCCTTCCAAAACTCATATATTGCATGTTAATGGCATAGACTCACTGGAATATTAACAAACCTTGTACCCTTATAAGAAGCTGTTGTTATTTCCTGTTGGATTTTTTTTTAAGTCTTTGACATTTCCTGTTTAACAGATTTTAAAAGGGGGTTTGTTGGTAAAATGGTAAACATCAACCATCCCACTCTATACAAAGCTGACATATAACCATAACAGAAAGGTGAATAACACCTAAAATTCCTCCAGAAAATCTGTCTTGTTGCTGCTTGGTATTTCCATATCTAGGAGTATGTTCAGAAATTATGTTAAACACCAAGTGGTATTTTTCACTGATCACTTGTAGAAATTATACAGAACTTAAAGGATACAGGGAAAAAATACTATGCCAGAGAAGTAGCCTTTCATGTTATAAAAATCATGAGTTGCATTTCCTTAAACCACGCAGCAGATCAAACTCTCACTTCTTGTAAATCACTATTGCTGTTTGGGATGTGTGGAGCTGTGCCCGTGTGTGTGAACTAAGGGTCTGTCTCAGTGGATTTTGATCCCTCCTGAGCATCTGGCTCCTCTTAATATGAAGACAATTTCCCTTTTTTTGTTGCTTAAAAGATCCGAGTCGATGAAAAGGTTTTTCCCTTCAGAGCAGGGCCTTGTAAATTGTCTGCAGGTATTTTTACAAAATGGGCACAAATCAATTAAGTTTTTCACCTAATCTTGCTCTTGGGTAGTAGTTAGTGATATCCATTCTCAGAAAATCCTTTGAATTCACAATATACCTTACACTTATCTGCCTGCTTATGTGATTCAGAGGTGGTGAAGTTGGGAGGTTTTTTTTCTTCCTTTTGAAGGTGAGTAGTGTACAATCATCTTGTGTACTTATCTTCTGAGCATCTGCTTAGAAAATAAAAAAAACATGCCTTTTCGACATCCAAGAAAGTGCTATAAAAAGTCTGTTGCTATGTTTAAATGCCTACACTCAGTTGCTATAGCAATAAAAGTATCAAAAAAGATGTACAAATTGCCATAGTGCTTTACCAGCCCTTTCTGGGACAGGGAGATTGTGGGACTGAGAATATCACAAAGATGCTCAGTGCATTAGAGTGTGGAGTTGCCACATATTTCCAGGTGCCCTGTGCTGTTATCTGTGAGCAAAATGTGGCCTAACTGTGTAAATCCCAAAGCACCTGTGTCGAAAGGGACAATTGAATCCCTATCTAATCCAGTTGCTTCTTCATGACTTGTGACAGAGTTGCCCGTTTTGAGCAATGTCCCATTTCTCTGCAAGAGATGTTGCTGAAAACATTGACCTTTCTCTACACTCCTCCGTCCCATGATATCAAGTGTGAAAATTGTTGCAGAGAGTGCATTGGACCATGTACATTTCCTCTCTAACATTACAATATTCAGTGTGAAATGCCCTTGCTCCTGAAGCAGCTGTGAGAACCCTGCTATCAAAAAGAAAAGAAATGAAATAGTAGCCAATGGAATCTTTAGCATCTCTCTGGGGCTGAAAGCCTTGAACATTCAGTTGCTTCTTGAAGAGAGCAGGAAATCCAACTTCCTTCATGAAACAGCAAGTAAAGGCAGGCATGTTATTTTGGCAAGTGTGAGTTCTGTTATGGTATTGAATTGTTACTTCAGGAATTTCTATGCCTTGTTCTCTCCTACTAAGGGATGAGTTAGGGGAAAAAAAGACTTGGAAAAATTGGAACCTTGTTTGAAAGCAATATTACTGTTCTCTTTATTCTCAATGGCTTGAAGAATCCTCACAGTTCAAATGAGATTGGCTTGAACTGTGTAACTGTGCTGTTCAGTTTGAATATGGTAATCCACAACAGTCACATAATTTCCTTAAGCTTTCCTTAACATGTGCTTTGAAGTTCAGTTGAGAGGTCTAATATCAAGAATATATCTGTGGTAGAAATACATATTTTAATTTTTTTGTTTCAGTTGTTCATGATAAATGCTTTTATTCAAGGGTCATACAGGTAAACATACAGACAAAGTGATTCTTAGAGGCACTATGATACTCTGGTTTGGGGGCACACCTAAATCCTCTAATGCTTCTAAGCACATTTGGGCTACTTTATTTTTGTAGAAAGTCTGAATATACTACTATTGTGAACATGGCTTGTAGTGTTTCTCAAAATAAGAGCTGCAATGTTACATAGATAGCAGCACCCCTCTCATTTCTACTAAAGATTAGCTTGTATTTGCAACCTCATTACAGTATTTTTCTGTAATGAATTTTTAGCAGCTTTGGGACTTAATTTTAATATTTCAGTTTTGTTTTTAACTGCTGAGCAATTTGTCATTTTATGCCTTTATAGCCAAACAAAATTCCATGCATGGGAAGCATGTGTCTTTCTCAACCTCTATGTAGATTTTTTTGTTTACTTTCCTTTTCAGCTGTTCTGCATGGGGTACTGGACAATCCCCTTCCAAACGGGTTTATTCTTAAACAAAAATGTGAAGAGGACTGATGGTGGTTTTGGTTTGTTTGAGGTTTTGGGTGTTTGTTGGTTTTGTTTGGTTTTTTATTTAACAGATCTCATAGAGGACTACAGATGTTAGATCCATAACTATTTATTGATAATTTTTTCTTTTTCTTAGAATTTCAGTGATTATCTTTTATATCAAGCTTGGGGGATGCTTCTGTGGTTACACAGAGTGCCTATAAGATTAGCACATCTATGCTTCATTTATTATATTGTAACTTTTACTGTTGACAATACATGTTTATATGAATAACCTAATTGGGGAGAGGGAGAAGACAGCGGGAGGAGATGATGAGTGGAAGTTATAAACCGTAGCTTCTAGATTTCATTAAACTGTCAAGTACTTGAAATACAGAAACCTGATTTTCCTTAGAACTGTCCGCTATACATATGGCATCCCCCCTACAATTGTTATGACATCAATTTATTCTGTATCTCAAAACTCTTCTATGTAGTCTCAGTTTTGGATGCTGTACCACTGAACTTGCATCTGGCTGATACCTGCAGCTCCTTGGATCAACTCTGGTTGAAAGTGATCACCAGCTTCCAAAGTTACAGCAATGTGGGGGGGCAGAGGAAGAGTTGAACAGTCAACATGGCTACTTAAGCTTTTTTCAAGGAAAAAAACTATATGGCTATTGGTTAGAGACACATTTCCCATTATATATTGTTATTAGCCTTCTTTAAGTGTTAGCTTTTGGAAAGAATAAATGCATAGCTATTTTTGGTCTTGTTTTCCTTGGAATAAAAATTGTGCTGTTAGCCTGGTTGTCAGCCAGCTATCCTTCCCCCCTCTTCTTCCCTGCCCTCCCTTCATTCCCTCCTAGTAGCCTTTGAACTCTTCCAACTTGTGGAATTTGGCAAGAGAGGATCTCAAAAATATTAAGTT
>VYZX01017765.1:15782-38572 GCA_013401335.1 Brachypteracias leptosomus
GACTTTTTTTTTTTTTTAACTACAATTTAGTTCTCATGACTGAATAAGCAACTATGTAATTTAAAGTGTTCAGGGAAGATAGAATTGGATGATTATTGTTATTATGAAGGAAATATATGCTGGGGGAATTTGTGAGTCCTCCTTGAGTTGCTTCATCATAGTATTCTGAGGTTTATTCCTCTATTTTGTGCATGTGTATGGTTCATAATATCCAGAGTTTTAACTCTTAGATACTGTGAATTCTGCTGCTTGATGACAGTGAGAAAACCTATTAACAGACTTCTTGCTAACAGAAGCGAGCTGTATTCATAGGGATAATCAATGAGCATATTCCCTCTGAGAAAAGCTTCTCATTTAACTTTCAAATAGGTGGCATGTAATTTGACAGGTTCATTTGGCATGAATTTGGAAAGTATTTCTCATGTTGTCCAAGATTTGCATGATGTTCAGAGAATATATTTTCAGGAAAGCTTTTTTTAATGCTAAATCTTCAAGCCTTTGTAACATGGTGTTGAATTATTTCTTTACCATTAAGAGTACATCAGTGATGTAAATTGCCTTAAATTTGCACAGCATTTAAGACTATGTTGGAGCACTTAATGTACTACAGCTATTCTACCAAAGTGCTAGATCAATACAGCTGATTAGGTAGATCACTGTAATGGAAAATTTGGACTCTAAAAAGACCCCACAAAATCTAGCCTTTTGTTGTGGCAGATTCTATGTGTTAGGCACAATCTACACATCAAAATTTCTTGAATTAATAGAAGAATGAGTAGCTTAAAAAACTAAATGAAGCCCAGGCAAGTTTATTTTATGTAACCATAAAGGACTTCCCAATAACCTTGTCGAGGTGTGTGAAGAGAAAAAAATTAAGATCCATAAATTTCCCTGCTTGCCAAACATGGAGCATGCTTCCACATTAACAGGAGAAGTGCATGACCTTGTCTCTAAAGAAATTTAATAGCTCTACAAGCTAAGTACATTCAAACGCAACATAAGGTACTAATCAGATTTTGATCTCTGTTGCACTGACAAAGTCAGCTTCTGCTAAATTACAGCAATTGAGATCTATACCAAGGACTGCACGAAGATTCAAGGATGCAATGCTTGAGAGTAACAATAGCTGAAAGGTCAATGATGTTGATGTTTTCCTGGGTTCCAGCAACCTTGAGTACACAAAAGCTCTTGATAAACCCCAGATGCAGCTGCAGCTTTCTGACTACTCCCTTTAGCTTTTGATTTCTCATAAATGTTGTTGACCAGTGGATCAATAATGATTCGATAGATTACTTATGAGTTGCCTTCAGAAGTTTTGCATTATTAAATGTTTATTTCATTTCATATATCAGACCTACAACTGAAAATGAGAAAACAAAAGATATTGTCATAATCTATACAAGGTTATATTGTATCTTTCTCTATGAACTTCAATGATGGTCAAAATTTTATTTGATTGTTTCTGCTTTAATTACTGGAATTGCTTTATTGGTTTTGTTGATTCTCATTCCTGTAATGTTGAAACAATAAACTGTCTATTTTGGGGCTGCTTAAGATCCTCACTGGCATATTGTACAGTACAGTGCAATGTAATTTTCTGTGGTTGCAGAAGAAGAGTTTTGTTTCTGAAAGATCCCACATAACCTGTATTTGACTGTGATTCCACTGTTTCCAGGAGTCAGATTAGGTAAATCTCTATACTTTACTGAAATTCAATATGTAAGTTACCTTTCAATGAGGTTATAATTTCAGAAGATAATACCCATTTGAAAACTTAGAGTGCCTCTCATTTCTGAACCCTGGAGTCTCTTTTTTCAGATCTTTGCAGTCTACATCTGAATTGCTTGAACTACCTTTGTGACAGAATCTGCATGAATGAGTCCAAACTGTGCTGCATGACACCTAAAGATATCAGCAGATCACTGGTCTGCCTTTTTATTCTAGAAAGAATTATACTCCATAATCAAGAATCTCCACAAGGAATGTACCACAAGGCTTTAACATACTCAAAAAGTAGTGCAGATTGAAAGCAGGATATCAAAAGAATGAAATTTTTGGTCCTAGTGACCTGATGCTCATCTTACACACGTTTCAGGAGATTTTCACTTTGCAATAACCATAGTCCAGTCCAAGGGACTGAATGCTCATGTGCAGCTGAAATGAGTTAGGTAGATATATTGTTTTCATAGATTAAGTTACTTTCCATCAAAACAAACTAAAGCAGTTCAAAATAAAATCAAGTGCTCAGTTAATCTATAACCCCAGTATATCTCCATAGAGTCTTCACCATCCCAGCTATTCTTTCAAGTTCTTGTACTTACACCAAGCAGGGATATAACCACTTTTTTCCTTTTCCACTAACTTGCCTTCTAGGCTCTGTCAGAATGATCTCTGTCTTCTCCTTTCACACATGTGTTAAGTCACTCTGCTGTGTATTGTCTCTAAGGTTGGAATCGCTTAGTACAGTGGTTCTCTGATTGTCTTTATCCATGTAGTTTCTAAAGTGATCCTAATCCAGAAGGTGTATGTCCTTGCACGTCAGAAGAACATGAGGGTACTATGAATTATTTCATGGTCTTGTTACAGAATCACAGAATGATAGGGGTTGGAAGAGATCTCTGAAGATCATCTAGTCTAACGCTCCTGATAAAACAGGGTCACCAAAAACAGGTTGCCCAGGAATGCATCCAGGTGGGTTTTGAAAGTCTCCAAGGAATGAGATTCCAGAACCACTCTGGGCAGCCTGGACCAGTGCTCTGGAACCCTTGCAGCAAAGACCTTTATCCTCATGTTCAGGTGGAACCTCCTGGGGTCCAGTTTGTGCCTGTTGACCCTTGTCCTGTCGCTGGGCACCACTGAAAAGAGACTGGCCCCATCCTCTTGATCTCCACATTTTAGGTATTTATAAGCGTTGAGATTCCCTCTCAGTCTTCTCCAGGCTAGACAGCCTCAGGTCTCTCAGCCTTTCCTTATCAGAGAGATGCTCCAGTTCCCTTATCATCTTTGTAGTCCTCCACTGAACTCCTTTCAGTAGTTCCCTGTCTCTCTTGAGCTGGTAAATCAACTGGACACAACATTCTAGAGGTGGCCTCACTAGTGTAGAGAGGGAGGAGAAACTCCATTAACCTGCTGGCTACAGTCTTCTTCATGCACCCCAGGAAACCATTTGCCTTAGAATCCTAGAATCATGGAATCATTTGGGTTGGAAAAGAATCATCAAGTCCAACCTTCATCCCAACTCTCCCTGACCACTAGACCATGTCCTGAAGTGCCACATCTACTCGTTTTTTGAACACCTTCAGGGATAGTGACTCCACCACCTCCTTGGGCAACATATTCCAAAACCTGACCACTCTTTCAGTAAAGAATTTCTTCCTAACATCCAATCTAAACCTCCCCTGAAACAACTTGAGGCCATTGCCTCTTGTCCTGTCATTAGTTACTTGGGAGAAGAGACCAGCCTCATTACAACCTCCTTTTAGGTAGCTGTAGAGGGTAATGAGCCTTCTTGACCCATCTTCTTGGCCAGCACACTGCTGGCTCCTGGCTAGCCTGTTACCCACCAGATTCCCATATCCTTCTCCTTGGAGCTGTTTTCCAGCTGGTCAGCTCCCAGCAGGTACTGGTGCATGATTTATCCCTTTCCAGGTGCAGGACTCTACACTTCCCCTTGTTTAAATAATCTTCATTGTTACCATATTACCTTGCTACCATGAAAAGAAAACACAGGCACATGACCATGGATGCTTATCTGGAAAATCCATATACCAGCCCTAAGGAATCTGGTGTCGTGTACCCATCTCACAGTCTAGAGACTCTTAAGGAGTGAAACCTCATCGTTATAAGAATCTTATCTTTAAGGCTGTCAAAATCTAAACCCCGAGGCAACTGAAATCCAGAGTGGCATTATGTAGCTTGATACCATGGCAAGTTTCAGTGCACATATCTCAATTTAGGAGTACAATACAATTCAGGTTGAGCCAAGGGAGGTTTAGATTGGACATCAGGAGGAAATTCTTTACTGAAAGAGTGGTCAGGCACTGAAACAGGCTGCCCAGGAAGGTGATGGAGTCACCATCCCTTGAAGGGTTCAAAAGATGAGTAGATGTTGCACTTCAAGTCATGATCTAGGGGTCAGGAAGATGTTGGATGAAGGTTGGACTTGATAATCCTAGAGGTCTTTTCCAACCTTAATGATTCTATAATTTGAAAATGAGTTTATTATATTGCAGGAGGGAACCACATCTCCAGTGTTTCCACTTGCAATATGAATAACAGGCAATTAATATTTTATAAAACCTATGTGCATGTAAAACAGCAATTACTGTATCTGTAATAACTGGTTTATGAATATGTATGACTTAGAACTTTCAGAATAGCTATATACATGAAAGACTTGATCAAGATACATTAGAATAGGAGTGAAATGGGATACAAGGCCTTTGAAAACTAAATTTCATGGCATTTTTGTAGGAAATATTCATTCAACCATATACCTAAAGTAGGATAATAGAATTTTCATGATCATGTTGTCTGGAAAATAAAACACTTGGGAATTAACTATGAGACTTAATATTCAGTAAGTTAGGGGTTTTTAACATAAATTAATCAGAACATTTCGACATGTTTGAAAAAACACTGAAGTGATCATTCTATCCTTGTTGTTTTTTTTTCATGTTATGCTGACAGATGCTAATTACTTCTGTCTGGCAATTCTTAGATCCAGTGGCATTCATTAAAATTACTATTAAAGAGAAGAAATATTAAAAAACTCCTTTCTTGAGATCCACACAAGGGAGTAACTAAGACTTGTTAGGTAGGAAACAGATATTGGAAGCTCCCATCCCAATGCATTATGTTTGTGCTTGCAAGTAACTCTTACCTTGGTGATAGTGGGTCTATTCCCAGGAAAACTTTAACCATAGGTAAATTCTTATTTTCTGCTAAGCACAAGCAGTGCATACCCCAACACACAACAAACCTTGAGAATGTTCTGGAGCTCGATCCTGCACCTACTGGTGAGATCTCTACCAGTCCAGAGGAGAGCCACGAAAATGATTAGAGTGCTGGAGCACTTCTCCTATGGCTCCTCTCCACAGGCTGGGAGAGTTGAGGTTGTTCAGCCTGGAGAAGAGAAGCCTCCAGAGGGATCTTACAGCGAACTTCCAATACCTGAGAGGGGCCTATAAGAAGGCAGGGGAAGATCTGTTCTCAAGGGTTTGTGGCAACAGGACAAGGGGTAATGGTTTTAAGGGTAGATTCAGGTTAGACATTAGTAAAAAGCTATTTAATATGAGGATGGTGGGACACTGGAACAGGTTGCCTAGAGAGTAGTGAAGCCCCACGCTTGGAGACATTCCAGGTCAGACTTGATGCAGCTCTGAGCAACCTGACCTAGTTAGAGATGTCCTTGTTTATTGTAGGGAGGTTGGACTAGATGACCTTTAGAGGTGCCTTCCAACCCAAAACATTCTATGATTCTAAAAACCATTAACACTGTCGACACGCATGCTTCCACTAAACAGCTGTCACTGTCTCTACCTATGTCATATCTTTTAATCCACACTGAAACCATTCAATTGTACCACTTTTTAGTTAGTAGTTATGGCATTCAAGTGTATTACAAATTTCCCCGAGTGTGGATGTGACCATCTATTATGCAGGTTGAAGTATATGGGGGGATCTACAATCTTGTGTCTGTGTTGCAATAGTGAAGAGGAAGGAGATACGGAAGCATGGACTGGCAGCCCTAAAGGATGATTAAATGGTTGTTGTTTGATTACCTGGGCTTCACATCTGAAAATGTTGATATTTTCTTGTGGATCTGCCCAGAAGAAAACCTAACAGAAACATAAAAGCTCTTCTGAAGTTGTCTAGACTGATACTGAACTTAAATTAAGGCATTAAAGTATTAGATGGTCAGGAGGTACAGTTCTGAGGATGATTTCAGGTTTGGATCTAATTATTGATGTGCACACAGACTAAGATGAGTTTTAGAGCACGGGAGATGTGCTAATTTAACAATGTTTGTTCAGACACAAACTGAGGTTTGGAAATTGATTAGAGGTATTGTGTCTTTATCTCAGTTTTGTAAGCACTTAAAAGTCTGACATTGTTCCTAGCAGTTTTCAGAAAGTTACCCAAGAACCATCTGAAATCCTTGGGATTTCCTTTTGTGTTGACCATAGGCTGAATTTGCCTACTTCTATACTAAACTGAATTTGCCTTTCATTTTGCCAGGAAGGTGAGGAGCACTGTGCTTCCCCTGTTCTTATTCTCACATTAAGGTTGACCATACCTGAGAGGTGTCCTTGGACTTGGGAACTGAGAATACCTGCTGACTCCCATTGTACAGACATATCTACAACCCTCAGCAGCTGTGACCTACAGAAATGAAGGAGATAGAGCCTTGAGCCTGGCTACTTCTCACCGAAGATGTGAAGACGTGTCTTTTCTCTATATGTTAGATTCAAAGTAAAGCTAGCAAAAGTTCCCTTCATTTCTGAGCCCTCTCATCTCCTGGATGTTCATTCTCAAGTCAACACTTCAACAGTTAGCATTTATTTCTTTGTATTTTTATGCATCAAGGACTTGTTAGTTTCTTTAGTGCTATCAGGAGACAGTTGGGGTAGTGTCCATAGCAGGAGCAACATAACATAAATGCAGTCTAGTATCCAACAACATTTACCCCACCATACTGTGATGGGACAGCATGGTTGAATATAAGAGGCTGTACCATCACCTTAAGCAGCAAAGCCGTCAGGAAGAAAATTACATCACATTTAGTTTACCATGTTGAAATGAAATATGACTTTATTTTACAAAAAGCTTTACTGGGGCTTTATCTGAAACCACCAAATAAAAGAAAACACTGGTATTGGGTTAAGGATTAGAATCATATGATTGCTAATGAAAAATACATACTGAACTAACAAGCATGTGCAAATTATGTTCTTTTTTTCCCTGCTTCTTAACACAGGCTATAATATTCTATTTCACTAAGTGATCCTATCAGAATATTAAATTTTTCCATTAGCAGGATTAGATTAGGTCTTAATATTAAACCATGTACGTCAGTCCTATTAAACAAGATACGTTCCCTAGCCCTGCTACCGTCCTGGTATTATTCCAGTTAAATACCTTTTTCTTACATTCAGCAGGGATTTGAGCAGGACACAGCTCTGAATATTAGGAACTGTCCTGGGTAACTATTTGTAATGAAAAGCAACAACTGGGAGGCAAATCCCTGCAGTCAAATAGGCTTAAACAAAAATAACATTTTTATTTTTTATGGAGCAAATTACATGAAATGCCAAGCATATGGATTTAATGAATATGACTTTCTAAAACCATAAACAAGATTGGGTTTATGCTTTATTTTTTTTACAGCACAGCGGAAGCAAATTAAATTTGCTCTGAGATGCACTTCTCATAACTATCATCTCTGTTGTAAACGTCTTAGCCATAATCAGAATTTCAGTGTTACAGACAACAAGGTCTATAAAGGTGTTAAGCTGAAAGGTAGGTGGAAAGCAGGGTGGGTTTCTTCTGTGGAAAACATATGAGTTTTTTCCCAATTAAAAAGCCTTAAATGAGATTCAGTTAGTGGATGACTGGTAAATGACGCCTAATGTTCAATTAGGAAATTGTCTTACTAGAGCTGTGATGACTCTGCAACCCAGGGGTGGATACTCTATTTGGCAGATATCTCAGACAGCAGATTTGTATTCTTTATATTGCTTGATAATATTTAGGCATACGTAGGTATGAATGGTCCAGCAAGAATCCTTTGCTTACAAAGCCTTCAATAAAGTACGTGTTAATGTATTATAGAATCATAGAATTGTCAGGGTTGGAAGGGACCTCAAAGATCATCTAGTTCCAACCCCCCTGCCATGGGCAGGGACACCTCCCACTACATCAGGTTACTCACAGCCCCATCCAGCCTGACCTTAAAAATTTCCAGGGATGGGGCTTCCACCACCTCTTGGGGCAACCTGTGCCAGTGTCTCCCCACCCTCATATTAAAGAACTTCTTCCTAACGTCTAATCTGAATCTATACACCTCTAGTTTTGATCCATTCCCCCAAGTCCTACCACTACCCAATATCCTAAAAAGTCCCTCCCCAGCTTTTTTGTAGCCCCCTTCAGACACTGGAAGGCCACAAGAAGGTCCCTTCGGAGCCTTCTCTTCTCCAGACTGAACAAACCCAACTCTCTCAGTCTGTCCTCGTAAGAGAGGTGCTCCAGTCCTCTGATCATCCTCATGGCCCTCCTCTGGACACGTTCCAGCACATCCAGATCTTTCTTGTAATAGGGGCTCCAGAATTGGACACTGTACTCCAGGTGGGGTCTCACGAGGGTGGAGTAGAGGGGGAGATTCACCTCCCTCGACCTGTTGGCCACGCTTCTCTTGATGCAGCCCAGGATACNTCCATGATCTTACCAGGCACGGAGGTGAGACTGACTGGCCTAGAGTTCCCCGGCTCCTCCCTCTTTCTCTTCTTGAAAATGGGGGTTATGTTTCCCCTTTTCCAGTCAGTGGGGACTTCACCAGACTGCCAGGACTTTAGGAATACAATAGAGAGAGGTTTATCAACCTCATCCGCCAGTTCCCTCAGTACCTGTGGGTGTATCCCATCGGGTCCCATGGACTTGTGCACTTTCAGGTTCAGCAGATGGTGATGAACCTGATCTTTGCTTACAATGGGCAGTTCTTTCTGCCAGACCCTGCCATTATCTTCTGTGACTCTGGGAGTGTGGCTGGAGCCCTTGTCAGTGAAGACTGAAATAAAAAAGTCATTGAGTCATTGAGCACACTGGGGCAATGCACTAAAACCTTTGAAGGGAGGCTTTAGAGATGGGCTGAACCAGACCAGTAACACAGCATATTAATGCCAGTAACTTCTAACCTAACAAAACAAGTGCAATTTCTGGCTGTCTGTTATCAAGGTATATGGATAAAAGAAATGGAGAGGGATGATCTCCTATGTTGTTCAAGTAAAAGGGCTGGTTTTGTCTAAGGCATGTTTCACGCACAGAATTGCTCTGTAATTTCCATTTCTGATGGAGTTCAGGCCCTGAAGTATGGAAAGATGATTGTTCAGGGCGGTGTTACAGGGATGTGAACAGGTCAGGAGTTGCTTTAACAGAGACTAAAGCATGAAAGAGGAAGAGTAATGAAAAAATGAGGTCAGATACCTTAATGTCCAACATAAGAGCTCCAAGGCATATTATAGTGCTTATCAGCCAAATAATGGATACAGGTCCCTTTGTTCCTGCCATATCTGTCTGCTATTGCCATATCTGCTTCATGTAATCACCAGGAGACATCTCAGAAGGAGGTAGTCATGGCTACAGCACCAGACAATGTGGTAAGTAGCAAGGAAATGCTTGTTCTCCAGGCACAGTGTTGATGTCAACAGAGAATTGGGTAGGGACTGTTTACAAGGGCATGTAGTGATAGAATAGGGGGGCAATGGTTTTAAGCTACAAAAGGGTATATTAGACCTTAGGAAGACATTCTTTACTATGAAGGTGGTGGAACACTGGAACGGGTTGCCCAGAGAGGTAGTGGAGGCCCCATTCCTGGATATGTTCAAGGCCAGGCTTGATGGGGCTCTGAGCAACCCAATCTAGTTAGATATGCCCCTGCTGACTGTAGGGGGGTTGGACTAGATGACCTCGGAAGGTCCCTTCCAAGCCAATGCATTCTATGATTCTATGAATTGAACATCCACAAAAAGCTCATTTAATCTTAACAGGAAAAGACATTTTGTTTGTGAAGGTATCAGTAAATATAATAGACTTTGCAGTCTGGAGTTAAGGTTATGTAAATTGCCATCCTGCTGTTGATAAAGACCTAGAGGTCCCCAGGCCCTTTCCAGTGGGAGACAATAAGACAGTGTTTACTGTTTTGTCTGCGCCACTTCATCTGGGCATAAACTTGAAGAAATTTATCTTTGCATTTGGGGCACTAATTTATCTTTGCATTTGGGGCACTAGCCTGGCTTTTTGAGATAGTTGCCATGTGTTAAAGCTGCATTTAGGGGGTGTGTGCCCTTCTATGTCTACACAAGCACATGTACTCTGTCCTGAGGAGTGAAGCAAGTATTTTGGGGAAGCAACAGGACATATATTGCCTGTCTTCTCCCTCATAACAATAACTATATGTTGTTTTGTAACCAGAATGGTCAAAGGACATTATTGTCACTGTCACACACAGCAGTTGTGTCTCCATTTCAGTCAGAGGAGAGGAATATCCTGATTCACAGTAGCCTGACAAGGAACATGAGTCCATACCCTCCAGCACTGGTAAAGTGCTAAGTCATTTTAATAGAATTCCTACCTGTTTAAAGGAGTATAGGGTAATGAAACCAGGCCTAGAGTCTTTGTAAATTCCCTCTGTCTTAAGCAGTTTTCAATAAAATTCCTGTCTACGATGCATTTCCAGAGAGATGCTGTTAATTTACAGGCAGCAAAGGTGCCACATGTGACAATTTTATTATGAATTTCACCATATTGCAATGCTGTTCTCTTGAAATTAACAGTATATTTTCTGTTGACTTCAGTCTAGCCACTATTTCACATCTGGCACCCTTTTTAAAGTCTGAGCTTGTGAGCAGTTGAGGAATTCTGCTTTTTTAAATAATGATAGTCACAATACTCTGATTGCAGAGAGAATTTTGTATAAGCTTGGAGCAAAAAGGTGAAAAAATCTCCTGCATGCTTTTTAATCTCATAATTTAAAATCTTAGTAGCCAAAACTCATTATTTTTCAGTGTTTTGAGTGGTGATATTAAACAACATAACTGCAAAGTACTGGAACATATCAGTTCCTGAAAACATATTAATGTACTAAGCAATCAACTCAAAATTGTTTGAAATAAACATGTCTACTTGTTTAAATAGAGTCAGTTCATTTTACTTCCTCTAGGTATGACTTACACCCTTCCCCAAGCACTTTTGTCTTTTAGCATAATTAAAACCCACTAAACAGTACTTCAGTTCATCATCCCCAACATCAGTAATGGATCTTTTTTGCTCTCAGTGATCTGATGATTATGGATAATATTTCTCTAAAGAAAAGTCATTCGTATCAGAAGCACATCCCAGAGTAAATTTAATTTGTTAACTTATGTGCTGTAAATATAAACACTGCACTAAAAAGGTTTGTCTTGTTTATACTTTTATGTAGACATATTCATTAAACCTGTATTTTCTGTGGTTTATGGCATTTACTCAAAATTGAAATGTCACACAGTCAGTTTAGTCTATATGACTATAGAGACTTGCTTGCTGATTTTGCTTTTCATTATTACCCATTACCCTGATGTCTCTACTCCATCATGCTTGCAAAAAGTGTACCACACTTACCAGCTACAACTTCTCGCATTCTCTGCCTTCAGATGGAAGAAGATATCTTGCTCCTACAGGAAAGATATTTTATGATGCTTCTGGGAGGCATCCAGGAACAACAGGTTTGCATGCACTAGGTTATCAAACAAAATGCAGCTTTTTACTTTTGTAGCTCAGCTGTTGTTAAAGGTGTGTCTGACCAGCAAGAGACAATTCTCTTTGTGTATAGGAAACTGTACAGATGGATAGGGGAGAGTGTCTCTGTGTAATGTCGAGGCAAAGCTTGGCCTTTTAACTATAGCCCATCAGTGGCATGTAATGATGAACAATTCTCCTCTGTCTGGGCAGGGTATAGGGAGTCTTAAAGCACCGAGGAGCTGCAAAGCCAGATGCCTTGTCATGCTCTCTACGACAGACGTATCTCTCTGCAGCTCTGTGGCCTCTGATATCCAGGAGGTGAGCTGAAAGGCTCACACAGGTTTTGTGTAGGAAGAGTAGAGGTAGCTAGAAAGCTTTTACTGAGCTTCCTTTTCACTATATTGTTTTTAAAAAGAACCCACAACTTTTTTTTCATCACTAGCAGTGTGCTTTCTGCTGGCAGCACTGCACTGACGTTGTCATGTTTCCACTCAGATACACCGATTTCAAGGATGGCCAAGTGCCAGTGGGAGACCTGCTCCTCAGTGAACAGCTGTCATCTTTGACGTGATGCCTTGAGAGAAAATTCAAACTGGTGAAATGAAGAAAGGGAAAAAGAGGAAGAATGAAGTCCAATAGACGCCCACTTGACATGTGGGGATACAAAATTCAGTTCATAGATATGAACAGGGAAAAACATAGTCTGAGATCCAAACCTCTTGTCTAAAAAGCACTGAAAAATCAGAGACAATAAGATTTCTGCTTTTTCTTCTGGTAATCTGAAGTAATAATAATAACAAATATTTGTATCTGATACAGGGATATTCAACACATCAGATGGTGTTAAATGAAAGCAGTTATACCTCTTCATGAACTGGTACAGACAACAGATACCAGAAGTGGGAATAGCTGGGTTTTATTCCCTTTCACTAAAACTTCAGCTTTTTGTTTCTATCAACTCATTCTCTCTCACTTCACCCTAACGTGATTTTGCAAAATTTTCAGGCCATTAACAAGTCTGCTGCCTGATTTTAATTTGCAGTGGCTTAACCCAATGTCTTTGCTTTCAGCATTTGGAATAATGCTCAGTAATTAGGAAGAAAAAATTAAAGTGCAAATCAAAAGCAACTATCACCAGTGTTAATCATATGCCTCCTGCTTTCTTGTTGCAGGAGGGGTTCTACGGCTGATGCTAGAAAACATATGAAACAAGAGGGTGCAGAAAGGATGCCTGGATTCAAGGTATGACCCACAGCACCTCCTACAGAAATAAAGAAGCTCCTAAAGGAACTCATGGCTGTTTAATTCACCCTGAGATGTGTGTTTGATACAGTGTCTAGGAAGTAATCCAGGCATCACATTTTGTAAAACATTTGCCTAGTTTTCAATTCAAATTCCACATTTATTATTTATAGTTTGGTGCTTGGATTCATATTCAGACAGAGGCACTGTTTGTACAGTCTAGATGAATTATGACTCCTGTTGAAGCTTATGGAAAATGTCCCCCAGATGCTGATAGGAAACAAGGTTTCACCTTTCATATGAATGGAAGATTTTAAAAGGAATTTTTTTCCTGTATCTTGATAACAATAAGTAATCATGTAACATATGCATAGCGTTTGCTAATATATCTAGAGATACCTTAGAGAGCTTTCACTATAAAAGTTGATATACTGTGGGCTTGGTATAGATTTTATTTAATTCCTATTAAATTTAATTCCTGGGTAATATGAAACATGCTGACTCTAATTAGAGAACAATTGCTACACCAGAATTAAACAAATAATGATAAAACCATTTTCATCCACTGCATATTGCTAAAAGTCCTCAAAGTGCTGAGTTTTAGAAAGATAGCTAAGACTGTAGTTTAAATTGTCTTACCTCATAAAGAGATACAGATATTTGCATTTCTTTATGCAAGGTGATCCAGTTTTGGACACTTCAATACAAAAAGACATTGATAAACTGCAGTGAGCCTGACAAAAGCCAACAAAATATTTGGGAACAGAGAATGACCCCTGTGAGGAGAAACTGAGGGAACTTATTCAGCCAGGAGAAGAATGGCTTTGGGGAGACCTGGCAGCATCTTTCCAATACCTGCAAGGAGGTTTCTGAGTAGATGGAGCCTCTTTAATGAAGTTCATGGCAGGAGGACTAAAGGTAATGATCATAACTGAAACAAGGGTGGCTACAATTTAACATAAAGGACTATTTCTCAGCATGAGGATGGTCAGGCATTAGAACAGGTTGCCCAGGGAAGCTGTGAAAACTTTCACCCAGGAGGAGACTGAACTGGAGAAAGCCAACAGCAACCTGTTCCGAAATTAGAGGGACTCTGCCTTTAGGAGAAGTTTGGAATAGAAGCCTTCTAATATCCCTTCCAACATGAATTATTCTGTGATGTTTATCTGAAAACTATAGGCTACTGAAAGTAACAAATTCTGTTCTACTTTGGTTTATGACTCTTTCTCAAAATTTTCACCTACTTTTCATTTCTAGTATGTCTGATGAGGAAAGACAACAATAGTGGTGATTTCAATTTACATTAGGGTGGATCCAGAATTAACAGTCACTTGGTGTGATGAAACCCTGTAAAGCTGCCATACTATAGAACCATTACTTTATCGATGCTCTAACTTCTCCTGCCAGCAGATGTGAATGAAAATAATAAGTTTCCTGAATCCCTGATATTGAAATCCACATTTGCTAAGATATTTGAAGTGAATAGCATAATGTAATCTTCTAACATGAAAACGATCTTTTTAGTTTTAAGTTAAACAGGTGTGAAGTAGAATTTATTGAGGGGTATTTATATGCATTATTCTCCATTTCTGTGCTTGCTGTTATATTCTAAAGGGAAGATTTTTTTCTTTTCTTTTTTCTTTTTCTTTTCTTCACAGAAGTATTGGGATGATATTTTTACTGAGCAGCAAGCTCACCATTTGTCAAAATCCTACATAAATCTATTAATTTGTGGCTTTATAATATTCTCTTTTTGCCAAGTCCAGAAACATTCAGTTGGTTCAGAACTTATTCCGTCATCTCCAGAAGAAATATTCTGATTTCAATACTAAGTGTTGATTAATTAGGATATTCTCAGTGAGTTAATAAAGTCAGAATTTTGCTGTGCTACCAAAAGCATCTGTTACTATGCATAAAACTGAAATTTCTTCTTCTCCATTCCCTCCATTCTCATTGCTCTACTTTAGAGCAGCTAATAAAAAGGAAAGAAAAAGTTAATTAAATTCAGATGGAGTGTGTCAAGCATTGTCAAGATCTCAATGACTACTTTAATCAAAAGTAAAGCCCATGTTGGCTAGGATGGATAGTAATTAAAAGTCTTTCAAAAAAAAATAAAAAATTTTGATGTGGAAAACTGTACTGCATTACCAAACCTTCATCAATATGTCAAGCACAAAATGTCAAAGCTGCTGAATATACCTAATTGACATTAGCACTAACTTAGAGTAGAACACTAGAGGAAATAAGCAGAAATTTAACTATCATTTTGTTTTCTTTGATGCTTTGATAGATGGATAAAGCAGCTTTAGGTATGGTCACTTATAATGTCTCCTGTCAGAGAATTTTTAATTTCACTGTATAGAATAACAGCCATTCAAACACAGGATTCTTACCCATTTCTTTTTCTTGGCAACTAATGATGATATCTATCTGCTCTCTAGCACTTTGTAACACCTCTCGATTTGTTATGTGTTTTTCTTGTTAGTATCCAGTTAACAGGTAAGAAAATTGAGGCATACCAGGGTAACATGACTTGTCCAAGGCCTCATATGTCATTGGCCTAACCATGTAAAGATGTCACAAATCATTGGCCTAACCATGTAAAGATCTAGAGTTACCAAGTCATAGCTCTGTGCTCTGGACTCTCTCCCAGGCTGCTGCTACTACTGTTTAATATCATCTTGTGCAATGTTAACGTTGTACTATTTCACCATGACTTATCTTTAAAAACAAAACATCTGCATCTAAATAACATCTGCTATAAAGCAGGTGTATCACCTTAACAGAAAGGTAGGTAAAAGTTAGGCGAATGAATANNTAACAGTTAGGTGAATGAATTCCAGAATTAATTCTAATCCTCAGTGAAGCTGATTATTGCTGTAGATAGAAAAGAAAATCAGAATAATACTTCAAAACAACGTGCCTTTCCTTAAGGATCACCATTAAGTGTTAAGTCTTTAGAAAGAAGCATAAGGTGACTAAGTGTGGATGTCCTTAAAACAGTGATTTTAAGAAGGAAAGCTCTGAATGGAGACCGTATAAACAATACAAGAAAGTTAATAACCAAGAAACCAGTTGTATGAGTTCCTTAAAATTTTCAGTTGTATTTTGTGTTGCTGATTTATCACCAGGTTCTTGAGCTGTCTTGACTTCTGTAAAAGCTAGGTCATTTAGGCTGTCATCCTATACATACAAAATATAGCATTCCCACTGGAATTGGTTAGTTATATTACTGGTAAGATAGGGAAAGCAAGCCACTTCCATCTATAAATAATACAGATTTACAAAAATGCAAGCAGTTATAGAAAAACATAACAGTGGGATGCAGTATTTAACTTGCACTTAACAGCAGTGACTCTGTTGTTAAGTTAGTCACTGAGATAGTCACAGAACAGCGAACAGTCACTTAGCTAACTTGCAAGTCTGGACCATTCACCACTAGTTAGGTGTTTCAAGGAGCTCCAGAGACACATTTAGCAGCTTCTTTCTTTCCCTTCCAGTTTGCCTCTTGAAATATCTCCCACTGTCCCCAGTGACTGGTCATTGAAGCAAAAGATCATGTGCCATATGAGAGGCGTGGTCCCTTCCTCTCCTTGTAAAATGTCTGTTGTGTTACACACCTAAAACGTGACTTCTTTTGCACATTACCTGTGACTTCAGTAGCTAATGTCATGTGGGAGATTTTACAAGTCATGTAATTTAAAGCATGATTTTGTGTGAGTATTTTATTAGGATTATAACAGCCTGAGAGGTCTGAGAATTCTAACAGTGCTGAGAGGTCCACACAGGGTATGTCTGCATATGCCCATGGTGCAGCACAGTGAAGGAAGGGCTGAAGCAATTTAGTGAGAATCTCTGCTAAAAGACTGGATGTTCAATGTACTTGTTCTTACGCCTAGATCATAGAAACATTGAGGTTGGAATAGACCTGTAAGATCAGTGGGTCCAACTTTTAACCCAACACTGCCAAGTCCACCATGATGCCATGTCCCTCAGCATGTAGACCACATCTACAGTCTCTTAAATCCCTTCAGGTATGGGGACTCCACCACTTCCCTGGGCAGCCTGTTCCAGGGCTTGACAAACCTTTTGGGGAGGAAATTTTTCTTGATGTCCAAACTAAACTTCCCCTGGCACAAATGGAGATGAATGCTAGTACTAACCTTGATGAATTAAGTCACTCTGGAGAATGCTTCCTTGGGGATTTTTGTCCACATGTGGAGAAGCCTTCCATGAGTTTGGCACTGCTCCACAAATCAGATACCTTTTGTTAGAAGATGAAAATTTAGCATCACAGCCACGAGCTCCCATGACTATCTGAGATGTTCTGAGATCTTTTCTGTGGTGACAGGCATCTGGCAGTCTGTGCTTATGCTGTCACAGCCACAGGAATACATCTTGGTAAAAGACTTCAAAAATCCTCTAGGAAATCAAGATCTCAAGAAATCTTCTAGGAAAGGCACTGATTCAGAATACTATGGCATATCATGTCCATAGGCAGCTTCTTGGAGCACCTTGACATTGATACACCATGGTGAGAGGTTGGCAGGAGGCTGTGAGTGATAAGTAGGCTGGAATAACAGAAGACTGTCAAGGTTTGGTGAACAGCAAATTTAAGACTACACTACAATGTCAACTGGGCAATGGTGGCTGTCTCAAAGAGCAAAGTTCTGTGAACCTGCACCAGTTATAAGGTGGTTGTTGAGTGAGCTCTGGCTCCTGGGAATCCCTAATTCATGCAAATTGTTAGCAAACATCATCAATGCTGCAAAGATTGTAGCAGAGATATGTCACAGACCTGGGGCTTGTTTGGATGTGGATCATGGATGAAATTCCTTATGAGTTTGCATTCGGTGAGTTTCAACTGGTGATGTGAACAGCATACAAATATTAAGTGTCTGTAGTGGGCACAGAAGGAGACATAGGCAAGAATATGAATAGAAGAGACGGAAAAACTTAAGCAAATGGGAGGAAATGGCTGCTGAATTTTAAAGTTCAGTTCAGTATTAACTTGTATAGCTCAACACCAGGAAGAAAAGTAAAAGTATGCAGCCAACTCAAGCAGAAATGTAGATCAAATCTTGAGTCAGATTGATGATACCTCAGTGACTGTATTTCAAAGGGATTTAGATGGTTATACTTTACATTACAAGGGAAGTGTGATAACCATGCGAGTAAATGTTAATTTCCATGGAAATTACAACAATAAAGCACTTTGAGGTACTATCTTTCATGCAGCAAAGGTCCCAGGGTACTTTACTATTCAAAACAATTTAAAACAGCGTCAGACAACATTTTCTGTATTTGATTTAAAATCAGCAATGAAAACCAGCTTTTGCATTTCGAAAAATGATAAACATTCTTCATTCAGAGACAAAACTTTTGCTATAATGCCTCTGACTCCTCCAGTCACCTCAAGTCTGTACTTTTACCTCTCCGCTTGCTAATGCTGCTGGGTGGACCTTCCATCTGTCACTGAACATCAACCCTCCCTCAGGCAACAGCTTTACAGCACTGAAAAACTGCTAAATGGTACTTAAAGTTCACTCTTCCTTTGTGTCTCACTCTACTGGTGGAGAAGGAAATGTCTTCCAAAACAATACTTTAACTGCAAATGGCAACAGAATATTGCCTTGGGGATATCAGTTCTTATTCTGCAACATGCCAGAACTCCAGGAATGATCCTTACTAGCTCAATTTTTGGCATTACTCTCAGATTAAGTACCTCTGTTATTAAAAGGTCTGCACTGGAGTAAATTTTTACAGTCTTGGCCTCAGTAGACCAGTCTCTAGCAATTATATTTTAATTTCTCATACACTTAGAAAGTTAAACACCTTTTCTGCCTTTTATTTGGGTATGTTCATACTGGCTTTTTTCTTTCATGATGGAAGTTTTGTGATTCCAGAGAGGTGACTGAGGGCTGAGGAATACCTAGGTGCTCTTTAGCTTAGTTTTTTTCATTATATTGATGCCACATTTTATTAGCTGCAGATCTTCTCTAAACTCTTTTGCACACTAAGTTAGTTCTAAATGTAAATCCTCCTTAAATGCTGAGGAATGAATTCTTATTAAGTTTTAGCCACATTTAGGATAGGAAAAATAAGTAGTCTGATGGAATGTTCTCACAAGAGATTACTTAATATTAATTGCCATTCGCTTGCATATCAGTGTTTGAAGGGCTTTACCTATTTCCTAGCTAGTTTGCTCTAAGGAATCATTTGCCATGCAAAGGCTTTTATTGTGTCTGGGAAATTAATTGGAATTTGAGAATTGCAATATAGATCATATGGATAATTCCTGAAAAGTTTTCATTAGTAAAAAAAACCCTAAAAGCTTTTACTCCTGTTGATGTTAAAACAAGGTTCAGTTGTTGGCCCAAGGGCTGAGTGGGATCCATGAGTCCTTTTTATTTGGCCACCTACTGTGTCCCTAGAGGACATCATGTTGTTCCTTGACAGCTGACAATCTTTTCCCACAGCTGCTAACTACCCTGTGAAATACTGCAATTTTCACATTAAGGAGATATTGTGAGTCAGGACTCTTCTTCCACTGCTTGTGCAAAACTGGAATTGCCACGGTCTTTTAGATTTTATTCCTTGGAGTGTCATAAGGAGACCCGAGCAGGGATTTGTTCCCTGCAGTCACTTAAGCTGCCTCTCTCACCTTGCAGGTGAGAATGTGAAGAAAACTTTCACCTGAAAATTTTGGTTTATTTGGAAGGAGAGAGAGTAAGGAGATACTTTTAACAGGAATTGAAAATTCTACAAAATTAACATTTTGTTTTTTTAAATGAAATCTGATCTTTTGTTGAAATGCTCTGATGTGCTAGCACAATAAAATAAGAATCATTTCAGTTTAATTCAGACTGTGTTACTGAAGAGGACAGTTGTACAAACATTAGTTTTTTCAGCAAAGCCAGTTTAAGAAAGTTTCTTCCCTTGACCCCAGCTGCCTGTCCTGGTCCCCAGACCACAGTTTGCTGCCCTCTCACTTGTGCCAGTGCCATCTGGTTCTGTTGCTGAAGAAAATTTTTCTGTAATCACATCCTGGGCTGCCTCGGTGTAGTCTGTAAGCCCCATTGCCTCTTTTTATCCTGTGAGATGTACAGGAGCAGATGGTGGGTGTCACAGAAGGAACGTGAGAACGGACTTGCTGAGTTGGGCCAGAGATTCAGCTTCCACCTCTCCTTCTGAAAGCAGACAAAAGCAATATATTAGGAAAAAAAGCATACCCAGGACAAATATAAAGCAATAATTTTGTTGAATATTCTTCCATGTGTGGCTTGGGAACTTCCAGAGATGGAGGTAGAGTTAGCAACCCTTACCAAGTTTCTCCTTCATGAATCCATTATCATTATCATTACCTTTGAACTAAGGCAAACTTCTAGCACCCACAGCACCTTGTAGAAAGGTACAAACCTAAATTTAATTTTTTTAATTGCCACCTGCTTTTTTCTTCATCTTGGACTGCTTTCCTGTGAAGTTCATCTGATGCTTTCAGTTCTTTTACTGGAAGAGCAGCCAAAAGTGAGTCTTACTGTCTCTCCTTAGTTCACTCATTTTTAACTTCTTGCATGCCCTGGCATATCACTTTCCTCACTAATTTATTCTCTGGATTACTTACTTATTTCAGCTACCTATCTAATGACAATCCTACCCGTTTGGAATGCAGGAACATCACAGCATACAAGGACTTGAGGTTTTTCCAGATTTTGTTTGCTTTTTCTTTTCTTCTTCTTGACAGGTTTTTTGACCACCACTGATTATTAGACTGGTACTCCCATGGATTATCAATTATAAACTCCAAATCTCATCCCTAAGATGTAACAATCAGTGCAGAGAACATTTCTTTTAACATAAAAATGGGTAATTGGGGTTTAGTTTCCTCACTTGCATCACTTTACACTTGTTTGAAACAAACTTTTTCTTCTTTTATTCTGCCACCGACTCTTATAAGCTCCTGTAATTCTCTGGTCAGCCTACATCTTTTCCTACAATATTATAGTACCATTACCAAAATGTGTTATTATGCTATTTATTTAATTTTCTAGGTTATTTATAAATGTGTTGGGAGATACAAGTCCTAGCATAGATCTCTGCAAAAATCTGAAGATGACAATCCAAAGCTGTAAAAATTAATTACTCTGATTTGCATTTCTTATCTTTGAGCTGTGTTTTAACTGTGAGGACTGTACTAACTAAGTCATAGTAACCTGGCTTCCTTTAACACCTTTATTCTGAGGAATTTTGACAAAAACTTCTTCCAAAATCCAACCATATCATATCAACCATCCCAGTTCCCCATTTCTGTGAGGTATTAAATTATTGCTTTCACAAGGTACAATAGTGCTTCGAGCTCTTCAAAAACTACCTGTCAAGCAGAGCCATAAAAAAATGAAATACTTCATCATTTTTGTAACTATTCAACTATTTAGGCATTTTGTCTGAGATTTTTTGAACATCAGTTTTTCATCTGTCTGGGAGGGAGACAACTTGTTTACCCTCAAATAAAAAATGAGAGACTTCAGGGAAGTGGTTATAGAAGAAACAAAGTACTGTAACAAAGGAATAGTTTAGAAGAAGTTTACTAAAACTTGTAATCTAGAGAAAACATTTTTTTTTAAATAGGAATTTTAATATTTCATTGAATATGTGTGGAGTGTAATTTTTTAAAATTAACTAAAAGAAAAGTATTAATACTGAAATACAGGTTTAAAGTTGCTAAAAAACTCCAAGAGAATGCTACCATGTTCTGTCCTATGACAAATTTCAACCATTTTTTTCAATTTATGGTTGTGAGGAATGAAATGTCTTTTGTGCAAAGAAGGGACAATACTGGAGGGATACGAGTGAAATTAGAGGACCACTGCTTCAAGGCAAAGATCTTCTATTATCTGATCACTAATATAGCTCTGCACCATAAAAAATATGCCAAGTGAATGTATTTAATTTGCAGGTTTTGTTTAATTTATATGTTCAGAACAGACCTAAGCTAGTCTGATTTTGATCTGTGACCATTGCTAGGTGTAGAAATGAAAAGTATTCCTGGTATAGCTTTGAATCTACAGCTGTGGCAATTACAGGTTGTCTAGCACTTTCCTGTCTGCACTTTTCACTATCTCCTTTGGAGAGCAGATCCTTATTCTGTCTGTGTCCAATGCAGTGTGATAGAAACCTTGTTCATACTTGGGCTTGGAGGTGTTGCCACACATCAGGACATCATAGTTCTGGGGATAGAAATCCCAGATGTGTCTTGCCCTTCCCTAGATCCAACACTTCTGGTGTCTGTGTACAGGCTGCATGGATGCAGGTGTGGAGCTTGATGTGAAATGCTGCAGCTGAGTGAACAAAAAGATGGTTAAATATGGATGCTTACTTACCTTGGGGGTAATGACAATCATTCGGGGCAAGAACAATCTCATCCAATATTAAACAGCTACAAAGTAGATGTCTCAGTCTGAGTTAGTCATCCAAGACTCCTTTCTAGTCCATGTAGAGAAATAGGAGCTCCTGGGAGTGACTCATTTGACTTATTTTTATCTTTTACTTCAGAATCGCATCCAGTTTCCATTGGCTATGTTGAGTAGGTCTCCATTTACTAAAACTGGGGCTGTTGAGTGACTAAATCAGATGTAGGTTTCTCTGTATAGTCTGGTGGCCCTCAGTGTTGTTTGCTTTTGTTTTTTAAAAGCATGAGCTGTGCCTTTGCACGAAACTGAAGCAAAACAAGTTATATATAGCTTAGGCAGGAAGAAAGAGATGTTCAATTGGTCCTCAGTTCCTATCCCAGATAAATTGATGTCATGGCTAATAGCCTGGGCACAATTCCCAAGGCTCCCTTGAGCACATGCCATAAAGGAGAAGAAAGAATTTAAGGAGTTGGTAAAAGTTAAAGGGCCACTCCTGTCACACAGCTGTTGTCCAATACCTTTTGAGCTCCTGTTTTGATCAATCCATGGTAAGTAATATGCACTGAAGACCTTTGTAAGAGGTAAGATTTAAAGGTGTGAGTTGAACAGACATCTTGTATTGTACAAGCTATATATAACTTG
>VYZX01017767.1:5782-17162 GCA_013401335.1 Brachypteracias leptosomus
GAGTCCTTTTCCAGCATATAATAATCTTTTCCTCTCAGCTTACTTGTCTGTACAACTGAGGATGAGAAAGAGTATTTGAAACAATATTTATTGGAAGTTCCCCTGAGGATTTATATTATGGCTGTAGATAGATTTAGAAAACTTCTATTGAGTAGGTATCCTACAGTATGTACACATTGAGCTTTGATATGAAGTCTTTCACTGTTTTGTCTAATTTGCTACAATACAACCTGGCTCTTGACCTATCCATTGCTGCAGTAACAACAGTCAACTATTAAATATTTTTGTTACCAGGGGCTTTGTATAAGCACATGTTTTTTTTTAAGTCATGACAAGTCCAACTAATTGCTTCCAATGTACTTTGTGTCTCTGAAACACAAATAAGCAACTAGGTATCATGTGAACCTACAATTCATGCATAAATATGGACTAGTTTGAATGACACAGCAGTTTACACCTGCTGCTAGATTAAGATACTGTATTAAAAGAAATATTTTTNGCTGTATTTAACCATAAATTGTGCGCAGCCCTGAACACACACATGCAACCAACTCCTGTTCTCTTTGAAATGTCTACGGGATGAATGAAAAAGGCATTTGACCCCTTGGAAGAAAAGACATTTTCCTTCTCTTGGGAATGAGTTAACTGGTAGCGATGAAAGGAGACTTTGCAAGTGCACATTTGTAGCTTCTGGGTTTTATAAAACTTACTTATACTTCTCTAAATACTACTGACCATGCTAGTACTGAAGTAGCAGACACCACCAAATACTCAAAAGCCCTCATTTCTTAGGGAAGTTACCATTTCCTTTCTTTCCTAACTTCTGTAGTCAGGCTGATTGGCGTAGCAGAAAATAATATTGCCAGAACTGTAAGAAAATGATGTTCTTTTACTGTGTTTGTCATGGTTGAAAGAAGTGTGTTGCTCAGACAGACTCTTAACAGTCTTTCAGGCAGCAGTCTACCTGACAGTGACAGAATGTTTTTGAGAATTCTCCATTCAAATAAAGAACAATAAACAGGAATTTTGCTACTTTCAGCATTTTGTCTAGCCCAATTTTCCTTGTATGGACATCTGAATATACTGGTTTGTACCCACTGTTGAACAACTGGGTCTGCCAAGAGAAGTTACAAAGGAAAAAGGATGCTTGGTTTATGTCTGTCCCTTTCTTAAATCTGGAGTTTTATGAACCTAAATCTAGAAGTTCTTTTTCCTTCATAAGAGCATGCCTGAACAACCACTGACAATATTTAATTTACTGTTTACTTAAAACAGGCTTGTACTGAATAGTTTGTAATCATGCACTTCACAGGAAATGCACTATGTGTGTGCCTCACACAGCAAAAGAGAACCTAAAGGACCTGAGAGTAGGTTGTGTAATTTCATATAATTGAAGTTGAGTATAGATGCAGCTGGATGTGGCAGTGTCTCAAGATGATGTGGATGTGTTTGATAGGAAAATTGGAAAAGATGAGGTATTCTTTCTCATTAGGANGAACACTACCTACGAATGACATTCAGTAAATCACAAAAATAACTACCATGTAAGCTGCCCTTATATTAACATGGAAATGGTAATATATTTAGCATTCTAATGACATAACACTAAATATATAATTAATTGATCAATGGTTACATGAAATGGATATTCATATGCAATTTGTACATTGAAAATGATCCTATCTTCTATGAAATAGTGCATTTCACACATTACTTCTACAAATATATCATCAAACTATTTGACTTTTTAACAATTTGTAAATATCTTACTTCAGAAAGCCTCACATTTTTCATCAGGGATATAAAACCTACTTAGTATTGAAAGTCACTAGGATATGTTTTCCCAGGAATTAAATGTTACACATGAAATGGTTCCAGTCAATGTCTCCATTATTCATGTTTTCCATAAAACCTAGGTGACTATAAAGAATTTTTTATTTTCTTCTTTTAAGCTATATTTCTATCTGAGTGACACTCCACCTGTTAAACAGAACACAAGCACTGTGGCAATGCTTTATGCAGCTCCATAGTAAAGGTTGATTTTTACCACAATAGCAGGGATTCTGTTGCTTTTTAAGGAGAATATGGTGAATCCTCCTCTGAAGCTGCAGCACCCACTAAGGGTCTTCTTCTCCCTTTTAGACTGAGAACATACCCTCCCTGTAAGCAATGACGGCCAAGAGGTCAATTGTCACCAACTGCTAAGCAAATCTCTAATACCTAATACAATATGACCCTCATTTTCCTTAGATAAATCAGGTATTATTTCCTTCTGTAACTAATGGGAGCTGGTAGATATTTTTAAAGAAAGAACAGCTAGTGGAAAAAAGATGTGGTCTTCTACCCTCTGCAACAATGAGAAAGCTTTAGAAGGCAATAATTTCTTGGATTTATCTGGGGACAATTCCTCCCACAGGCATCTGTAGGCAGATGAAAATGGGCAAAATAAAAATATTGCTGTTTATGCTGATTCAGAATATCATATTATAATCTAAAATGCCTTTAAAATTGACACAAAACTGATCTGGGAACCTCACTGCTGAAATCCCGTAATCATCATCTCATGCTGGCATTGTGCCACTGTAGATGTAGATCAGATGTGAGATGGTTTGACTGTTCAGACAATTTCTTTGTGTAAGTTTATCATTCATTTCAACATAATATTAACTGAACATTTTGAGTTCAAAACGTTTAGTAATGGGACAATTATAGCAACACAGGGAATGATTTTACCTTCTGATCACCAAAATGCATTCTCCACCTTTCACTACATCTGAATGCACTTTTTTGCCTGGGAGGACCAAGTATATTTATGAAAAGCCAAACTGGTGGGAGTTTAGGGAAGAGCAAACAAAATATGCTTAAAGATTGAAATGGAGGAAGATCATAAGAAATAAACAAGACTGACTAAATGATGATTAAAGGAAAGGGCCATTATTATCTACTTAATATTCTATGAATCTGAACATCAAGCAGAAAGAAGATTGATTAGCATAGTGCAGTATCATAGGGTATAGTAGATGGGACTAATGGAATTAAATTAAGAAAGAGAAATTTTAAGATAAATACCAGTGAAATATTCCCCAAAAGTCAGATCTATTAGATTGTGTAATGATCTCCTAAGGGAAACCATGAAAGCCCTGCTCCCTTGAGACTTTTAAACCTAGACTGGATAAAAAAGTAGGAGTAAAAAACTGAAATGTAATGAGCTGACAGAGCAGTAGCTGAGGTCTTTCACATCCCACAGAATTTGTGACGGGCCAACAAACCTAAATACAAAGAGGCAGACACTACCCCAGTAGTCCTGCAGTAACACACTTTTTCAAAACCACCTCATCCCTTTCTTTGTCATAGCTTCTGCCACTCCAGTATTAGGCAATCAATGTTTTTTCCCTTTGTAACCTCTTAAACGTGAAAAGCACAATCTTTCTCACATTAAATACTTTAGGTCCTCCAATTTCTGTTTCTTGTTCCTCGTTGTGTTTGTCATCTCCTAGGCAATTTAGCCAAGTTTTGAATGCACAATTTTACACGTGGAAAAAAAGGATAGTTAGCCCAACTCTCCAGTAAGCCTATTTTGCAGATTTAGTTCAGAAGGCATAGAGGCTATCTTTGAAGATGTTTCATATTTCAAACTCATGTAAATTCTTCTACTGCCAACTCTAATTTCTTTTTTGTGTTTCACTACATAAATTTCTCCTTGCTTTTGCCTGAACTTCTTACATTGTTAAAAAAAGGGGTTTTGTGAGGTTTCCTAAATTGAGTCTCAGTTTGTTTATCAAAAGACAATGAGGGATGGAGGAACAGAGGCGGGAAAGCCCATGGGCAAAATGGCTTTAAAATGAAATAACTACTAAGTTGCCATAAGCACGGTGAACTGCACATCCAGTCCACCACATGTAACAGTCCTTGATCATTTCTTGTCTTCATGAGATACTCAGGTAAAAAACTGCAGAAGTCACAGTCTTCTCACTCTTTTTTCTGTCAAGAAGACATTTGTCTGGCTGATCTTTTCTAGGTACACCTCTTCCACTTGGAGACTCATAACTCTCAAAAGATATTTCATCAAAATATGCATAAGTTGTATTGTCCTGCTACATGCAGAAAAAAGCCAACCAAGAAAAAAGAGCTTTCCAACCCAAAGATAAATTCATGGGGCACAGCATCTTTGGCAACTACCAAGTTACTAAGGGAGAAAAAGAAGATGCATATATATTATTTAAATATAAATTTACTAACTTAAGAACAAAAAGCTGTCACTGGCACTAAATGACACTATGTAGTTTTAAAACAACCCTTGAAGGATTTTATTAAAATTTCAGAGGAATATGAGGGAGATGTACTTTGCTTTTTATATATGTACACATATAAGGCTTTATGCAATTTAAAGGTGAACTAAAGCACCTTCTTAGCAAAATATATTTAAGAAACTGAGATCCCAGATTATTAACCCAGTTCATCGATAGAATTAAGAAATGAAAAAAAAATATCATAGGAGATGTAAAGAAAAATATTTACCAATCAAGACCTCCACTGATGCCCTGAATTTTCTATGTGCTGAAAGCTTTGGCATTGCAAACACCAAAACACAGACAGCAACTGTATTACTTCTAGTACTTAAAGTGTGAATGATATTATGCCTCCGAGAGACACAGAAACACAGAAACTATGGGAGTGGACCATAGCTCTTGGCAGGTAAGTGAATGCAAATATAGTTTAAATGTTGCTGAAAGTGTGCTTGTTTGTCCTTTGGCATTATATTCTTTTAATGACTTCCAAGCTCAAAATTTTTAAAAATAAGTTTCATTTCACTTTCAAAAACAAATTAGTCTACATCAATATTGATCATTCCAGCATACTAAAAGTTCAGGCAATAGCATACATTTTAATAGGCACAAATATTACAATTAACAGAGTTCCTACAAAAGCATTATGGATTTTAGTAATAAAATAAACATTACACTCAAAAATTTTAAAGGTGTTTCAAAAGTTGCTACAATGATAAATTAGTGTAAAGAGCATGACCAGGTTGTCATTCAAAGAATGATTATTCTGCAATTGCTATAAAGTTTCCAGGTCAGAACTTAGATGAAATACTTTTTCACTGAAATTTCCTGATCAAGTTAGTTCAAAAAATTTTATAATGGCAGTTTGATTTCATTATACTATTATAGGCTCTGAATCCCCTGCATGCAACGAATTTCTTCTGCATGCCAGGCACACAATGGACCCAGTGGAATCAATAACCTTCACCACTCAAACTTACAGTATCTATGTTTTGGATACCTCAGCACCCACGGGTTTTACAGTTTCGGGTGGTGAGACTTGAGAGGGGATGACCATTTGTAACACTGCCAAATCCAGCTACTCTGCCTTACTCGGCTTCATCCACAAGGGCAAATGAATTTAAACATTCCACAAAGTCTGAACATTCTGGGATTCAATGTGATCTATGACAGCATTTGGCCTTGTTATCTAAGAAAACTACAACAGGTATTCAATACACACTCAGAGGAATATACCACCCTCTATATTCTTGCATGTGAAAGAACACTGTGTTTACATCACTCCCTCCTCCAAAGCAATAACATTAGCTTAAAAGCATCCTGGATATCAATGAAAATAAAATTCTATTTTTTTTAAATGTCTAACATAATGAATTTTTAAAAAAGCAACAGAGCAACACAGTTGTTCTCGAGATATAGATCAAACTTGCTCACACACTGTATTTCCATACACTTAGATCAAAAGACTTCAAAATCCTCACAAGCGACAGAGTTCAGATTTTTGACATTACAATTTTCTCTTCTCCTTTAGCAGAGAAGCAGAGCTACCTTAGCATGACGTCTAATATACTTTGCCTCTGGTTTAATGCCCACTCTGTCCAGAGAGAACTGCAGCTGTCAGAACTAGAAAAGCTGGGACAGTCACCTGAGGATCTAGTTAACTAATAGTTACAGGCAAGCCCAACAATGCCAGCTTTCATTATGGGGTCCTGTCCCCTTCCTATGCACAACTATCTAAATTTGGGGTGGTAGCGAAAAGAAGAAAAGGAGTCCTGGGAAGGTTTGAACCAATCAAAAAACAAAGTAAGTGCAGTACCTTTTTGTTTTGTTATATTACACCTGTACAAAGTATCTACACAGGTTAAGTACCTACAAATTTGGAAGGCAGGGTTAGAAAAAAGTAGGGCTCTTAAGAGTATTCAAAGCATTTAGTCTCTGGGAAAATTACTAAGAAATTATTGCTTATGCTCCAGGCTTGCAAAATAAACCTCCTGGGTGGGACTGTGTGGTAATAGCTGGTAGCAACAGTACGGGACAGTAAATGGGCAGTCCCTTCCTTCATTAAAAACACACATGGTAATAACAGATCTCTATTACAACAGATCTCCTACTTCTGTGATACTAGGAGCATAAATATGGCCCACTCCTTCTCCTTACAAAGAAAAGATATGTCAGCTCTTCTTCATTGCAAGACCTTATAAGAAAAAAAATTAGATCAAGTGCAGTATTTCTGTATCGGTCAGGATGACATTGTGATTTGCAGAATATATACCTGGATTTTCTCTTATATACCTGATTTTTTTCTTTTTTAGTCAACAAAACAGTCACTGAAATCCAAAAGAACAGTCCAAATAGTTTAGAAATCTCTATTTTTCCCACTGCCAGCAACTGTACACTCTCTGGCTCCAGACTACAATACAGGTACAGCCAAATGTATTAAATGACAGCAATATTTCCTTTTGATGTTCTCAGGCACTCAAATAACCAAACTCAAGTAAACCAAACTCAAGTAACCAAAAATCTTACATAGAGGTTATTTGGTATACCGATTTTTAAAAGCTTAATAATACACACAACAGACATCATATTTGCATTCCCTTTTAAGATTGCTGTCTTACTTCCTACTGAGTCCTTTTATTTGCATGTGTTACTTGAAATCTGCTGATTTTATATTTGAAATCTATACCTCTGATTAGTACATTCTCCAGATTGCTTCCTATATAAAAGGACATACATTCAGGAACCCATACATACCCAAAATACCTTTCAAGATAACAGCATAAAATTCAGAAATTCAAACTAACAATTGGCCCAACAGATTCAAACAAAGTCCTTAGAGAAGAAAGAGATGAGCCCACTCACGTTCCTCAGATGTTTAGCACCGTCATCCTGCAGATACCATTGTATTTTGAGGAAAAGATCTAAATTGGCTGCCACGGACATTGGAAATGCCCATATAGCAAAAGTACAGTACATAACTGCCATTTCAGAGGGTTTAATACCTTTAATAAAATTACTGTTACCATCGCTACCACAAAGACAGCCAGCAGATTAGCCCAAGGCATGTGTATTTAACCTTATTTCCAATGAGAACAGGTATTTAATACTTCTCTAAACTGACATTTTTCAGAAAATGCGATTTTCCAGGGAGATTCATAGCAGACTTGCTACAACCAGACAATCAGTTATCATGAGGTATCACAGAAGCATCATTACTTCATCAATACAATTTCTTAAATGTGAAAATACAATCTATTTTCTGTATGAAAGCATTTGCTCTTTACAGCTAAGAAAGTGCTGAGCCATGATGTGGCCAGAAACTTTTATACTGGACAAAGGAAAACTCATTTCTCTTTAGATAATAAAACTCTAAAAACTCCCATATCTTGAGAAGAATTTGGTTTTGAAGTGGACATCTAAACTTCCCATACAGAAGAGAAGTACATGTTAGCGTGAAACAACTTGTCTAATTCGTTATGAAATACTAGTGATACTTTCTCTATGATATTTTTAAGACTGTAGCATGTAAAGTAAATATGGTAACTGAGAAGGTTAACATAATGAACAATTCTGGGCTAAAATTCACTTTAATGTGGCACAAATCTTGTGACTAAATTGAGGTAAAAATTACAGACAGAGATTAGACAATTTATTAGAAAAGAAAACAAAGAAATTCTAATTCATGGAAAGGATCATTTAGCATATCCAAACAACACTTCGTACTGCAATGACTCCATGCAATCCTAGACACTTGTACTTTCTACAGAACAATATTTGCTATTCCAGTTTCAACTAAACAGCATATATTTTTGCCTATAAAAAAAACAGTGAAAAATAACCTTGGTGCAAAAAATTAATTATTTTCAAGGAGGCTGTTCTCCTTCCATTCTTTCCACAAGTGACAAACAATTCCTCTTTGTGCTATCTGGAGAAATAGGAAACAAACTACTGCCATCTTTTCTGAGGATATCTTATATCCACAGTTACAATGAGAGCAAAGTGAAACATTGAGAGCAGTGCTGCAGAGAAGGACTTGGGGTTACTGGTGGATGACAAGCTGGACAGGAGCCGTCAATGTGCGCTTGCAGCCCAGGAGGCCAACTGTATCCTGGGCTGCATCGAAAGAAGCATGGCCAGCAGGTCGAGGGAGGTGATTCTGCTGCTCTACTCCACTCTCATGAGACCCCACCTGGAGTACTATGTTCAGCTCTGGGGTCCCCAATATAAGAAGGACGTGGGCCTGTTGAAGCGAGTCCAAAGGAAGGCCATGAAGATGATCAGAGGGCTGAAACTCCTCTGCTGTGAGGACAGGCTGAGAGAGTTGGGGTTGTTCAGCCTGGAGAAGAGACTTATTGCAGCCTTTCAGTACTTAAAAGGGGCTTATAAGAACAATGAGGACAAGCTTTTTAGCAGGACCTGTTGCAACAGGACAAGGAATGGTTTTAAACTAAAAGAGGGTAGATATAGACTACACATAAGAAAGAATTTTTTCACAATGAAGTTGGTGAAACACTGGCACAGGTTGCCCAGAGATGTGGTGGATTCCCCATCTCTGGAAAAATTCAAGGTCAGGCTGAACAGGGCTCTGAGCAACCTGATCTAGTTGAAGATGTCCCTGCTCACTGCAAGGGGGTTGGACTAGACAACCTTTAAAGTCCCTTCCAATCCAAACTATTCTATGATTCTATGGTTTGCTCTCCTCCAAACTGCAAACTTAAATGCAAACAGGTTATAGCCACAGTCTTACTCAAAAGGGGGAAAGGCAACAGCCACTTTGAAAGAAAGTACATCATCATGGAAACTTCTGATCATTCTTTAACTGTATTGAAGAAACAAAATGCTAAATCTATCATTACTCTCTCTATATGTATATATCTCTCTTCTACATTCCCCGTACTCTAGATATCTGAATTTTAATCTTACAGAAATTCTTAAGAGTAAGATTTTTAGGACAAAAATGCCTGACAACTAGTTCTAAATTTCTAAGACAACCTTTTTTTAATTAATTTTATCTCCACTGAAAAATACTGCTTGTCAATATCTACTTATAATGCAAGAAGGATTTTAAAAGTTTCATCAAATAAGTTTAGAATAAGATATTTTTCATTTCTAGGTTTCCATTTAAAAGTCTTGACACTAGACACTGAAATGGCTTTGGCCACAAGACCTAAGAGCACACCACAGTAAGGTGTACAACTAGGAGTTGTGCAGCAACAAGAAAACAAGAAAACAGAGTATTGTGTTAACAACAAAGGGAAAAGCTAAGACTACAGAATCACAAGTTCCAGGCCTCAGCAAATATATATAGTGCCCTTCGCCTAAATCTTTTCAGTGGTTCTTCGTATTTCCTCAATTGCTAGCTTACTTCTTTATTGTACTAAAGCAATGTATCTTTTGGGGTCAGGGATAAAGAGCAGTAAAATGTCATTTAGTAAACTAAAATGGTCAAGAACAACATGGTATATTCTTATTTGTTGAGCTGGTAAGAAAATCCGTCTGGTTTCACAAGCACAGCAGTACCATCTAGACAGATGCTTTTAGCTCATAACCTGCCTTCAGGACACTGTTTTTGATGAGAACAAATTTGCATACCACCAAGTCTATGCTTAGAGTCTGCTAGTAGCTGATTTTGATCAGGGTGCCAATGGGCAAGAATCAGCATAACAGAAAAGAAGAGCTACAAAAGATAAAGCAAATCAGAAATCGTTTTCAGAAGTTTCTTTTTGGTAAGGTCAATGAAGCTATCTTTTCATTAGGAAGCGATTTGGGACTAATTGTTCACAAAATTCAAAACTTGTCCCATTTTTTTTCCCTAGTAAGGCTGACTGAGGCCTTTGTGGCAAAGTAGATTTTGGCTGAAAAACACCCATTTTATGAAAAAATATTAGTGTTTTCAACGTCTTCCAGCTTGGATGACTACAGGTGTGCCAGAAGTTCAAGTGGTTGCAGCTCCATGTCAGCCCTCCCGTATGAAAGGGAAGCACACAGCTTCCAGACCAGTTTGACCAATGTTACTCAGTTGTGAAGACCCGTAAAACTGAAACAAAAATTTCGGTCAATATTCCAGGGTTCTCCGAGAACATTTTCATTGATAGTTTCATGATTTAGTGTTATCTACACTGGATTAGATAGCAACTTCTGCTCTGTTGAATTTCAGGGAACTGGGTTTTAATATTTGCAAGAAAATTGTCTTTCAAACTGAAGACTGTCTATTTTGTCACACAATCCAGATGTTGACTACCTTTCAATTTATAGAAAAAATTCATACTCTTTACCAAACCATATGGTTACAATATGGTCATGGCAAAATCTATGGACTTTAAGTTGTAACTGTGATTTAAGAATGAAATTCCAATTTGTCGTACAGTTAATAATTATGATTGTGGTGTATCTTGGCTTCAGGGCTGTGCCAGTGTGCACACAGTGCACTTAGTCATGAATTCCCTGGGTGGCCCAGGAACTCCCCAGCTAGTCCCTGCACAGATGAGATAATGGGCTAGTTGACCAACCTGAGGAGAGGCTGCCTTCTACCTTCACAACAAGTGCTTTACTAATTATTTAGGGAGCTGTCCAGGTGGGACCTTCAGACAGCCACAGAGATGCCTGCAGACAGCTCTTGCTGGGCCAAGAGCAATGAACAGACATTACTGGTATGCTCCAAAGTGCTGATGAACACCCTGAGTAGATCCAGGATTAACATCCTGCCAGACCAGGTATAAGAATTAGCTAGAACAACAGTTTGAGGAGTTCTACCAATTTAAGCTGAAGGCATCATGCAAGGACACCTATATGGAGACTTGCATTGCCATCCTGTTCAAGAGATTTGACTCCTCACGTGAGCGTTACCTTATGCAAACATTCTAATAAGTTGATGTTGTAGGTTTCTTGTGGTGTTTTGTTTGTTTGTTTGTTTAAAATAAACACACCCTTTTTAAGTGTCTGTGCCACATCATTTCTCAAAATGCCAGATGTAGAAAAGCAAGGCTGAGAAGAGACTTTAAAATTCAATTTTCTATCAGCACTGGGACCCTAAAATGACAGTCAAGAATTCTACATACTGAAAAATTTGGAGGATGCCTGTTGTGGTTTAAGGT